>CANTUT010000222.1:675000-1175000 GCA_947687605.1 Reutealis trisperma | reverse complement strand
TTTCCTTTATGGAAACGGTGTGTTTCCCACATTATCATTATCACTTGAGTGGCGGCTTACGCCTTGCTCACTCCCATTTCAGTCACACGTACAACTGATCGGGTCGCACGTACTGGGGGCCATAAACCCTTCCCAGCTAGGGTTCGGATACTCTTTACCCTATCCGCAGGTTCATTACCATTGTGCACAATGTCTGATGTATTGCCCCACATCAGAGGGGTATTCTGCTTGCCACGATATCATTAAAACATTTTTCCTTTCCATCCATGAAATACTTCAATGGATAATATAGCAATAAATAATCAAATTTCTCATCATTGATCATATTAGGAAATGAAGCAATAAGGCTCATTTGGCCAAGTGCCATAAGAGATATTTAATTCAATAATTGGTAAAGCATATCATGCATGCCAAAGAATTGCAATGCATTTTAATTAGAAAAGTAATCCAACATTTAGGCTTATATTTAAAGCACAAGAAATGTAATATTATTAGGTACTCACCTCTTGCTCCTTTGCTCCTATATTGGTAGTTCTAACGCAGAGTATAACAAGGCTCCTCGGTATCCCGAGCAATGCCTTTACTTTTCGATTCTACAAATACACCCAAATAATCATACATTAATTCCTACTCCTTTAACTTGCTAATCTCATTCTAACTCAACTTAACATTAACTTCCTACTACTAATCACCAAACACATTCCAATACATTAAACAATAACATACATAAACACATTAATTATTTAATCATTTTATTTCAAAATTCCATGTTGTCCAAATCCTTTCATTAAAACAATTAGGTTCCTTTTCCTTCCTAATTCCTTAATTAAATTTTATGTTTATCAAACTAATGCTTAAACAATCAACATTCATTCACCCATTGAAACTATCCTCTTCCAATTCTCATAAACCCTAACTTTACCAAATTGGGGATGATTTGGGGAAAACCCAAAATTACTCAATCAAATCTCAAATTGACCTTGCCAAGATAAAATTAATGTTATGCAAAGCCTACCATAACAATCAAACATCAAACTACACTTCACATTACATACTTTCCTTATATCATGCATTATGCCTTCAAGAATTTCAATTTTTGAATAAAATCTCTAAATTCAAATTTTACATTTTTAAACCACTTTTCAACATCCCAATTAACCTTAGATATTGTTAAAAAAAATTTTGGACACTTCCCCTAAAATTCCTAGTTTGGCCGAACCTTATGCAAATTTTCTCTTCATTGACCTTTCATGCTTCCCTTGTTATTATTCACCTATTAAACCCCAAATCCTTAACCCCAATTCTCATATTTCATCACTTAACATGCCAAACTAACTCTCCTTCAAATCATTCCACCAAAATCCAATTATAGAAATCAAAAGAAAAGGGATAATTGCCAACAATTTATCATACTTAGGTTAAGGAAAGAAAGGAATCACTTAAACAATAAATCTTACCTTGAAATGCTTCAAATTTAGCTCTAAGTTGAAGAACAAGTTGGGAGGTTTTTACTCCTTGGTGAGGGTGAAATTTTTGGTGTAGGTTACAAATGAAATGGTTTAACACAATTTCATTTTATATACAAATAAAATCAATGGTGGTGATTTAATCACACAAAATCAATGGTCACATTTTTACTTGAAATGGAGGGCTAAGATTGATCAAGATGGATGGTTGAGATGGCCCTTAGGTGTATGGTGACTAAGCATCAAAATAATGAACACCATCATCACCAAAGTGAACCTAATCATGGTGATGGAAAAGTAGAAAGCTTAGGTGTAAAGTTGGCATAAGTCAACAAATATGGCTAACCTAATTCCTTTCTCATCCTAACCCCTAATTAACTTGTTCTAACCAGTCTTTAGTCATACTCCACCAACATTTGAGGCCTTAGGGCCGGCCACTCTATGGGCTTGGGCTTTGAGTCCAAAAGCCCATTAACAAGCTCACCCGAAAACGTTTCCCGAACTTAAAATTTTTTTCGTAACTTTTTCCTTTCCCTTTCACTTGGCATTTTAAATCTTACCTTCCCATATCATATTAAGCCTAAACTAAGCCATATTGCCTAAAATTAATTCAATAAAACATACAATAAATATTCCTATCTCATAAATGTACACACTCAAGCATTTAGCATCAACAAGAGTTTCTGTCATCCTATCATTATGTCATTGATACTATACCCAAAATTTATATTTTATGGTATTATTATAACTCTGATGAGCTATGGAGACCTTGGGTATTACATTCTACCCCCCTTAAAAAAAATTTCGTCCACGAATTTTAAAACTTACCCATTATTGAACAAATGCGGGTACCGTTGTAGCATATCATTCTCGCTTTCCCATGTGCATCCCTCTACATCGTGGTTACGCCATTGGACTTTTACTGTTGGTACTTCTTTGTTTCTCAGCTTCTTTATTTGTCGATCCAGGATGGCAATTGGAACTTCTTCATAAGAAAGGTCTCTGTCAATCTCAATATGTTGGGGTTGCAATATGTGCGATGGATCAGATACATACTTTCTCAACATCGACACATGAAACACTGGATGTACATGTTCCAATGCAGGTGGTAGTGCTAACTTATATGAAACTTCTCCGACTCTACCGAGAATCTCGAAAGGTCCAACAAATCGAGGAGATAGCTTTCCCTTCTTGCCAAATCTTATTACTCCCTTCATTGGTGAAACTTTCAAGAATACATGGTCCCCCACGGCAAACTGAATATCCTTCCTCTGAAGATCGGCATAGCTCTTATGACGACTAAAAGCAGTTTTTAATCTCTCCCGGATAACCTTTACCTTTTTCGTGGCTTCTTTTACCATATCAGGGGCTTCCAAATATTTATCACCAACCTCCATCCAACAGATCGGGGATCGACACTTTCTACCGTACAATGCTTCGTAAGGTGCCATTCCTATAGAAGAATGATAACTATTATTGTATGCAAATTCAACAAGCGAAAGGTGCTTATCCCAGCCACCTCCAAAGTCCATAACACACATGCGAAGCATATCCTCCAATGTCTGAATTGTCCTCTCAGACTGCCCATCAGTCTGCGGATGGAAAGCGGTGCTGAAGTCAAGTTGTGTTCCCAATGCCTCTTGTAGTCGTTGCCAAAATCTCGAAGTAAATTGAGTACCTCGATCCGAAATAATTGAAAGTGGAACTCCATGCAATCTTACTATGTTATCCACATAGATACGAGCATAATCAACTGCTGTATACGTGGTCTTTACTTCGATAAAGTGTGCCGACTTTGTCAATCGGTCCACAATGACCCAGATGGAGTCATAACCTTTCATCGTCTTGGGTAATCCCACTACAAAATCCATGGTAACACGTTCCCACTTCCATTCTGGCAATTTTATCTCCTGAAGTAATCCAGAAGGTCGTTGATGTTCGAACTTCACCTGCTGACAGGTAAGACAAGAGGCAACAAAATTCGCCACGTCCTTCTTTAATCCTGGCCACCAATATGAACCTTTTACGTCGTGATACATTTTGGTGGCACCCGGGTGTACACTATAAAGGGTCTGGTGCGCTTCCTTCAAAATTTTCTCTCTCAGACCTTCTACATTCGGCACATAAAGCCGATTGCCACATTTCAGAACATCTTCTTCCACCTTGAACTCTGGAGCTTGCCCCTTTTGTAAATCTTCCTTGATCTTTACCAAATGAGGATCTTGACTTTGGAAAGTCTTGATTTCATCAATAAGCTTCGGCTTTACTTGGAAGTAAGCTAACAATACTTGTGAGTCACTTACCTCCAATCGCAAGCCTTCATCAAACATCCGCTTCACCTCTCTCACCACCGGTCTCCTTCGTCCCTCTATATGAGAAAGGCTACCCATAGATTTTCTACTAAGAGCATCTGCAACAACATTGGCTTTACCAGGGTGATAGAAGATTTGACAATCATAATCCTTAAATAATTCTACCCATCGCCGTTGTCTCAGATTTAAATCCCTTTGCTTTAAAATATACTGAAGGCTCTTATGATCAGTATAGATCTCGCACTTTTCCCCATATAAATAATGTCTCCATATTTTTAAAGCAAAGACTACCGCTGCCATTTCTAGATCATGAGTAGGGTAGTTCACCTCATGTCTCCTTAATTGCCTAGATGCATAGGCAATAACCTTCCCATTCTGCATTAATACACACCCTAAGCCAACTCTTGAGGCATCACAGTATATAGCAAAACCTTCATTCCCATCAGGTAAGGCTAATACTGGAGCTGAAATCAAGAAATCCTTAAGCTTTTGGAAACTGTCTTCGCAAGCTTCATCCCACTTATACTTAACTTGCTTCCTAGTAAGCTTTGTTAATGGTGCCGCTATCTTGGAGAAGTCTTTTATGAATCGGCGGTAGTAACCTGCTAATCCCAAGAAACTCCTCACCTCCGTAACTGTTGTGGGTCGAGGCCAATTTGTTATCGCTTCCACCTTCTTAGGGTCTACCTTAATTCCTTCCTTACTCACCACATGTCCAAGGAAACATACTTGTTCCAACCAAAAGTCACACTTTGACAACTTGGCATAAAGCTTATGTTCCCTTAGAGTCTGTAACACCATTCTTAACTGTTTTTCGTGATCCTCCTTACTCTTTGAGTAGATCAAGATATCGTCAATAAACACAATTACAAACTTATCCAAGAAAGGTTTGAATACTCGATTCATCAGGTCCATGAAAGCTGCTGGGGCATTGGTCAATCCAAACGGCAACACAGTGAATTCATAATGACCATATCTTGTTCTGAATGCAGTCTTACAAACATCCTCGCCTTGAATCTTTAGCTGATGATATCCTGATCGTAAATCAATTTTCGAGAAGTACTTAGCCCCTTGTAACTGGTCAAATAAATCATCAATCCTTGGTAAAGGATATTTATTCTTCACAGTCACCCTATTCAACTGCCTATAGTCAATACACAATCTAAGAGATCCATCTTTCTTTTTGACAAACAAGACTGGAGCGCCCCACGGAGAACTACTCGGTCTAATGAAGCCCTTATCAAGTAAATCTTGCAACTGAACTTTCAATTCCTTTAACTCTAAAGGTGCCATCCGGTAGGGCGGTATTGATATCGGTTGAGTTCCAGGTAGAAGTTCAATCGAAAACTCAATTTCTCTATCTGGGGGTATCCCTGGCAACTCCTCAGGAAAGACATCGGAAAAATCTTCTACGATAGGTATCTTCTTAAGATCACTATTTTCCTTATTAACATCCACTACCTGTGCTAGATATGCTTGACATCCCTTCCTTAACATCCTTTTTACTCCCATAGCCGAAATAAGACTTATAGGCAAATCACTCCGATTCCCCTGAAATCTAAACTTCTGCCCATATTCTCCCTTAAAATCAATTCCTTTACCCCGACAATCTATTCTAGCATTATGCTGGGATAACCAATCCATACCTAATATAACATCAAATCCTAACATCTCTAGCTCAATTAAATTCACAGGAAGTTTTCTACCTTCAATTTCAACCACACAATCTGCATACATTCGATCTACTGTCACCTTATCTTCTAATGGAGTGCTTATGATCAAAGGTTCATGCATAACTTCCTTATCTCTTCCTAACCTTCTAGCAAAATATGGTGAAACAAAAGAGTGCGTCGCACCCGAATCAAACAAACAATTAGCACTTACTGACTGAACAGAGACAGTACCTGTGACAACATTATTAGAAGTTCCTGCTTCTTGCTGATTGAGAGCGTATATTCTCCCTCGACCCCTGCCTTCTGTGGCTTTGGCCTCGTTCAAGGGTTGACCCACTCCTCTTCCTCGTCCTCTTTGATTGGGGTTTTCAGGTCTATACATCTGGCCAGTAGGTTGTGACACTGCTGTCACTGTCCTTGGATTGGCCATCTGTGGACAATCCTTAATAAAATGCCCTGTCTGACCTCATTTCAGACATGCTCCCGAGGCTCTTCTACACTCCCCCTTATGTAGTCTTCCACACCAGGTACATAAGGAATTAAATTGACTCTGCTGTCCTGATCGAAAGTTACTTGCATTATCCGGCGTAGACGTCACCGAATTACCACCAGTCCGAAACTGATTCTGCCCACTTCCTCGTGATTGATACGGGGTGGAAACAGTTAAGGTCTGCTCCCAGCCTCTATTCTGACTAGAATTACCTCGCTGCTGACTTCCTTGCCCCTTCTTATTAGTCTTCTGCTTTTGATCCCTTTCCATTCGTTCTGCTCTCTCTGCCTTATGCCTCGCCTCCATAAGCTTAGCCTTGTCAATCAGCTTGGCCATGGTGGGAAATTCAGTAGCCACCAACACATGGTATAACGGAGCTACCAATCCTCGACGAAATCGATCAACTCTACTCGCTTCAGTTGGTACAATGTGAGTGGCATACTTGCTTAACCTTTTAAACTCCCGAGCATACTCCGAGACTGTCATCCCGGGCCTCTGCTTCAATTGTTCAAACTGGAGTGCCCGATTCTGTCTCTCGCCTTCAGACAGAAATTCATTCATCAATTCTCGTTTGAACTCTTCCCAGGTAGGTGGATCATCTCCGTACAACCGCTCTTCTATGTTTCTTTGAAACCAACTCCATGCTTCACTTTGAAGTTGTACTCCTATTAACTCGATCAATTTCTCGTCAGAGCACGTCATCCTCTGAGCTATTTTGTCCATCTCCTCCAAAAATTTCTGGGGATCCTCTCCTTCTTCCCCTGAAAATTTCGGCGGTTTGAATTTCTTCAGATCATGCACCGTAACTCCTTCCTCTGGTAGCATTCGTCTCCTCACTCTACGTGGTGCTCGTGGTAAAATGGGAGGTGCATCCTCCTCTTGTGGTGCAGGTGGCACTATAGGTAGTGGTGGAACTTCCTGACGTTGTCGCCTCAAGTTCAAAAGTTCCTGCCTCATCGCTTCACATTCTTGTCGTAATGCTTCCATATTCTCTGGTGGTCTTGGTCTTCTACTACTCACGATACTCTGCCTCAATCGGGAAGATTCCTGATCAATATTCTGAACAGACGCAGCATCAGATGCTGCATTTGGAATGAGACTATCAGCTTCCTGGGATCCTTGTCCCTCTGGCTGAGCGATCCTGTAGGGCAACATCTATGCCAAAATAACATGCATAGCGTCATTCACCCTTCAAAATCTTGATATTCAAGATACACAAAAATTATACATACACATTAATCATCAGTTCACTTTACTCACATTATCCCATCATTCATACACATATTATTTGGCCATTGCATATAATTCACAGAGCAAAATCATTATCACATAATAACCATTTTTATATAAACATTACAACACCTTCATTATTATTTCTTTGTTCTATAAACATACACACATATGTACAAGTACTACATAGCTGTAGCTTTCTTTTAGTTATCCTAAGTTTAGATCATTCCTAACATTTTTTTTTATACACATAAAGCATACTATGCCCAAAATGTGATCATGGTCTACCTACCCATAATCTATCCCCTATTCCTCATATTCCCTCTGATCATTAGAGGCCTCTTCCTCTCCTGGTCCTACTTGCCTACGGGCTGTAGACATCATAGATGAGGACAGCAAACGTCTCCTCACCGGACATCTCTCCTCAGAGTGGTCGAATCTTCCACATGCAGCACATAGATGCTCGGGAAATCCCGGCATCAAATCTCTAAGAGGTAAAATCGGTCTTGCCCCTGGGTTCCTACACCTATTGCTAATCCTTGCCAGCTCCCACTTCAAGCTCCTCACTGTCCTCCTCAGGCTAAATACTTCATTCCGCAACATATGAAGCTCTCTCATAATCTCTTCATTCTTAGTCTTCATCCTAACTACCCAAACAGGATCAGGATCCTCCTCTGGATCAGTCTCTTCTGAATCAGGATAAGTAACTGAGGCTGCATCAGATACATCTCTCTCCTCAACAGGGTTGCGGACCCCCGACATCTACACATTACCAAGTATAAGCAATATTTCACGACTTATGAATATCATATAATAACAACATATAAAATTCCACAGATATCACAGAAAGAGGATAACTTAATATATAATGTTGACGCGGATCTAACGTAACGGGATACTTTACTGACGACAATGAATCCTATGCTCCATGTTTTAACTTATACCTAAAAATAGGCAAAAGACTCAAATCTTCGCTCTGATACCACCTTTGTCACGACCCATCTTTGAGCCGCGACTGTCCTAGGGCATAGGGAGACATAAGGTCACCTAAACCCGTAGAACAACCTATAACTCATAAACTATTACCATTACATTACCCTTAACCCAAGATCGTAGCCATAATTCCCATGTAATAGTCATTCAACATCTAAATTCATTTTCAAATTTATCGCTTTTGAACTCCATTTTCTAGTATTTTAATTGCAACTTAAGCGAGTGTTAATCATACATCTGGATATAGTAAGATAGTGCCCAACCACACATATTAATGATACTCTAAGTTATACCATTATTACAGACTTTTAACAAAACATGGAGCTCTAGAGTGAAACCTCCAAAATTTATAACAAAATATATACATAATGATACCCAAAATCAGCAACGCAATTTCCAAGCGGAGATGCAGAACTTGGAATTTACCTTGCCAAACCGTCAACTGATCCTGAAATAAATAACAACTATGGGGTGAGACAAAGCTCAGTGAGTACATAGTAAAACTGTATAAAGTAAGCAAGTGATAGGTGGTTTAGTGATAATTTCTTATAGCAATGAAGTGAAACGAATAAAAATCATTCTTATGGAATAGTTTTCCATATACAGTAATTATTGCATTTTTAGCAGAATATTTCCTTTATGGAAACGGTGTGTTTCCCACATTATCATTATCACTTGAGTGGCGGCTTACGCCTTGCTCACTCCCATTTCAGTCACACGTACAACTGATCGGGTCGCACGTACTGGGGGCCATAAACCCTTCCCAGCTAGGGTTCGGATACTCTTTACCCTATCCGCAGGTTCATTACCATTGTGCACAATGTCTGATGTATTGCCCCACATCAGAGGGGTATTCTGCTTGCCACGATATCATTAAAACATTTTTCCTTTCCATCCATGAAATACTT
This sequence comes from Reutealis trisperma, assembly GCA_947687605.1. Lineage (NCBI taxonomy): Eukaryota > Viridiplantae > Streptophyta > Magnoliopsida > Malpighiales > Euphorbiaceae > Reutealis > Reutealis trisperma. The sequence goes on along the minus strand of CANTUT010000222.1, from coordinate 1,165,928 downwards.
CAATGGATAATATAGCAATAAATAATCAAATTTCTCATCATTGATCATATTAGGAAATGAAGCAATAAGGCTCATTTGGCCAAGTGCCATAAGAGATATTTAATTCAATAATTGGTAAAGCATATCATGCATGCCAAAGAATTGCAATGCATTTTAATTAGAAAAGTAATCCAACATTTAGGCTTATATTTAAAGCACAAGAAATGTAATATTATTAGGTACTCACCTCTTGCTCCTTTGCTCCTATATTGGTAGTTCTAACGCAGAGTATAACAAGGCTCCTCGGTATCCCGAGCAATGCCTTTACTTTTCGATTCTACAAATACACCCAAATAATCATACATTAATTCCTACTCCTTTAACTTGCTAATCTCATTCTAACTCAACTTAACATTAACTTCCTACTACTAATCACCAAACACATTCCAATACATTAAACAATAACATACATAAACACATTAATTATTTAATCATTTTATTTCAAAATTCCATGTTGTCCAAATCCTTTCATTAAAACAATTAGGTTCCTTTTCCTTCCTAATTCCTTAATTAAATTTTATGTTTATCAAACTAATGCTTAAACAATCAACATTCATTCACCCATTGAAACTATCCTCTTCCAATTCTCATAAACCCTAACTTTACCAAATTGGGATGATTTGGGGAAAACCCAAAATTACTCAATCAAATCTCAAATTGACCTTGCCAAGATAAAATTAATGTTATGCAAAGCCTACCATAACAATCAAACATCAAACTACACTTCACATTACATACTTTCCTTATATCATGCATTATGCCTTCAAGAATTTCAATTTTTGAATAAAATCTCTAAATTCAAATTTTACATTTTTAAACCACTTTTCAACATCCCAATTAACCTTAGATATTGTTAAAAAAAATTTTGGACACTTCCCCTAAAATTCCTAGTTTGGCCGAACCTTATGCAAATTTTCTCTTCATTGACCTTTCATGCTTCCCTTGTTATTATTCACCTATTAAACCCCAAATCCTTAACCCCAATTCTCATATTTCATCACTTAACATGCCAAACTAACTCTCCTTCAAATCATTCCACCAAAATCCAATTATAGAAATCAAAAGAAAAGGGATAATTGCCAACAATTTATCATACTTAGGTTAAGGAAAGAAAGGAATCACTTAAACAATAAATCTTACCTTGAAATGCTTCAAATTTAGCTCTAAGTTGAAGAACAAGTTGGGAGGTTTTTATTCCTTGGTGAGGGTGAAATTTTTGGTGTAGGTTACAAATGAAATGGTTTAACACAATTTCATTTTATATACAAATAAAATCAATGGTGGTGATTTAATCACACAAAATCAATGGTCACATTTTTACTTGAAATGGAGGGCTAAGATTGATCAAGATGGATGGTTGAGATGGCCCTTAGGTGTATGGTGACTAAGCATCAAAATAATGAACACCATCATCACCAAAGTGAACCTAATCATGGTGATGGAAAAGTAGAAAGCTTAGGTGTAAAGTTGGCATAAGTCAACAAATATGGCTAACCTAATTCCTTTCTCATCCTAACCCCTAATTAACTTGTTCTAACCATTCTTTAGTCATACTCCACCAACATTTGAGGCCTTAGGGCCGGCCACTCTATGGGCTTGGGCTTTGAGTCCAAAAGCCCATTAACAAGCTCACCCGAAAACGTTTCCCGAACTTAAAATTTTTTTCGTAACTTTTTCCTTTCCCTTTCACTTGGCATTTTAAATCTTACCTTCCCATATCATATTAAGCCTAAACTAAGCCATATTGCCTAAAATTAATTCAATAAAACATACAATAAATATTCCTATCTCATAAATGTACACACTCAAGCATTTAGCATCAACAAGAGTTTCTGTCATCCTATCATTATGTCATTGATACTATACCCAAAATTTATATTTTATGGTATTATTATAACTCTGATGAGCTATGGAGACCTTGGGTATTACAGTTTTGGTTCAATCCCACAAAGCAAGAACTGGTTCACTATTACCTTCAATGAAAGGTGAACAATACCCTACCTTATAATACGGTGGTGAAAGCAGGGTATTAAATAACATATCAACCATTTCGTTTATGTTTTTGAGAGATCTGTTACGTTATTTACCCGTTATACTTATATTAATATGAATTAGTACTGAATCGGTAATGAATCACCTGATACAACCGTTATTTAGCAATAATGATGTGATGTATCAATAAAAAAAAATTATTATTATTATATTTTTTTATTTTATCAATTTAAATTATAAATATATTGTTTAAAAGTCATTATTTTATATTTTTTCTATTTTATTAATATAAATTATTGGGATATTGTTTTTACATTATTTATATTTCAATATATTTAGAATATTATTGATAATTTTTTACAAAATTATTTTTTTGTACAAATTTTTTATTTGTGGGTGTAAATTATTGATTGAATTTTACAATTTGACTATGTTTTGTCTTTATATATTTATTTTTAAAAATTTAAATAATGGCTTTGTATCAATTTTAAATAAGTTTAATAACAGACAAAATAATCCAGAACCCCCTGACACTCTTTTGTTGGTAATTAATTAATATTATGGTATAAGTTTTTTTTAATTTTACTTTATTCACTTGGAAAAGGAAGGGATTTTTTTTATCACCTCATTCGTCTGGAATAAAGTGGTCTTTTTTTCATAACTTAATAAAATAAAATTGATTTATTATCATTAGTTATGTAATTTGAATTTAATTTATTGTTATTATTTATGTGAATTAAATTTTTTCAGGCACAATTATACTTATTTAAGTGTTTATTAATTTAATATATTACATTTTGGATGTTATATTTCATTTCTTTTTGATTTATATCAGTTTGCTAATCATTTTTAAAAATTTACGGTAGCAGCTGCAGATTCAAGCCAATTCAGTCGAATTCCATTATATTGATTCTGATACTGATATGATACGTAAAACCATTATTTAATACCCTGGGTGAAAGTCCTAGATGATCCTAACAGTCCTTACAGTGACAATCTATGGAAAATTTTTAACAAAGAGTTGAGTGAGTTCTTTTATGTGTTCACTAAGTTGAAGATAAAGAGTAAAGCTAAGATTGAAAGAAAGGCTACTTCTAGAACTTAGAAAGGCCAAAGTAGTAAAAGAATTTGTGATTTTCAAGGTAATATTGTTTGTGTCAAGAAAGATTTTGTGTTTGAAGAGTACAACAAATGATAAGATTCGCCTACTTATTTATCAAAGAAAAACAAAAATGGACACTAAATTATGTGTGAATTTTCATTCAAGAATGAAGGGGTGAGTAAAAGTTCTTTTATTTCTTTTTCTTAAGAAGCCAATTAATAAACTAGGAACAGATTCACTAAAATTTTTTGCCGTAATTTCAATTATTTTGTTGATATTTACTTGCAGTTGGATGGGAATTACGTGCTCTATAGAATCTGGAACAAACATGCAACTCAAAAGGAGGAAATAGAGGTTCCTAAAGCTATGGCATTTGTGCTTCCTAATATTCTTGAAAAGAAGAAGAGAAAATTATCTTTAATCGATCATGATCATGGAGAAGAGGAAGAAGATCAAAACCCAAAAAAGATGCGAATTCACCCTTGCTAGAAGTGCAGAGAGAACAATTCAATGGTTAATGAGAATGAACTTACACTAATTTCAAAGCTAAAGCAGAGAAATTATTTAACTACTATCTTAGGATCTTAATTTCTAAAGGTAGAGTAAGCTTCTTCTTATCCAGTATTGCTTGAATATGGGCATGAATATAAATTTTCACTAGTTTTACAACCAGAACTGAGAGATTTTTCAACAAATATATCAGGATCTCAATTTTTTATGGCATCTAGCATTGCTTGAACATGGGCAAGAATCTGAATTTTCACTAGTTCCATAGTCAGAGCAAGTAAATTATTCAACTACTATCTTAGGATATCAATTTCTGATGGCAGAGCAAGCTTTTTCTTCTCCAACAATGCTTGGACATGGACATGAATCTGAATTTTCACTAGTTTCACAGCCATATCAGAGAACTACCATTCAAGATCTCACTATCTAATGGCAGTGCAAGCTGCTTTTGCTCCATCACTGCTTAAACATAAGCATGAATCTAAATTTTCGCCATATGAAATCAATTCAAGCAACTCATTCTTTTCCTTAGATGATGATTTATTCTACTTCACTAACTTTGCTCATCCATCAAATATGATGGCAGGACAAGCTCTTCCAACTCATGAATGTGAAGTTTCAACTTCAGTAGCAACAGCAGGAGAAGTAAATTATAATTCCAGTGCGTTCTCTCAATCAAATCCTAATAACAATAATTTAACATCATTGTTCTCTGATCTTGATGATGAAACCATAGCTTCCATTGGAGCATAACTTGATAAATTTCTGCTGCCAAAGAAAGACAGCTCCATTGTGGCTACTACTACTACTATGACTAGATCATCATCATTGCCACCTCTTCCTTCCAGTGAAAAATAGTAGCAGTTCATTCATGGCTTCTTTTCTACTCAACCACTGAATTCTTATTATTCTCCTTCAACTAAAGAGAAATATATTTTGTAGAATGGAATTAATCTATGTTGCATCCGTTAGCCCATTTACTTTTGAATTGCATATTTGCAAAACCCAAAATCATAGTAGACCTAAACTAATATTTTTTATACTTAGACTGTTACTTGTCCCAACTAGTCAGAAATGTCTTTGATATAGCCTCCATGTCAGCATCAAATCAATAAAGTAAGTAAACCCTGAAATCACATTCTCTAAACCATCACCTCAACCCGTCAAAATAGCTCAAGATTAGAATCTAGAGAGTAGAGAAAGATATAGAGGAGAGTGTGAGTATTATAAAGAGAAGACTAGAAAGAGAAAAATAAAATTATATATATATATATATATATATATATATATATATATATATATATATATATATATATATATATATATATATATATATATATATATATATATATATATATATATATATATATATATCGGACCTGTGTATTTTCGGCCAAAAAATTTAATTGTATAGTATTAGTAACCCGATGTTACCATTAAACGTGAACACTATATAAGTAATATACAGTTACCTGTTAATTAAGTTTAGTCGATTGAAAGAAAAAAAAAAATTGGTAGCAAACTTAAAAGATCGAAACAGAGAAACAATGGTGACAAGGAAACTTTTGCAGCCATGTGCGTGGGGAGTGATAGAGTTTTCAAGTGGGTTTCTGTTCAATCCCATAGAGGAAAAACTGGTTCACTATTACCTTCAATGAAAGGTGAACAATATCCTACCCTATAATACAGTGGTGAAAGCCCCAGATGATCCTAACAGTCTTTACAGTGACAATCCATGGAAAATCTTTAACAAAGAGTTGAATGGGTACTTTTATGTGTTCACTAAGTTGAAGATAAAGACTATAGCTAAGATTGAGAGAAAGGCTAGTTCTAGAACTTAGAAAGGCCAAAGTAGTAAAAGAATTTGTGATTCTCAAGGTAATGTTGTTTATATCAAGAAAGATTTTATGTTTGAAGAGTACAAGAAACGATAAGATTCTTCTTCTTGTTCATCAAAGAAAAACAAAAATGGACACTTGATTATGTGTGAATTTTCATTCAAAAATGAAGGGGTGAGTAAAAGTTCTTTTCCTAAGGAGCCAATTAATAGACTAGGAACTAATTCACTTAAATTTTTTGCCCTAATTTCAATTATTTTGTGATATTTGCTTGCAGTTTGATGGAAATTACGTGCTCTGTAGAATTTGGAACAAACATGCAACTCAAAAGGAGGAAACTGATGTTCCTGAAGCTATAGCACTTATGCTTCCTAATATTCTTGAAAAGAAGAGAAAATTATCTTCAATTGATCATGATCATAGAGAAGAGGAAGAAGATCAAAACCTAAAAAAGATGTGAATTCGCCCTTGCCATGAGTGCAGAGAGAACAATTTAATGGCTAATGAAAATGAACTTGCACTAATTTCATAGCCAGAGTAAGCTTTTTCTTAGCCAACATTGCTTGAATATGGGCATGAATATGAATTTTCACTAGTTTCACATTCAGATCAAAGAGATCATTCAATTAATATATCAAGATCTCAATTTCTAAGGGCAGAGCAAGCTTCTTCTGCTCTAGCATTGCTTGAACATGGGCAAGAATTTGAATTTTCACTAGTTCTACAGTCAAAACAAGTAAATTATTCAACTATTATCTCAGGATATTAATTTTTGATGGCAAAGCAAGCATTTTCTTCTCCAACACTGCTTGGACATGGGCATGAATCTGAATTCTCACTAGTTTCATAGCTAGAACAGAGAACTACCATCTCAGGATCTCAATATCTAAAGGCAAAGCAAGCTGCTTCTACTCCACCACTACTTGAACATAGGCATGAATCTAAATTTTCACCATAAGAAATCAATTCAAGCATCTCATTCTTTCCCTCAGATGATGATTTATTCCACTTCACTGACTTTGCCCATCCATCAAATCTGATGGCAGGACAAGCTCTTCCAACTCATGAATGTGAAGTTTCAGTTTCAGCAGCAGCAGGAGGAGAAGTAAATTATAATTCCAGTGTGTTCTCTCAATCACATCCTAATAACAATAATTTAACATCATTGTTCTCTAATCTTGATGATGAAACCATAGCTTCCATTGAAGCATAACTTGATAAATTTCTGGTGTCAAAGAAAAATAGCTCCATTGTGTCTACTACTACTACTACTACTGGATCATCATCATTACCACCTCTTCCTTCTAATGAAAAATAGTAGCAGTTCATTCATGGCTTCTTTTCTACTCATCCATTGAATTCTTATTATTCTCCTTCAACTATAGAGAAATATATTTTATAGAATGGAATTAATCTATGTTGTATAGGTTTTTTAATCATGTTTTATTCATCAATGCAAGAGTTAATTATAACATTGTCTTCATTTGTTTTATTATTTTATGATAATTATAAGCTCAATGCCTCTCCAAAACAACAAATTTGTTAGAGAAATTATCCCATATCAACATAAATAACAATATAAAAGATTTGTAATATGTTAAACTTTTCAATTTTAATCCTGAGTTTTAAAATTAGATTTGAATTCTTAATATAGTATCAAAATCTCAATTAAACCTCCTGTTTTACACTTATGCCATGGTAGTTCTAAATTTGTTGAATGATATTAAAAAGATTATCTCACATCAAAAATAATAATAAAATCATTTTTGTATTTATTTATTGTGCAATAAGCAATTTGAATGGTATATGACAATTTTTAATTCAAGTTCACAATGATATTACACAAATTCACAACCAAAATTAGAAGTTTCTTTTTTTTTTTTTTCTTATTTATGTTACTTAAAAACATAATAAATAAATAATCCTTTTTTATATTACAGGCACTGAAACAGAGCAACTGTGCAAACCATTCAATGAATGAAAATGAAAAGTCCATCTTGATTTTCATTTTGTTTCTTTCCTAACATATTAGAATTCAAGCAGGCTTTTTTTTTTTTTTTTTCCTCCCCTTAATCACAACCAAAAAATTCACATTCAAGAAGCAACTCATCCATTAAAAACCTAACAAGCACAGTAACTTTATACTTCTAAAGCAAAACAAGAAATTTCAAAACCATTCACAACTTTCTTACGACAGAACAACACTGGTATTATATAACTCCAATGCAAAACTTCTAGCTCCATGGCACACCAAGGTCTAGCACCAAGCTCATTCTTCCACACGAGTCTTACCAATTCCCTCTCCATCTAGTTCATCATTGCTGCCAATATCTGCATAATTTTTCCAGCAGATAGAACCTAGGAGGTTCCTGCAACGCTTCTCCAGTTCTTGATGGTTCAATCCAGCTACAGAATGTGATGCCTATCTATATACAGAACCAATTTCTAATACTCTCTTTCAGCCTAGATCTCTTCTCAGGGTAATAACCTCTTCACATCATTTTCCTGCTCAGCATTTTTTGCTTGGTTGTACACAGACTCAAATGCATGCATACAAACACTTGAAAATCCTACTATCGCCTGAAAGACATGCGGGAATCCCATTTGCAGATTATTTAGTGTCATTGCTCTTGTTATGCTTACTGACTTTTCATGCTTAGATTTCTCTTCCTCTGCCTTAGATCTTAAGATCTCGACTTTAGCTCGCTTTTCGGCTACTGGGTCCTTGCTTCTTGTACTGCCAGAAGTTTCTGGCATCGAGTATGGACCATACTTGCTCTCTAGTGATCTAAGCTCGGATACCTTTTTCTCAAACTCCCTGAATGCTGATTCTGACTTCTTCTTTTGCTTGTGTTCCTCTGCTTGTTGAACTACTATGGCATGAATAACTGTTAAGAAGCTCTTAATTCCTTCAGATGCTACTTTGTCTGGAATTCGATCAACTGCATGATGCCATTCTTCGCAAAGCGAGTAAATTCGAGATTCTTGATTGGCTTTGGAGAGTGGGTTTGTACTGAACTGAAAAAGACTAAGCCGAAGCCAACCAGTGAGGGATTGAATATAATCCCTCTGGGCCTTGACCAGGTTGCAGAAGGACTGGTGCCATTGCTGAACTACAAGTTCGAGCTGGAGAGTTGATTGCCTGTGAATCTCTGATGTTGGTTCAGTAGATGGGATAGTGTTGAGGTATTTGAGCTGCTGAACTATGTGTGTTTGGACTTGGTGAGCCTCATACATGCTTCTCCACATACACATCAATCTGCAAGCCAGTGGAAGAAGAAACCTCAAATATGAAGCAAATAATCTAATGAGATACCCTACAAAGAATAACATTATTCACACAGTACTCAAATCCTAAATATGTGCCCATTGAGGCCAGTAGCCCAGTGACCGAGTGTCGATTTTGTAGTAGAAGAGATCAAAATTTTCAAAGATTGATACTGATATCCAATTAAGGGTTCCGATTTATAAAAAAAAAATATGAATAATTTACTAATTCCCCATTAAGAATTGTATTGTATTGCCTGTTCTCAATTTAAAAATGGATGTAACATAATTTCATAGATTAATATAAAGAAAATAAAATTTTGCAGAGGTTGTGGACTGTTAAATATATACTCTACATGCAAATACACCATAGCCAAGACAATCAGAACCATTAACTATATATCTATTGACCCCACTCTTAGAAATACGTAGTACATAGAGCCATATTTGTCTCCCTAAGCAAGACAACGAGTCAACAAAAGTTAATAAGGAAGAAGGTAAAGAAATATTCCAAGGGCTAAAACTGAAGTCATGCCCCCCAAAAATTACCGTACATTGAAACAGTTAATTAGCTCAGTGTCGTAATCTTTGAACCAAAAGCAAATCAAGGGTGTGAAAATCAAGCCAGTAAAAAAAGTAGTCAAAAGCAATCTTCTGTCAGTAATTTATACAACAGAAAGAAAAAAAAAAAAAATCTTTTGTCTGTAAAAAATCCAAAGTTGACTTTCTCTCCCAGATTTTATGTGATCACTGCCCTACAACCAATTGTAGAATTAATGAAATACTCTCCACCTTTTTTAAATTTTGTAATTGTTAAATACACTAAATAACTGAAAGGAACTGCTCTTAATGCCCCCTCAAGGCCCCAACTCAAAAAATAAATATAACCCCAAAAAAGAAAAATGATGCCCTGGCACTACAACCTTGTTGGGTCCCTTTCTTTATTTCATCAAAATAAGTCTAAATGTCATAAATAAAGTTTTGTGTAACGCAATTGAAATGAATTGGAACATTTCAGCCCCAATTTAACGATTATATGGAAGGGGTAGGGTCAATCTTGCCATTAATACTGGGGAGGGTAATAATGTTCCATTAGTCCTAAAATGTAAGTACCCATTTGGACCGTCTCTAGGATAGGAAAATGGAGGATAATAAAGAAAGGTCACGTGAAGAGCTTGAATTGTTACACTAGTGGATCTTAGCTAGCTATTAAATGTTCAAGGTTTTATGCAAAAGAAAGTACAAGAAAATGAAAGAAAACTAACCCTTTTACAAGCTCAAGAAGTTGAGGGTAGAGCTCTGTTTCTCTTAATTTGACAATTTCAGTAGAAGTAGTTTCAATGGCTTGTGTAGCTACCATCATTTGTGATTCTAATTTCTCCACTTCTTTCTTTGTCTTCTCAGTCTTTATATAATCAGCTCTCTTCATCTCTAGTTTTCTTAGCAATGTCACTTTCTTCTCATGCTCAATCTTTATACTCTCAGCATCCTAATTAACAAAACACAAAAAGATAAATTAATAATTAAATTAACCAAATAAAAAAATATATACTAGTATACATCATCATCAAGTTCAAAATTGATAAAGACAAGGCAATGACCACTTTTTTTTTTTTTTTTTTTTGACTCTTTTTGACCCTATTTGACCCATTAGAATGTCATTAGTGATATATAATTGTGGATTAATTAATTAGCGCTGTAATTAATAGTAATTAAGATCTACCTTGACATCCTGGAACAGTTTCTTCTCCCAAGCATAGAGTCTCTCTACTGTTGAGCAATGGCTAATAATTCCGACATTACTTGCCACAATTTCATTACCCATTTTCACAATTCCATTCATTTTTGGACTTGAACCCCATGACCATGATGATGGATTAGTCAAATTGCAGCCATGATCATAAACTTTACCTGCCATTAATTACAAATAAAGAAATCTAAATTAAAAATTTTAAAAAGAGAAGAAAAAAAAGCAACTATTTTTTTTCTTGAGTTTTCTCAGCAACCAAACAGAGTAAAACCAATTAAAAATCCAAGAAAAGCATTTTACCTCCATTGGAAAAGTTAGGATTTGGAACTTCTAAAAGTAAAGAAAGTTGGGCACCAGCATCGGCAGCCTTGAGAAAATACTCATCAACTTCTTTCACAATCTCTACAAGATCTTTACTATTTCTTGAAACCACCATAGCAAGCTCACTCCCACTACCAGTCTCCTTCGAAAACCCACTCATTACAGACGGCGGCGCTGTAAGACTTGCCGCCGTTCCTGTCGCCGTGACTGCCACTTCAGATGCTGTAGTAGTGGTAACCTCTTCCCACTCTTCCTCAGTTACTGACATTGATGTTGAAGGAGGTGGCGGAACAAAAGGATCCCAGAAATCCCAGCTTGATGACTGAGGCGGAGGAGGAGGAGGCGGTGGCGGCGGAGGTGGAAGTGGAGCTGGGGAAGCAGTAATTGATGTCCATGTGTCAGAACTGGGGCTCATTGGTGGAGGAGGAGTTGGAGGTGTAGGAGGTAATGGTGGTGGAGACGGTAAAACAGGTGGGAGATGCTGGTGGTGGTGGTGGTGGTGGAGGTGGAGATTAGCCTCAGTGTTGGAGAACTGGAGAAGAGCTGATCCAGTAGTACGAAGTGAACGAAGGTACATTGTATGAGAAGCAGAGACAGCTTGTCTAGCATTAACTAATTGTTTCATGTACCTCTTTCTTGCTTTGCATCTTGAAACCATTTCTTCTCTTTCTAATCTTGAATAACAGCAACCCATTTTCTTGATTTCTTCTGTTTCTCTAGCAGATCAAGATTGCAATTCTTGATTTGGAGTTCAAAGGGAAAGTAAAATGAAATATAATAAAATAAAATGCTTTTAGAAAGTAGAAGAAACTTTGTTTTTTTCTTTTTGTTTTGGTGTGGGTTTTGTGAGTTTCTGTTGTGGGAAATGGAAATCTTTACTTTGGTAAAAGTTCTGTTTCTTTGGGTTCTTTAGCTTTGATCAATGGAGGATCTTCCATGGTTACACTCTGTCAAAGCTAGTCTCTTGCCCCTCTATTTCTGGTGATGGTGGTGGTGGTGGTGGAGGAAGAGGAGGAGGAGAGGCAGAGAAACAGTGACCTGTGAGGTGCTAGTTGAAGAGAGAGAGAGAAAGAGACAATGAGCATTGGGTAGAGAGCCAAAGGAATTTTATATTTGAAAATTGGGGAATGAAAATGCCCTTAGGAATATTAATATTACAAAATAACAAATAGAACATGCAGCGCAGCACACAAAGCCGAAATCGTTTGGTGCTGCAAAGCTGAGGTGTATAGTGAGTGTATTGCCAATTACTAAAAGAAAAAAACACTGGACTGGAAGGATTTTTTAGTAATTTGACACTTCAACGGTACAAAAAGATGTTAATATAGCAAGTAGTCTCAAAATGAGATGGACTGGCCAATGGAATAAGAGGCTAAATCCTAATCAACTCTTTTGAACTGACGGTTTTCTATTTTTTCATTGGTTAAGGGAAGGGAATTCCATGTGCTAAATTCATATTTAGCTGGTGTTTAGCAGTAGCACCATAGCCAGGTTAGTAGAGCAACAGCCCCGACACCAGAAGGCTTCGGGTTCGACACATACCAACCGTGAGAATTTGTTCATATCCATTGTATACTAGTGTGTAAATAAAAGCTCTACCTACTAAAAAAAAATCATGTTTGATAGGAATGGTAATTTTCACTAGTGTTTAGGAGTATTCATAGGTCGGGTCAAGTCAATTTTCTATGATCTTATCTAACTTTTCAAGTAAATTGTACATTTTAAATGAAAACTCATATGATCTTATTCCATCCGGGAAAAATTTAGTCCAATAAATTAATTTTGAGTAATTTTATTTTAAGTTTTATCTCTAATCTCATCGATCCAAACCGAATGAATATATTTTCTGAAATACCAAAAATTTAATTTGACCCGACGAATTTAAAATGAAACCTGATTGTAATCCTTATTATTAGTTTGAATTCTCAACTTAACTAAATCATGGGATTACTTATTTTAAACTTTGTTTAGTGCAAAAAATTTAATCTATATTAAGTAATAATCTTACTTTAGTAATATTATGTTTAGTAAGATAGTAATAAATAAAATAAAAAATGAGGCTATTTAAAAAAAAAATGTTATAAATAATGGGATTAATAATTTCACTGGATAAAGATTACTAAAAACATGAGAGGGCTAGATTTTAAATAACACCTATCACATAAGTTAGTTAAATTTTTGAGATTATTAAACTCAATCTGAATCATATATATTAAGTGTAGTATTATTCACTAATGCTATCGCTTAATTAAATAATTTTGTGTAACAAACGGACTGTTACTTTCTTAGTTATTAGGACTTAGGAAATTAGATTTTCAAATAGGAAAAATTCCATCTTGAAATCCCTAAATTTTAAGTATTTTTGTCTATTATATTCTTAATATTTTATTTTTTCGCATTAAACTCTTAAATTTTGATTTACATATATATTAATAGTGCGTTTTGTAAACTGTAATAAAATATAATATTTTTAATATAAATTTATATTAAAAATATATTTAATTATATTATATATCATTATGACCTATTAAATACTATCTAAGTACTAATTGAGGATAAATATAAAAAATTATTAAATTTATTAACAGTGTTTAAGGGTTAAAAAAATAGATAACATAATTACAAAAACGACAGAAGCACACCTACGTTTCTTTTTTAATCTCTCTCTAGAAAGTAGGATTATTTGCATGGAAATCATCAATATCTTTAGATTAGTGGATCGATAATATCAATCACTAAATTATCATTAAAAACTCAACCAATAAAACAAAAAAAAATTATGATAATTTATGTTTTAACCTAATAATAAAATAAGATCATTTTAAAAAACGGTGTCATGATTTAAATATCAGCTGTATTAAATTTCATTCCATACAAAAATAAATTAAAACAACGGTTCAAAATAAAATAAAATTTTAATTAATAAAATTTCAGTTTACCAGTTATAGTTTTGATTTCACAAAATTAATTAGAGAAAAAGTATAGTCATTCCCATTAAACATATTCAGCGGTACAAATAGACTCTTATTATTTTTTTCCCAATAGACGCCTTTTTTAAAAAAAAAATTCAGTTATACCCTTGTATTATACTAAGTGGCACTAGTAGAACTCCATTATTTTTTTTTTCAATAAATCTTTTTCAGAAGCTGAACATGTAATTTCTTCTGTCATAAAAATAAATACTAACAATTTATTTAATCTAACATGTATTAAAGCCCACACCATCACCGTCGCTTCCATCTTCACTATTGATATTATCGCTCTATCATCAGTTGTTAACAAATCAATTAAAGAAAGCTCATGAAAAATAAAAAATAAAAAAATCAATCTTTATATTGATCTACAAAAAATAAGTCACATTCACAAACATACTCATGATGAATAAAACCAAAATATTAAAATTTAACTTTACTACATTAAATTTTAGTTTTTAATATTTATTTTGAATTTCAGATTTTTTTTTTGTGATTTGTTTATTAAACCTATATTTTTTAATTATGTATTATTAAATCAATAAAATTTTCAATATAAAAATATTAAATATTTATTTAAAGATAAAGATAAAATAAAATAAAAAATTCTATTAACAATGATTTAAAAAAAATAAACTACCATTAATTATTTTTGAAACAAAAGAGTTTATGTGTTCAACTTTTAAAAAAAAAATTATTGGGACCAAAAAAAATAATACAAGTCTACTTTTTTTTTTTTTTGTCGACACAATACAAGTCTACTTGTGCGTCTATTTGTACACTGGGTATGAGCGTGACTGTACTTTTTTCCAATTAATTATTAATTAAATTAATTAAAATGTATTTTTTTTAGCATTTTAAAATCTATATAGTAGTCTACAATTAATAATATTTATATAAATTTATCAGTGTATAAATATTTTTCCTCTATTGATCTTCATGCATTTGGAAAAAGACATGAATAAAAACAATTAGGCATGTGCACTCGTGACAGTAAAGAATTGCCACAAGAATTAAATTTAGCAGAATTTATTGTTTTTATTCCAAAATATTTATTTTTTTTAAAGAAATTTTTTGTTTTAATTTTTTTGCTATTTTAGAATTTTAATAATGTATTTATTATTTTTTTCAATTTTATCATTTATTTATTGTTTCACTAAACAGTTAAATTAATTTACTTTCTCCGTCCTAAAAAAATTGTCTATTTTTTTTATATACAATTTAAGAAAATATTATTAATTATTTGTTAACTCATTAATTTTATTATATTTTTTCATTTATACCCTTACTTATACTCATTTATTATTATATTTTTTATTAATTTTAAAAATACATAAATATTATCTTTTCAATTAATAATAATAAAATATATAAATACATATATCTATTTTTAGAGTGAGCAAATATTTTAAAACATTCTAAAAATGAATAGTGGATAACTTTTTTGAAACGGAGTAATAATCTTTTAATCTATATGTGGAATTTCAAAATGATTAATATTTTGAAATGCATATAGTAAATTGCATTTGGAATTAATTCAAATTAAGGTAATATCATAATATCTAACCAATATATACATATGCAATTTTTTGGAAAGTGTGATGGTGAAAATCACTGTCATATATAGTAAATAAAACTATGTTACAGCAGACAAAAATAAATAAATAAACTTTGTGTAGAGAGATAGAGAGATTGAAAAATAAATTCTTTATTTTTTTTTTCTTTGGCTATAATGAACTCTTTATTTAAAAATAGCATATTTTGTTCTTAAGTATATTATATTTTGATTTTAAATTTTTGAAATTGATAAAGTTAGATTTGAATTGAATTCAACACTTCTAACGTATTATTTGATAAACTATAATGATATATAATGTAATACAATTAAATATATATATTTAGTATAATTTTATATTAAAAACATATTTTATTATATTATATTATATTTTATTATGACTTATAAAACACACTCTAAATACCTACTTTAATAGTGATATAATATTATAATTGGCGGTTTTTATTTTATTTTTTAGTAAGTAAGGAATATTTTCATATTAGTTTATGCGATTTTTTTTTATGAGTCCAAGAGCACACCCTATATTCAAGTTATATATTTAGAAATTACTTTTTAAGTGCTAATCTTGATAATCAAATTATGATCAATAAAATGCGAAGCAGACTTCCTTATCAAATAGACTAATTCTCTTATTATTTAGTTCTAATTTTTGAATTGAGATTCATCATTTATGCTCAATGAGAAATGTAATTATGAATAAATCTATTTTATTCAATCAATGTACCAGCATTTTTTGTTCCTATTTTTATTTTTTTTATATTTGATAGGGGTTGTTCGGAATGTTTAAAATGAAAATATTTAATAATAAATATGGCTAAATTTAAATTTTAAATTACTATATATATATATATATATATATATATATATATATGGCTAAATTTAAATTTTAAATTACTATATTTATATAGGCATTTTTTGTTCCTATTTTTATTTTTTTTATATTTGATAGGAGTTGTTCGGAATGTTTAAAATGAAAATATTTAATAATAAATATGGCTAAATTTAAATTTTAAATTACTATATATATATATATATATATATATATATATATATATATATATATATATATATATATATATATATATATATATATATATATTTGTGTTGTAAAACTAAATTGAAAAGCAAAAGGATCTATAAGATAGAATAAAATATGAAGAAATTATAAAAAATTATATTAAAGTACTTTCCTTATTTATATTTTAGGTTAATGACCCAAAATGTAGTTAAATTTCAGATTTTTTAATGTGGTTATTAAAATTTAATTTGTTGCAGGTAAATATTTAATTTTTTCTTTTTTTATTTTTAATTAGAGATCATATGAGATATTCAAATCAAAATCCTACTTCAACATAACATATCATTTTAGCCATGTAGTTAAGCACGTCACCTCAAATTTATACCATCCAAATTTTAGTGACCAAATTAAAAAAAAAGTAAGTATTTTTAAGGTATTCATTCAAAAAAAAAGTTACCATTATTATCTCATCTACCAAAGACAAAGGAACCATGATAATATATGTATTATTATTTTTATAATTTTTTATATTAATTAAAAAATAGAAAATCAAAAGAAGCAGAAAGCAAGAATTGGGTTTCGAGGCTTTGGTGGCTGGTAATGGCTTCATGTCTCGGTGATAATAAGAAATGAGGCCAATTTAATTTTTTAATATATTTTAAAATAATAATTCTAAATTTAAGTGAATTTAAAAATTATTTTCATTTTAGAGTGGTTTTTATGAAAAAGTTAAAAAGTACAATTATTCATTAAAATCTTTTGCCAAAATGACATTTTTCACTAAAATTTTTGATAAAATTGTGAAAATATTCTCAATAAACAATTTACATTAAAAAAATAGCGAATTTGATGTATTCCACTATTTTTTTTAATGGATTGGATGCAATGTTTTTTTTTTTTAATATTTTTCTAATTCTACTACTTTTTACAATGAATTATTATACTTTTTTAACTTTTCTACAAAAAACACTCTAAATTAAGAATAATTTTTAAATTCACTTAAATTTAAAATTATTATTTTAAAATAAATAAAAAGGGTAAATTGCGCAAGAAATGACTAGAATTTTGAAAGGACAAATTGGTGTTGATAGTTTCTTGGTGGGTAACGACTTGGCCAAAGTCCATTCAGCGAGCAGAAGGCATAGACATCGACGATTATGGGTTTACTATGGTTCATTTGCCTATGGTGGGTGAGATGATATTAGTAATTTTTTTTATATTTCAATTTCATCTCTTTTTTATTTTTGTAGTAAATAATCCTAAAAATCATCTAATTTTATGAATTTTTCTAATGTGGTTACTTAATTTTAGTGACAAAAATTCAAGATGACATGTTCAGTCAGATACAACATATCATCAATTTAAGTGAATTTTGACCTAAAACTCTTAAGTATTAAAAAAAATAAAATATTAAATATTTACCATCAACAAATTAGACTTTAATAATAATGTTAGAAAAAATTCCAAATTTTAGATATTTTTAAGCTCATTTACCCATTATGTTTATATTGTATATTCATACGAAAAGTATTAAATTTTAATGTTAATTTTTAACAATGTCTTTCTCAACAATAGTTCTAACAGTAATGCCAAAATATGTTTATATATGGAAATTGATCTAATATTTTTCTTTGCCCCCTCTTTTTACTTTTTATCTTGTCTGATAGATTTTCATGATAGTACCTAAATTTCCACCTAGTATTCCATTGTTTTTGATCTTTTA
Source organism: Reutealis trisperma (assembly GCA_947687605.1). Taxonomy (NCBI): domain Eukaryota; kingdom Viridiplantae; phylum Streptophyta; class Magnoliopsida; order Malpighiales; family Euphorbiaceae; genus Reutealis; species Reutealis trisperma. The sequence continues at coordinate 1,147,823 of CANTUT010000222.1, read as the reverse complement.
TTTTGGAATTTATAAAGAAAAAAGTAACATTAAAATTTTAACTTATGGCTTTATATATTACAAAATAAATATTCAACTTTAATCACAATTGATTAATGGGTACTTTTTTTTTTTGAGAAATTATTTTATATGATTTTTTCTTTTTTTGATAAATTTGAATAATGGCCAACTGGATTCAAATTCAAATCCTCTCTTAACATAATATATGTCACAATGTCAAAACTATAAATTTCTTACATATTTAATTCATTAAAAGTTATATATTTTTTAGCACTACATTCTTTAAAAAAATAATTTGATAAAAAAATTATATTATTAGTATCTAAATTTTTTAAAATACTTTTTTTTATGTCTGAATAATTTTTTTGATCCGATGAATTTTTTAACTTTTGTAACAGTTATCATAGTGCTGATTTGTAACTCTAAAATACCTGAATTTGTAATTCTAAAATCTCCTAATTTGCAACCTTCCAATTCTATTTAAAATCTTGTTTTGGCATTTAATAATTTAGAAATTTTTCTTCTAATCCTTTCTCCAATCTTAGAGACTTTAAATTACAAATCAGCACATCGATGATAGAAAAATAACTAAAACACTCATATGAGATTATTTTTAAAAATTAAGAAATTCATCAAACAAAAAAAAAAAAATTGTTTAAGCACCAATATAACATATTTTAAAAGGTTCAGATATTAGTGGTGTAATGTTTTCATGACAAATTGAATATAGTCCTTATCTTATTAATCAAGCTTTTATTTGAAAAGCACATAATATCAAATACATTTTATTTCTCATATATTTTTAATTTCTATATAAATGGTATTAATTGAAATAAAAATTAAATATAATATATCATGTTTGAGTATTGTAGTGAGATATTATATAGATAAATTTATTAAATTATAAGAGAAATATTCAATTATTAATGCAATAATTAGTTTATGTAATTATGAAATAAATATATAATGTTAATTTTTTTTTTCATTGGGTAGATTTGGGATGCATATAAGGGAAAATCATTAAAGTATGATTTCTTTTAGTACATTTCATTTAACTATACTTTATTCCTTATGTTAACGGGGAAACAAACAAATGAGATAGAAATTCACTTGTTTCCACTATACTTTTTATATATAAAAAAAAAGGGTTAAAAAAATTCATTAATCATTTAGTTTTGAATGAATTAAAAATAGCAAAGAGGCAGCTAAATTCCCTTCAGGAATTGTACTCTTACCTGTCAAACTTTATAGTAATTTACATATTCCCACATGCACTTATTGACAAGTCATGGCAAAAAATTCAGGCCATGTTTATTCAAGAGGATGAAAAAATAAACAAATATAAATTTTATAAATAATATTATTTAGATATAAAATAGAAAAAAAATATATTTAGACATTATTTTTTATAAAATTTATGTTTTCTCATTTTTTTATTCATTCAAATAAATATAATCTTAGAGAGTAAATGTATAATTTCAGTCCTAAATTTTTATTAAAAAGTTTTGTAAATTTAGTGAGTGAATATATAATTTCACTCCTAAACTTTTATTGAAAAATTTTGTGACACTCTAAATCTTATAGAAATTTATTGAACACCTTAATTTTTAATTTCACATATACTAAAATATGTCTTTTGCTAATAAATTGAAGGCGCAAATACAAATATCAATGTAAAATAAAATAATAAAATATTACTGTCTTTTTCTCTCTTGTCTTAAGTGATTGAGTAATAAAAAGTTAAAGAGTTTTTTTTTTCTTCATTATAAATAACAAATGCCATTTTTATATAATATTTGTTGGTATTTGAATCAGATTGCTCATCCCAACTTGACCCAATTTAAGGAAAAAAAAAAAAAAAAAGTAAATTGGACTGTGAGCAAAGTGCATTTTCAAGTGATTTACATTCAACTTAGTTTGAAATATATACACATCTAGTGATTCATCAAGAGGTAAGTGATCCTACATAAATTCTTTATTTATCCATATTTTATTACAATATTAATTTTTTATTATTGTACTGCCTTATAGTATACTTTCTCAATTTAAAAAAAAATAGCCATTAAAAAAGTTAATTTTGTTTATAAATAAGTGGTCATTTAATAATTCAATAAAAAAATATAGTAAAATGGCTAATTTACCTTTCTATTTTTCAAGTATAAAAGATGTTTTTCTAATTTATACTGAAATTAATAGGGATCTTTTTGATAACTTATAATAAAATTATTACTATTTTAAAAATTGTAAATTTTTTTAATAGCTATTTTTTTTAGAATGAAGGGAGTAATTTTCTATACATGCGGTACTAATATCTGTAAGGGTGTTTAATAGGCATAAAAATAAGAATTGAGGTGTTCAATAAATAGGGGCTTGTGATATATATTTGCAAAATGAGATTTGTGATTTATTTCGTTAGCAAATCTAGAGACTACCATCAATACATCATTAGTCTATTATATATGTGGTACTTGTTGACTGTCGTAGCACATGTTAGTGCCATATGCAAGGTATTAAATAACAGTTTATAAATTATAATGGTATCAGAATTAGTGTAACGGAATCAGACTAAATCATCTGCCGTTATCATGAATTTTAAAAAATGATTAGTAAATTAATATAATTTAATAAGGAATGGAATGTAACATCCAAAATATAATATATTAAATTAATTAGCACTTAAATAAGCATAATTATACTTAGAAAATTTCAGTTTTCATAAATAATAACAATAAATCAAATTCAAATTACATAACTAATAATAATAAATCAGTCTTATATTATTAATTTATGAGGGAAAAAAACCACATTATTTAAGATGAATAACATGATAAAAAAAACTTCTCTCTATTACAAGTAAATAAAGTAAAATGAAAGAAAATAAATACACTATAATATTAATTAATCATCACCAAAAAGAGTCTTGGGGAAGATCTAGATTATCTTGTCTGCTATTAAATTCATTTAGATTTTCGTTATTTACTCCAGATGAAAATACACTAAACAATGATTGAGTTCCATCAAATGCATTCATTTCATAGTTTCGATAAGCATTGTTTGTCTCTGTCTCATATATAACAGACAGTGGTGGATATGATTGACCCCAATTATCATTTGGATGTCTAATATATGAGAAGGGAACAAATGGATCAAGATAAGGATGTTTTACTACAAATTCATTGTACGCACTTGTTGATGTAGAACTGCTTTCACCTCCACTTAATTCAGAATTAAAACCATGTCGTCTTAGCATAAAACATGGTGGAACGTCAAAAGCTCCCTAGCTAGGTAAATTCAAGTCTACATGATATCCATAGTCAACTTAAGTAGTAGGAAAATATTACCCATCACCATCGCTATGACGACTGCCGCCAACACCACCACTACCACCACCTCCATCATTATCATCATCACCGCCATCATTGTATCCATCATCATAATTATCATCACCACCATTTCGACTAACATCACCTGAAGTAGAGTCAACACTATATCTGAAAAAAGGAGTTACACCTAATTCTTGCTCGGTAAGATCAATGATAGGACCTTTTTCATCATTTGCATCATTTAACTAGTCAAGAACTTCTCCATCAAGAATAGGAATTTTTTATTCTTCCAATTATAAAGCTAAAGGATCATACTCTCCAAAAATATAATCCAAGTTTATTGGATTATAACTTTCATCCAAATCTTGTTGAGACTTTTCGCATCGTGTTTCTTAATTTCAGCTTCATATTATAATGTACATAGACTAGATAATGTAATTTCTTATACTTTAATTTGTTTCTAGTTTTTGTAAGAATGAAGCTGAAGGTGCTCCAATTCCTTTCACAATTTGTTGCTGATGTTGTTTAACTCAAAACTCGCATGGCAGTCTTTTGAAGTTCCGACGTAGACTCTCCAAAATTAATCCACCACTCAGCTACATTGCAAAATAAATATATATTTAAAATACAATAGATTGAAAAAATATCTTATAAGGACAAAACACATATAAAATGCCCTCTTTAATACCTGGAGCAATCCACCCAAAAGATTCTCCTTGCTCTTGAAATGTAAACATCTATTTGTTGATAAAGCAAAAATGTTAAACATCTATTTGTTGATAAAGCAAAAATGTTAATCCCCCAAAATTAATATCATTATTTTTAATTCATGATATGTTATTAGATAACTTACTTGTAAAAGAGCTTTAACTTGCGAATCTTCATTGTATTCTAATTTTCTTATAGCTTTTCTCACTCCTTGCATTACTGAAGTATTATCAATAATGTCATATGTTGCACCATATTGAAATTGGGGATTCAAGTAGTAACCTAATTTTTTTTTTAAATATTTAGTAGTAATATTGCTTTAAGCCTTTAATTAATTTTATAAATTTAAAGGTTTCAAAAATAACATACCAGCAAAATGCAAATCCTTATGCAATTGAAAGCTACATCTTGTATCAATAATGGACTAATAATTTTTGAAATATCAAGAACTTTCTTTGAAGGCCATTTTTGCTCTTTCCATTGCATCGTATAAAAATCCCATAGTTGGTTTATCATCCCCATCAACTAGTCTTAAAACTTTAAAAGAGGCTCCTGAACTTTCAGTATGTCACTTGCATTTGCCAAAATAGCCTCCATTCTCTAGTTGTACACAAAATTGTTTCCCTTATCTCAACAGCTAGTGGATCTTTCATCTTGCTATATCTACAATTGACCCATGCTTTTGAGTCAAACATATTTTCAAATTTCGATGATTACGAACAATGCTCTCTAGTGCAATAAAATTTGTGGCAAATCTAATAATGCCATGTCGGGGCAACTCTTTCCCTTTTGTGAATTTTTTCATATAATTTGTCACCCAATTGAAATTGTAAAAAAATCAAGTGATTTTCTTTGCCTTTTCAATACATCTACTTTCTAAGGATCTTTTTCCAATATCTTTTAAAATAAGGTCGGTCAATGCAATGGGCATTATAACCTGTCTAGTATATGTGAGGAAAATTATTCATGATCATTTTACTTGTAGATTTCATTGCATCATCATTATCTATGATAATTTGTACATCTTCTCAGCTCCAACATCTTCAACAACTTTTTGCATTAGACAAAAATAATAATTTTCATCTTTTTCCTCTATGTCTGATGCATTTATTGACTTGTGAAAAATAGTGTCTCTACGTCTAATGCATTTATTGACTTGTGAAATTTTTTGTTTTATTTTTTTTTGTTATTTTAGAATTTTAATAATACATTTATTATTTTTTTCAATTTTATCCTTTATTTATTGTTTCACTAAACAGTTGAATTAATTTACTTTCTCCGTCCTAAAAAAATTATCTACTTTTTTTTTCATACAGTTTAAGAAAATATCATTAATTATTTGCCAACTCATTAATTTTATTATATTTTTTCATTTATACCCTTACTTATACTCATTTATTATTATATTTTTTATTAATTTTGAAAATACACAAGTAATATCTTTTCAATTAATAAGGATAAAATATATAAATACATATATTTATTTTTAGAGTGGGCAAATATTTTAAAATATTTTAAAAATGAATAGTGGATATTTTCTTTGAAACAGAGTAATAATTTTTTAATCTATGTGTGGAATTTCAAAATGATTAATATTTTGAAATGCATATAGTAAGTTGCATTTGGAATTAATTCAAATTAAGGTAATATCATAATATCTAACCAATATATACATATGCAATTTTTAAGAAAGTGTGATAGTGAAAATCACTGTCATATATAGTAAATAAAGCTATGTTACAGCAGACAAAAATAAATAAATAAACTTTGTGTAGAGAGACAGAGAGATTGAAAAATAAATTCTCTATTTTTTTTTCTTTGGCTATAATGAACTCTTTATTTAAAAATAGCATATTTTGTTCTTAAATATATTATATTTTGATTTTAAATTTTTGAAATTGATAAGGTTAGATTTGAATTGAATTCAACACTTCTAACGTATTATTTGATAAACTATAATGATATATAATATAATATAATTAAATATATATATTTAGTATAATTTTATATTAAAAATATATTTTATTACATTATATTATATTTCATTATGACTTATAAAACACTCTCTGAATACCTACTTTATTAGTGATATAACATTATAATTGGCGGTTTTTATTTTATTTTTTAGTAAGTAAAGAATATTTTCATATTAGTTTATGCGGTTTTTTTTTATGAGTCCAAGAGCACACCCTATATTCAAGTTATATATTTAGAAATTACTTTTTAAGTGCTAATTTTGATAATCAAATTCTGATCAATAAAAAGCGAAGCAGACTTCCTTATCAAATAGACTAATTCTCTGGTTATTTAGTTCTAAATTTTGAATTGAGATATCATCATGTATGCTCAATGAGAAATGTAATTATGAATAAATCTATTTTTTGTTCCTATTTTTATTTTTTTTTTATATTTGATAGGAGTTGTTCGGAATGTTTAAAATGAAAATATTTAATAATAAATATGGCTAAATTTAAATTTTACATTACTATATATATATATATATATATATATATATATATATATATATATATATATATATATATATATATATATATATATATATATATATATATATATATATATATATATTAAATTGAGCACAAGAGTTTAAAATTTTTTTTCACAAGTTAAATTTATATGAAATCACCTTATTAATTTTTTTCCACGTTATTATATTTTTGTACACTCTAATTAAAAATTTATACAGACCAATATATATAATATTTTTTTTTGTTTTTAATTGGCTCATATATTTTTTATATTAATATTTAAAATTATAAAATATATATATATATATATATATATATATATATATATATATATATATATATATATATATATATATATATATATATATATATATATATATATATATATATATATATATATATATATATATATATATATATATATATATATATATATATATATATATATTGTGTAGTAAAACTAAATTGAAAAGCAAAAGGATCTATAAGTTAGAATAAAATATGACGAAATTATAAAAAATTATATTAAAGTACTTTCCTGATTTATATTTTGGGTAAATGACCCAAAACGTAGTTAAATTTCAGATTTTTTAATGTGGTTATTAAAATTTAATTTGTTGCAGGCAAATACTTAATTTTTTATTTTTTTTAATTATGATCATATGAGATATTCAGACCAAAATCCTACTTTGAAATGACATATCATTTTAGCTATGTAGTTAAGCACGTCACTTGCATTTGCCAAAATAGCCTCCCTTCTCTAATTGTACCCAAAATTGTTTCCTTTATCTCAATAGGTAGTGGATCTTTCATCTTACTATATCTACAATTGACTCATGCTTTTGAGTCAAACATATTTTCAAATTTGGATGATTACAAACAATGCTCTCTAGTGCAATAAAATTTGTGGCAAATCTACTAATGCCATGTCGGGGCAACTCTTTCCCTTTTGTGAATTTTTTCATATAATTTATCACCCAATTGAAATTATAAAAAAATCGAGTGATTTTCTTTGCCTTTTCAATACATTTTCTTTCTAAGGATCTTTTTCTAATGTCTTTTAAAATAAGGTCGGTCAATGCAATGGGCATTATAACCTGTCTAGTATATGTGAGGAAAATTATTCATGATCATTTTACTTGTAAATTTCATTGCATCATCATTATCTGTGATAATTTGTACATCTTCTCAGCTCCAACATCTTCAACAACCTTTTGCATTAGACAAAAATAATAATTTCCATCTTTTTTCTTTACGTCTGATGCATTTATTGACTTGTGAAAAACAGTGTCTCGATTTGAATAAATAAGAAAATTAATAATGCTCATCTTGGTAGGTCCTGTCCATGCATCACATAAGATAGAAATACCCTTTTCCTTCCAAATCTCTACAAAAGAAGCAATGTACTCTTTCATCAAATTATATTCCTTAGATAACCATACCTCAACAACATTATAAGTTGTAGGAGTGGAATTTCTGGACCAACTTCTGCAGCAACTCTAAGCATAGGTCGAGTCAATGGTCACTTAGCAACGGCAAACCACAGTCAATTATGAACCACAAAGCGCCCAATAGCATTCATCAACTTCTCCTTACTTTTTTTGAACCATGTGGATTTAATTTTTGTTTGCTTTTTTCTATCCCTCTCTATTTCCAACTCTACCTCAACTTATTTCAATCTTTTATCATATGTTGGTAAGTTAAGAGCAAATCTAGATTGACTACAAGTTCCCCTACTTTGTGTGTCTTTTGTATTTTTGACACTAAAAAAAAACCCCATGATTGGGTTAGTAGGTTGACTACTACTAGAACTACCAATATCATAATTATGTCCACTACTTTTTCTGTATGAGTCAATTTCAACTTATCTAATGCTTTCTTGTCTTGCGTATTACAAATCTTCATTATCGTCCTCATCAGTATCATCCTCTCCACCAATATGCATATGCACAATATCGTCCTCAAGTTGCCTTTTACTAGGGTTTTTTTTTTTTTTTTTTGTCTTTTGTCTTTGTATCTCTTATGTTTCTATAGTAAATTGTTTCATATCTTCCCTCATTTGTCTTGGGACTTTTAGACATGCAGATACATCACCTCCACTTCCTGCTAAATGTTTTTTGAAATGTGTAATTCCACTAGTGACCAACCTCTCACAAAAATTACAATTCATTTTTGATCTATTATTAATATCAAGTGGTATAGCGTATCTCTATCCAGTATCATCACTAGGTTTACCATTGTTGCCTTATTGAGTCATTGTGATACTAGAAACTGTATATCAATATTTAAAAGTGATATTATTACAAGTTTCAATTTTATAAAAACAAAATTGAAATTGATCAAATCACATTGGACAATAGTTACGAGAAATATAACTTTTAAATCTTATAGCCTTTAGAACTAACAAAATTTAAAAAATAATTTGTATTATTCAAAATTACAAAGTTGATATTTCATTATTCTAAGGAGTTTAGCCAAATTAACATTTATTCTAATATTTATAAATTGGAATAACGAGCAAGATATTGTTTAATTTTTCAACACAAATTATAAAATGTTAATATTTTTTATATTCTTACATGGGTGTATTGGATTAGGAGAATTAGAAACTTTTATGGACGTTAAAAATAGGAGATATTTAATAATGACTTTTAAAGAGTTTATAAAAGTCAACAGGTATTCAATAATAATTTTTAAAAACTTTAAAAAAGTCTATAGAAATTAAGGAGTATTCAATTACAACTTTTGTAAAGTCTATAAAAATAAACTAGTATTCAAAAAGTTATTAACTTTTATAAATAATAGATTTTTGTATATTTTCAATGACTTTTTATGTAAAAATATCAATAAAAAATATCAATAATTTTCTTTTACTTTTGCTCAAAATTTCTATAGACTTTTTTTTTTTTACCTCGTTCTCCATTTCCTTCAATAGCTTTTTATTTCTGACAAAACAAGATCCTACCATCATTAAAGACTAGAAATCTCATATATTTGAATTTTATTTTTACTATTTTACAATCTATTGCCAAAATCAAACAAAATTCCCATTTTCAATTTTTTTCATATTATTATTATTATTATTGTCAATAATAATAATAATAATAATAATAATAATAATAATAATAATGTTTGTTCTCAAATAATCACCTTTCTTAACCAAAATTGCATTTTTTACGCTTTTATAAAAAAAAAAAAAAAAAAAAAAAAAAAAAAAAACCTTATTATTATTGATTGCTAATGACCTAAATAATAAATTTAGCTCTTAAAATAAATTCCAAAAGGAGCCCATGCATTCCTTTTAATGGGCTTTGTTAATTTTTACATTGAGATTAGTAACGAGGAATTGCCTAAAATATTGGTAACTAATTAAAGAATTATTGATTTGATGATAATAAAAACATATCCATGTTTAATTATTCTTAATTATATGAGAAACATAATTTATTATATTTACAAAAGTTTATCAATGTCTATATATAAAAGTTTTTGCAAATAAAATTTTTAAAAGTCATTTATAAATTTATGAACTCTACAAAACTTATTAAAAATTTATAAATTCTGCAAAAATCATTTATTTAAAAAAGTCTTAAAAGTCTTAATTGAATACACTCGCAGTAATTTAAATTTTGGATTGAAAACTAAAAATATTCCCAAAATAAAAAAACAATGCCAATCTATTAAAATACAACGATAATCTATTAAAATATATAATATTTTTATTGAGTAATATTTTTTTTCAATAATAATTTTATTGTCATCAAAGTACTTATCTTTACTAGGTAACTCATTAAAATGAGAGAGAAAATAATTTTTCAAATTTGTTTTCTATATAAATAATTCATCAAATTCAGAAATCCAAGGGTGCTATCTTTCCATTTATGATGTCTTTTATTTTTAGCTATGGAATTTGAAAATATTAATTAGCAAATAATATAATTATATATATGTGTGTATTTTTAATATACACTTAATTATAATAAAAGAATTAAGAACAAAAATTTAAAAAAAAAACCATTTAATTCTTGTGATTGCATCATTAGTAATTAGAACTATGTAACATAATGCTTCAATTCAATAGTTAAATCCCTATGAGAAGGCAACCTCTTTATATATGCTGATTTAGATCATAATTCACAAACAATACTTGAAAAATTACTTAATTAATTTTTATAGATTTTTCATGGAATTATACCCTAATTATATGATTTTTGTATTGTTCTTTGTTTGAATGGATGAAGGATTTTCTTTTAATAAAAAAATTATAAATATGTAAAAACATTAATGGGATTCATGTTGCTTCAAATGAGATTGATAAAATATACCAATATTTTTTTCAGATGGAAGAGACAACACACCAATATTTAATTGTTTATATAAACTATAAAACTTTAATTAACCTGCTTTATATTATTAAATATAACAGCATCCAACATTAATTTAAGAAAAACTAAAATTATATACAACATAATTCTAATTATATATTAAATTTAAGCAAATAAAAAGTGATAACAGAATAATTTAGATTGTTATCTGACTTGCAAATAGACTCCTCAAAGCAAGACTTTTTTTTTTTTTTCTTATCACAGCATAAAAATATGAAAAATACTATCACCTTAGGGAGAGAAACATATACTATGAATTAAGAAAATATGATTTATACATATTGTATACTGATGCTATTCTTATAATTTTTTTTTTCACCTTTGCATTGTGGCTCACATGTGTACTAAGACATTCTAACTTATCATCACTCTACGTATGAGGTTTTGAAAAGCAATCATCAATGTATAGATGAACTTAAGAAAGTATATCAATAATGCCAAAACTTGTGTAATAATGATTCTTTCAATAATTGTATGTATGCCAAATGTTGTAAGTGAATATTAATCAGTATCTTGTTGAATTCCTACAAAACCATTATGTAAATTTTTGAAAATAAATATATAAAAATAAAACATAGTCAAATTATAAAATTCAATCAATAATTTATACTCACAAATAAAAAATTTATACAAAGAAATTAATTTTATAAAAATTAATATTCTTAATACATTGAAATATAAATATATAAAAAATAATATACCAATAATTTACATTAATAAAATAGAACAAATATAAAATAATAAATAATAGTCTTTTAAACAATATATTTATAATTTATATTAATAAAATAAAAAATATAATAATAATATTTTTTTATTGATACATCACATCCATATTACTAAATAACGGTTGTATTAGTGTAAATTGGGTGATTCATTACTGATTCAGTACTAAATCCCATTAATATAAATGCAACAGATAAATAACATATAGGACTCCTCAAAAACTCAGATGAAACGTCCGATATGTAACGTATTGATCGTTATTTAATACCCTAGCCACACAGCATATTGATGTACGTTAAATTAATTTTTAAATAATTAAATTATTTTTCAATAATTAAAAAAATTTAATTGTTATTTATTATAATTAATTATTAAAATAATTAATTTTAATTATATTTTAAAAATAATTAAAATTGAATTAAAATCATCATAATTAAAAAATATTTAAAATAATTAAAATAATTAAAATTAATTATTTTTAATTAATTTTTAATAATTAAAAATATTTTCAATTACTTTTTAATTAAAAATAATTAAATTATATTTAAATTAATTTTTAGTAATATTAATCTAATAATTAAAATAATTATAAAAATTAATTATTATTCCTTCCATTTCTATTTGATTATTTTAATTTTTTTAATAATAATTTTTATTGATAATTAATTTCTAATCATAACTAAATTACTTTGTTTTTAATTTTTTAATTATTTTTAATTTTTATGTCACCTAGCATATACAGTCAATGCCATGTGACATTAACACATGCCACATCAGTCAACAAATACCACATCTCCAAGAGACTAATGCTGCATTAAAGGCATGCTTAAATTTGCTAACGGAATGAATTACATGCCCCGTTTTGCCAAAAAAAAAAAAACACAAATCCTTATTTGCAATTGTGCGAAACACATGACACTTTTTTGAACTTATTCCAAAATTTTTAATCAATTAAGGTAGAAATATTTAGGAGTTCTATCATATTGGGGTAGATCGAAGAAACATTTGTTTAGTTCCTTATTGATGAAACCAGCAGTTTGTTGCAATCATGGAAGGTAAGTTACTCTCACCAGCTAGTAGAGAAGTGATTCTCAAAGAAATCATTCAAGCAGCTTCTATATACCTAATTTTTGTAGTTATGCTACCTCTTTTTATTTTGAAAAAAAAAATTGAGAGCTTAGTCCCTCGCTTTAGATGAATTTAGATGTTTCAAATAAAGGTGTGCATTGGGTTAAATGGGAAGAAGTAGCAATACCAAAGGTAATGGGAGTTTGGGTCTTAGAAATTTGCAGCTATTTAAAACTGTGTTGGAAAATTATTGCTCAACCAGAGTCTTCGGTAGCTCATGTTTTCAAGGTTATCTACTACCTTTATACTAGTTTTTTGAAGGCAAACAAAGGCTCATCACCATCGTGGAAATAGACAAGCATTTTGAGAGGTAGACAAGTAATAGAAGATGGATGTAAATGGAATGTTTAAAATGTCAAATCAATTTGGATTTGGGAAGATAAATGGCTACCAACTGAAGGTAATCGAAAAATTTCATCTCCAAGCCAACCAATCCTATTGATCATTTGGTTAGTAATCTAATAGATGAGGAGAGCAAAGGTTAGGAAATTGATAAATTGCAGACATATTTTAATGAGGACAAAAAAAAGGATAAGAAGCATCCCTGTGGGTTATGGGGATCAAAAAGATCCTATTGTATGGCATCATACTTCAAATGGTCATTATAATGTGAGGAGGGGATATTGGGTATTAATGGATAAAAAGATACAGCAACAAAGCTCTACTATTTTGCAGCATATTTCTTCAGGAATAAATTGGAAAACAATATGGGAGTTAAAGGTGCCACTTAAATTGAAGTTCTTTCTTTGGAAATGTTGTAAAAAAAAAAAATACCAGTGAAGCAAAACCTTTGTAGAAGAAAGTGTATTTCAAATATTATATGTCCTGTGTGTGGGAAAGAAGAAGAAATAATTATACATGCTTTATTTCTTTGTGATATGGCCAAGGAAACCTAAATTAGTTCTTCTCTTTGTTTTCAAATTAATCAACATTTTCATCTTTCAATGCTTGTTGGGAATTTTTGTCTCAAGAATTGACAAGAAAAAATGAAGAGGGAAAGATTCCTCTTATAATACACCTCTACTAGCGATTTGGAAGGCAATAAGGAATGAGAGAATGTACAATAATGCTCATGTTCATCCTCAGTAGGTTGTAACTAATGCAACTAATTATGGAGACTAATATGGTAGTAGCGAAAGAGAATAAAAAAGCTAAAGTAGTATAGCATGTCTAAGCCAGAATTCAGTGCACGTAATAAAACTTGGACTGCCCCTCCTTCAAATATGCTCAAGATTAACACTTATGCTTCTTTCTCCAAACAAGATGAGATGGGACAATTGGCTTTTGTATGCAAAAATAGTCAAGGCCAATTGATTAATGCCAAGGTTAGAATATTTTTTTTAGTGGCAGAAACTTATGCTTTTTGAGACATAATCAAATATGCAAACAACCTGACATTTGAGTAGGTGGTTTGTGAATCTGGCTCCTTAGTCATCATTTCAAGTTTAAATGGTGATGAAAAAGAGAGTGGTGATTAAATCTATTATTGAGGATATTAAATAAATAGCTAGGAAGTTTGTGCTTTGCAAGTTTTTGTTTATTAATAAGAAGGAAAATGAACTTGTTGATTGGCTTTCAAAAGCCATAGGGCTTTATTTCAATTTTGACTAGTTATGCAATACTCCTAGAAGACTTGACTCTTTTGTAAGCTTGGATTTGGTTGATCTTCAGCAATACTAATTTTTATCATTTTTGTTAGAAGAAAAAAGGTATTTAGAAATTAAATTAGTTTAGACTTAATTGTTATAGTTACATTAAATATTTCCTGAATAGACCACAAAAAAAATATAAGAGAAAATATAAAAAAGTATTATGTGGTTTAACTCTTTATATTTTGAAATTTGTGGGATTTTTTTTAATAAAAATAAGTTTGTGGTTTACACTCATAGCTATTTGATGTCACAACCCTAATGCTATTAGTATTTGATAACGTGGTGCTTATGTGGCAATAATGACACTTATGCACTTATATCACATAAGCATCATGCTAGACTGATTAATGCCATTAACGTTTTAGATTTTATATTGCTAACAGAAGAAATTTTAAACTCTATTTAAAAAAAAATTCATAGACCTAAAAGTATAAAAGAGTCAAACCGTACTTTTTTATTCTTTTCCCAAAAATATATAATAAAACATCTATAAATTAATACTTAATAAACTAACCTGTATTAAATAATAAATTTTCTAGTCCTGACTTGGGCTCAAGAGTTAAATTAGTAATTTTGATAAAATAATAAGAAAAATAATTTTTTGAAAATTTTACATAACCTTTTGATCCCATTTATATCATAAATTAATAATTCATTAAAATTTTATAAAGTTGACCATCTTATATTTAATATTTAATAAATTAATAATTTTATTAATTAATAAATTTTCAAGAAACCAACTTTATTCCTTATTGGATAATTAATAATTCTATTATTTAATAATTAATAAAATTTGACAAAAATTTCATGTAATTATAAATTATTAGAGATAATATTTAGAAGTAAAATATTATAATATATAATATATGACTTATCCGTAGTGTTTGGTAAATTTGTAATTTTATGCTTGAAATATAAAAATATGAGATAATGTTCAAATTATATTAAAAATGAATAAGTACAATAATAATATTTATTCATATTATTTATATTATCATGAGTGTGAAGTGATTAATTTGTTTCAATAATGAGTAATGGCTCAACTACAAAAGAAATAAGCAAAGTTAGAAAAATCCAAATATGTATTCATATTTATATAGTCAAATATTGATTTTAAGTTTATGCATGTGATTATTTTGAATACATTAATTCCATATTAACTTATAGTTTTCATTTTTCATAAACTTAATAAATTAATAGTTCTAATATTTAACAATTTTTAATTCACCAAGTATATTAATTATTAGAGGGTCTATGTGAGGCCTCGCATAGCTATAATATTTTTTGGTTTTTTGGTTTTGACAATTTTGGTTTCAAAAGGTCTGTTTATCGAGTCTAAGTGTTTCTAAGATTCAAATGCATATTAGAGGGTGTAAAAATAAGAAAATCCATTTTTCAATGAGGCACTGCCTCTTCGACCTTTGTCTGTTAACCTGTTAACGGAATTGCCGTACCAACTCTACATAATACATTAATCTTAACAAGTGTCAAGATGCGGCTTATTGGAAAGATGCAAAATCAAGGATTCACAATCTACTATATCATGTTTTCCTAAAAATATGATATATTGTTATTTGTTTTTTTTTTTTAATTTAAATCTAATTGACTATCATAATATTGTTAGTCTAATTCATTATATGTATTTAATGAAATGGAAGTGAGCATGTATGGTTTAATATTCCTTAGTCTAATTCATTATATGTATTTAATGAAATGGAAGTGAGCATGTATGGTTTAATATTCCTTAGCTTTTTACCTCTTGATAATAGACAAAATGATATCATTTACATTGAAAATTTTTAATACAATTAAATTATACTTACAAATCAACTATATAAAAAATTAGTTTAAATTTCTTGGACTTTTAGCCTTCTTTTATTAATAGAATAATTATATTTTTATAAAAGAAAATAAAAATTTTTAGTTGATTAAATGATTTTTATTTTAAATTTAAGTATACTTGATCAATTAATAAATTATTAATTTACTAATTAATTAATATTTTTTGAATTAATAGATTTTAAAATTATTAATTTATAGAGGTTTTAATAGTAACTATAGCTAAGAATGGCCAAAAAAATATAAGAAATAACTAAATAATTTAATGAAATAAAAAAAAAGACTAATTAGCTAATTTTTTAAAAAGTAAAGACGGATTATATAATTAGGTCAAATCTCATAAATTAAATAATAATTTACTTTTTTTTATATATTTATTTTCAGTTTCCCTTCTTTTAAGCTTGATTGATGCTAACTCATCCAACGGTAAATCTGCTAAAGTAAAAAAGAACTTAATTTTATATCTTATTAAGATTATTTTCTTTAATTCATCTATTCTTGTTAAAATTTTTTAATTCTAAATATATTAATAATATAACTTAAGAATATCCTTAAAATTAATAAGTTTGAATTATTTATAATATGTGTCATTAGTAAATAATTTTTATAATTTTTTGTGTAATATGATGAATTTAATATTCTTTTATGAAAATATAAAATAATATTTTTTAACTATATTATTTATATTTTTCATAAAATATTCTTATTTCATTAGTATAAATTGAATGTTAGATTTTTATGATTTTAAATATTTAAATAAATTGAGTTGTTGAATTTATAGTATAAATTATCACTAAAAAAAATAAACATATTAAATTTTCATAATTTTAGACCTTCTGAATTGAATGGTATATATGTACACTAAATAAAAAGATTTGTGAAATATATATGCAGTCATTCACCGTTTGAATCAAAACTGGGCCAGCGGTTTTGGTTTCGATTACAGAAGGAGAATTGAAATCGTATTGGCGTCCTCATGGGTTGAGACCGAACTGTTTTGAGCCAATTCAATTTGATTTGGTTATGGTTTTGAAGCGGCCCATGGCCAGGTCTCGGCTAGTCGTTGTTGTGACTTGTGAGAATTGAAAGATTTTGAGTATTTTTTTAAATAATTTATGGAGAAAAAGTACAAATCATCACGTGCCCTATTGATGCAAAATTACTTAGGGAGTTAGTATTTTCAGTTGATTTGAATAAATTCCACTACATGGATTGGTAATAGAGCTAAATTCAAAAAAAAAAAAAAAAATTTTAATATTTGAATTCGAGGATTTGATGGAATTTTTTGATAGGAGTAGAATTTAAAGAATAAGAGAGTTGTGTTGGATTGAGTTGGAGATTTGTCTAAATACAAATAGATGCAAGGTTTTAACTCATTTTAGCACCACCGTGGGGCATTTGTTCACATTATATTTATAGTAAGCTGAGAATTATAAGACTAAATAGTAATTAATTAATTTAAACTCATAAGTTAAGGATTTGGAGTCCATGAAAGATAGTATCTAATAAACTTGAGAGAATATGTAAAATTCTTAATAAATTTCAGGGGTTTTTAGAAGAGGCCACATGACTTAAAAATTCAAACTAAGGGTGTGTTTAGAATTGTTGTTAGGAGTTGAAAAAACATTTTTAGAATTGTTTTGATTTAATTGATTGATTTTTATTTTTTTTTATAAACTGCTTTTTCAAATCTGCTTCTGGAAAATGCATCAATTTATCTGCTTTTACTTAAAAGCAATTTTGAAAAAAGTATAAAAAATTTTGTTAAAAAACGCTTTTGGCAAATGCAACCCCAAACACCCCCTAAGACACATGACTTAAAAACTCAAACTAAAAATAGCTCATTAGCATGGAATATGGAAGCTAAGTGCTGCTTGAGACGAAAAAAAAAAAAAGAATGTGACTTAGTGGGAGTCTGGAATTAAAAACTAGAAAGATGCAACTTTCTGCGAACACTATAAAAGCAAAAAGACTCCATAAGAGAAAGATCAATAACAATTATTAATCAACAATAATTTTCAACAAGCATTCAGACTAAAAGTCAATTAATCAACATTCAAAATTTCTAAAGTTTTTTACTTTTATTTCCTATCAAATTGTCAAAGTCTTTGTGGTTTTTATTTACTTTTACAGTCATGTAATTTATATTACAAAATTATTGTATTGAATGTACTTAAGTTTATATTAATACAAATTAAAAAATTGTAAATTCACATTTCTCTTTATTGCTTATATGTGAAGCTGTATTAGTAAATTCAAGTTACTTTAAGAGATTATTATCTCTTTGTGAAATTAGAAGGTAGACTCCCAAGAATTTTTGATAGGCTCTATATTCATTTCAATAAAAAAAAGGCATCAACAAAAATGAATTAAATTTTTAATTAATTAAATGATTATTATTTTAAATCATAAGTACACTGAATACATTAATAAATTATTAATTTATCAATTAATTAACACTTTTTAAATTAATATATCTCAAAATTAGGGCCAAAAAATATAAGAAATGACTCATGAAGCCCGAATGAGATTTGAGTGGGCCCATAAATAACTGTAACTCATTGTAGCATGTGTCCATTTATTTTGTTCCATAAGACCAGAAGGCCCAAGATCCAATAAGGATAAGTAAACTCCCCTCAACCTAACTTTAATCACAATTTGGCAATTTTTTACACGATCCAAATAAATGATATGACATGTTATATAGTTAAACATGTTTGAATTTGGGATAAAGGAGGTCAGCTCATAAATAAATCAAACTGTTTATGATAAAAGAAAAAAAAAACCTAGACTTTAACGGGTTAACTTGTCTAATCTATGAGTGATATAATTAAACATGTTTATTTAAACAGGTTAATATATTAATAGGTAGTACATGATACGAGTAAACACATTTAAACATATTTATTCTCTTTATATATATATATATATATATATATATATATATATATATATATATATATATATATATATATATATATATATATATATATATATATATATATATATATATTTTGCCACTTATAAAGGTCCAAATATGTAATTTGAGTCATTTTATATTTGGAATTTAAATAATTAATTTTTTATTCAACAAATATATTTTTTAAAATTTAATTTATTAAATGGGTTACATGGTTGACCGGTATAACCAGTTAATAAATGTGTCCATGTTTAAGCTCGATATTTTGACACAATTAGTTAAATGGGTCATGTTCAAGTTGATTATTTTTATGTTATATATGTATCTCAACACGATACAAATTGTCAGCCTTAATAATCGCTTAAAATTAATAACCATATTTATAAGGGTATATTGGATTAGTCACTAAAAAAAAGTTATAAAAATATAAAAATTGAATATTAATTTTATGTTATACACGTGTCTCGATACGATATGAATTATCAACCCTAACAACCACCTAAAATTAATATCCATATTTATAAGGGTATATTGGTTTAGTCACTTAAAAAAAAAACTATAAAAATACAAAAACTGGATTGAAGGGACTAAGTAATTTAACGGAATTATAATTAAGAAACTAATTAAATAATTTTCAAAAATAGAAACAAATTAATTAATTAGGTTAAATCTCATAGATTAAATAATACTTTGCCCTTTTTTTTTTCCCCAATTTCCCTTCTTTTTTAAGCTTGATTGATGCTAACTCATCCAACAATAAATATACTAAAAAAAAAACTTAATTTTATATCTTATTAAGATTATTTTCTTTAATTTATTTATTGTTGTTAAAATTTTTTAATTCTAAATAGATTAATAATTTAAGAATATTCTTAAATTTAAAAAGTTTGAATTTTTTTATAATGTGCCATTGATAAATAATTTGTATAATTCTTTGTGTAATATGGTGAACTTAATATTTCTTTCATGAAAATATAGAATAATATATATATTTTTATTATATCATTTATAATTTTCATAAAATATTCTTACTTCATTGGCATGAATTGAATATTAGATTTTATGATTTTAAATCTTTAATTAAATTGAGTTGTAGAATTTATAGTAAAAATTGTCACTAAAAATAAAAATATTAAATTTTTATGATGTGCAGTGCCAAATCAACTCATTGTAGAGTGTGTCCATTTATTTTGTTCCATGAGACCAGAAGGCCCAAGGTCCAATAGAGATAAGTAAACTCCTCTCAACCTAACTTCAATCACAATGAGACAATTTTTAACACGATCCGAATAAACGATACAATATGACATGTAGTTAAATAAGTTTGAATTTTGGATAAACGAGTTAAGATCATAAATAGTTCAACACGTTTATGACAAAAAAAAAAGGCTTAAATGGTTGACATGTCTAATCTTCAAGTGACACAATTAAACACATTTATTTAAATAACTTAATAAATTAATAGGTAGTACATGATACAAGTACACACATTTAAACATATTTATTCTCTCTCTCTCTCTCTCTCTCTCTATATATATATATATATATATATATATATAAGTATTTTGTCACTTATAAAGGTTCAAGTATGCAATTTGAGTCATTTTATATTTGAAATTTAGATAATTAATTTTTTATTCAATAAATATATTTTTAAAATTTAATTTATTAAACGAATTACAGGGTTGACCCGTATAACTTGGTTAATAAATGTGTTCATGTTTGAGCTTGATATTTTGACACGATTAGTTAAATAGGTTCAGATTGATTATTTTTATATTATACACGTGTCTCGATACGTTACAAATTGTCAGCCTTAACAATTACCTTAACAATTGCTTAAAATTAATATCCATATTTATAAGGGTATATTGGATTAGTCACTAAAAAAAAAGTTATAAAAATACAAAAACAGAATATTAATTTTTGTATTATACATGTATCTCTACATAATACTAATTGTCAGCCCTAACAATGGCTTAAAATTAATATCCATATTTATAATGGTGTATTGGATTAGTCACTAAAAAAAAATTATAAAAATACAAAAATTGGATAGAAGGCTAAGTAATTTAATGGAGTTAAAATTGAGAAATTAATTAATTAATTTTCAAAAAATAAAGACAAATTAGTTAATTAGGTTAAATCTCATGAATTAAATAATACTTTGCCTTTTTTTTTTTTTTTTTTTCTTCTCAATTTCCCTTCTTTTTTAAGCTGGATTGATGCTAACTTATCCAACAATAAATCCACTAAAAAAAACTTAATTTTATATCTTATTAAGATTATTTTCTTTAATTTATCTATTCTTGTTAAAATTTTTTAATTCTAAATAAATTAATAATTTAAGAACATTCTTAAATTTAATATGTTTGATTTTTTTTTTTATAATATGTCATTGATAAATAATTTGTATAATTCTTTGTGTAATATGGTGAACTTAATATTGCTTTTATGAAAATATAGAATAATATATTTTTTTATTATATTATTTATATTTTTCATAAAATATTCTTACTTCAAAATTGAATATTAGATTTTTATGATTTTAAATCATTAATTAAATTGAGTTGTAGAATTTATAGTAAAAATTGTCACTAAAAATAAAAATATTAAATTTTTATAATTTTAAATTTTCTGAATTGGGTGGTATATGTTTATATTAAATAAAAATTTTAGATTAATATGCAGGACCGCAGTGGAGAATTAAAAGGTTATGGTCCACAGTTTAAAAGATTTAGAGTGATATACATGCAGTGCAGTTCAAGATTTGAATCAAAACTGGGCCGGCGGTTTTGGTTTCAATATCAAATAATGCTCTTTATTTCAATAAGCATATTTTATTTAATATAAAATATCTAATTGATATGAATATATTCAATACATTCTTTATATGTCAAATTTTTTATTATAAAGAGTTATCTTAAAAAATAACACTCCGATAAACTTTTTATCTTTAAAAAATAAAAAAAATAGTTTGACTCTCCACATCTAGAGAATCAAATATCATTTTCTATTATAACTTTAATTAATACAATGCAAATTTCTATACACTTTATTTAAGATAATTTTAATACTATTTTTTCTATTGGATAAATTTAAAAAATTAAAAATTAAAATAATTAATGCTCATAGAATAAAGTAAAATAAAAAGCAAAATATAAAATCTATTGGATTTAAATAAAATTTTTTAAGCTTTCTATTAAATAAAATATGCTGTTTAAAATAAAAAGCAGCATTGAAAATGCTCTAAAGAGTAGAAAATTTTATTTAAATATAATAGACTCTCTATATTTGCTTTCTATTTTACTTTATCACATAAGTATTAATTATTTTAATTTTTTATTCTTTAAATTTATCCAATAGAAAATGTAGTACTGAAATTATCTAAAATAAAATGTATAAAAACTTAATTAAAGTTAGTATAGAGAATGATATTTACCTCTTTGATACAATGACAGATCCAAAAAATTAGGTCAGTGGGGGCAATATATATATACACATATATATATAATTATAAATTAAATTAAAATACAAAAAGTATTAATAATATGCAAAATCTTTGATAAAATATAGTATGTCTGACTTAGTTATTAATTCTATTTGTTTGTTTAAATTTACTAATATTTTAGCCAAATCAAAGTAATAATATATATTTTAACTCATATTAAATATAACAAATAAATAATTTAAAATTAAATGAGTTATGGAATGATTATTAATATTTAATGGGACAAACTTTATAATTTTAATAAAATAATATTATGGTACATATATATATACACAAGTATTTCCACACATCAATGGGGCAATTGCTCCATTGCCCCGTGCTAGATCCATCCGTTATTTGATATATATAAATAGTGTATTGGAGATACTCTAATGGATTGAGATCAAACTAATATGAGACTATAATCCTGATTTTGATATAGTTTTTAGCCAATTTAATCCGATTTGGTTTTGATTTCAAAGCGGCCCGTGGCCAGGTCTACCGAAAGATCTCGAATATTTTTTTAATAATTTATGGAGAAAAAGTACGTATCATCCACATGCACTATGATGGCGACTTGATGAAACATCTTCATTTATATTTACAAAAATTGTAGTGGTAGCAGAGTAACGTCTCCATGAAAAGTCTACCTTCCTTCTCTGCACAGGAAACCCAATTCTTTGCTTTGTCACTTTTTAGATCCTATATATATTCTTGAGTTTCTCTCTTTTTTCTCAAATTTCATACATAATAATTCGAACCAAAAAATTTGTTAATCCATCTCTGTTTCTGTTTCTTCTTCTTTTTGATCTTCATCATCCAGGGATACTCTGTTTTTCTCTTTTCTAATTACACAAATGGCAGCTCCATTTGTGAATGCAGAGTATTTGAAAGAAATAGAGAAGGCTCGTCGAGACCTTCGCGCTCTCATTTCCAGCAAAAACTGCGCTCCTATCATGCTTCGCTTAGCGTAATTGCCAATTTCCTATGTTGTTTTTGCTTCCTCTGTTTTTCTTTTTTAATTTTAAAAAATTGTTAATGGGAATGCTTCTTTATTGTTCGATTGCAGGTGGCATGATGCAGGAACTTATGATGCAAAGACAAAAACAGGAGGGCCTAATGGTTCCATAAGAAATGAGAAAGAGTACAAACATGAAGCTAATAATGGTCTTAAAATCGCCATTGATTTATGCGGTGAGCCCTGTTAGTTCTTTTTTTTCCCCTGTTCATGTGATTTTCTTTCTGGGTATTTTTTATATTCTGTTTTCTTTTTTTCTTATTACAGAGGAAATCAAGGCCAAACACCCAAAAATTACATATGCTGACCTTTACCAGGTGATTGTATATTCATTACTAGTGAACAATTTCCAAGCTAAAGATATACTTTTTAACTTATTTTCTTTATTGTTTTGAATTTTTAGCTTGCAGGGGTTGTTGCAGTTGAGGTCACTGGAGGTCCTACTGTTGAATTTGCTCCAGGAAGAAAGGTATTTTCATTGAAGAACTCTGCATCACCCAGTAATTCATGTTTAACGAATTTCTACTTTTTTTTTTTCCTATCAGGATTCAACAGAATCTCCTGAAGAGGGTCGTCTTCCTGATGCCAAAAAAGGTTTGTTTGGAACTCACAATCTTGCAGCATAAAATTTTTTTATGAGGTCAAATTTTTTAAATCATAATTTATATTAAAGTGGTATATATAATTAAATGAATTTCTATATATTTAAAGAAGTTTTTAACCTAAAATAAAGGGCTAAATACAACATACAATCAGATTTTTACAATTTTATACCTAAAAATTTTTGTATTTTAAAAATTAAGGTGCATAACCAACCTCAATCCCCTAACTCCGTCATTGCTTGCATTTTCAAAAAGGTTTTAGTATAGAACATGAATTCATATGGTCTATTTTATTGAAAAATATCATCTCATTGATTGCAGGAGCATCGCATCTAAGGGATGTATTTTATCGTATGGGTTTATCAGACAAGGACATTGTAGCACTTTCTGGTGGTCACACATTGGTAATTTTTTGTTGTAAAATTTGCCTCACAAATAAATAATAAGATAGACAGGAATTCAAAATTAACGTTCGGCATAAACTTACTCCATAAAAAATAATTTCACTAATTACCTTAGCCCAATTACACCAAAACATGTAACACTTCCACAATAAGATTATAAATACACTCTATCCATACATTTTGTCAAAAACACCATCAACTATATCAATTTTCTTTCTAACTCTCCAAGTCTCATCAACACACCGCTAACTCTCTAATATCGTCTAAATAAAATTATATATATATACACGGTGGAGGAAGGAAAAATATATTTACTTATGTGTCCCTTATTATACTCTTACTAATTATGTATTTAATTTGAGGGTAATATAGTCGTTGAATATTATTTATTAAAATTATTTTATTTTGAAGATTAAAATAAATCTAATATATAATAGAACTTTATATAATAAATAATAAATCTAATTTTATTTCATCCGGATAAATAAATTTTATCATTATAAATCTAATTTTTTTTAAGAAATCTAATTTTATTTTTTAAGATTAGTTGTTTATTTATATTATTCAAATACTCAAATTTTAATTTTTTTTCATATTTTATTATGTCATTAATTTGTTTTGGACATTAAAATTATTAATCCTAATGAAATTAGTTTGGACATTGAAATTATTAATTCTAATAGAACTCTATTTTTTCAGGTGCATTATATTTCTTTCTTCTACTAATATTATATTAAATTTGCTTTAACATACATAGTTATTATTTTCATCAATTTAATTCGTAAACTTTTATTTTCATTAATTTTATTTTCATTAATTTTTTTAAGTGATCATAGCCTCATTGTATTTATGTAAGAAATTTTACATCATTTTAATTGAAAATTTCACTTAACATAAAAATATATAATTTTATACTTAAATAACAAAAAACTAGTCATTAAATCTTTAATAAGAAAAAAATATAAGCTTAGAATGAATAATTATATCTCTAACGAGGCGTAATGAACTAATTTTAAAAATTTTAATTGACTAATAAAATACATTTATTGTTCTTGAAAACAAGAGTTGAATAATTTTTCTTTTCTTTTTCTTTTTCTTTTTTCTTTTTCTCTTTTTATTTTTAATAAAGTAAAATGGATAAAATTATGAATAAATAATACCAAGTTTTGTTATAATCTTAGTATTTTGAAATAAAAATTCACAGGAAATTCTAAATGAAATTATTAGTTTAAAATGTAACAAATTGGTATATGAGTTTTTCTATGGAAAGAGTTTAAAAATATTTAATTGAATAAATAATATAAATTATTAGTAATTATTTTACTTAATAGGAGTGTTCATTAAGTGGCTTGGAATAAGAAGATAATATAAATTATTAGTAATTGCTTTACTTAATTGAATTTTAACCTTTGAAGGTATTAGGATGATCTCGAATACTAACTCTTTCATTTATCTTCAATCCATATAATTCTTTTTTCAAATATAATTAGTCAGTGAGTGATTTAAATATATACAACTCCTCCAATTTCTTCCATAAGCTAATTGGAGAGATCTCATTTAATACATCATACTTTATATTAGGGGCTAATGTCAATCGAATCGTAATTACAACCTTTTGTTGGAAATCTTCTCATTCATCTTTTAATGTAATGGGTTGCTTTTTGTACAAAGTTTTGATTAACCTTGCTGCACAAGGATATCTTTCTAAGTAACCTGTTACAAGCTAAAGTTATTTTTTTCATCAAACATCTCCACCTCAAACTTTGATCTCGTCATTCCCATGATTTTTAACATTTTGAACCATAAATTCTGATACCACTTATTATAAAAATTGCTCACACAATAAATAATAAAATAGATGGGGACTCAAAATTAACATAATTTGGCGTAAGTCTATTTTACAAAAAATAATTTCACTAATTAATTAAAAAGTACGACCACTAATTAAACAATCAAATACTTAATTACCCTTAGCCCAATTACAACAAAACATGTAACACTCTCATAATAATATCACAAATGCACTCTACTCGTGACTTTATGGAAAAACACCACTCAATGATATTGATTTTCTCTCCAATTCTCCAACTCAGGGTTGACCTCAGTATTTTGAAGGGCTTAGACAATTTTAAAGAGTGAGGCCTTAATCTCTTATCTCTCTATATAAATAATTTTTAATAAATATGAAATCCAGTAAATTCAATAAATTCAAAATGCAATATAATAATTAATTCTTGAATACAAATAATTAATAAATTAACTCCAACTTATATCTATATATTTTTTAGGTTGATAGTCTAGATATTAGTTTATTTTAGATTAAGAACTTAAACTTATTCTTCTTTTCATGGTGGTCGAAATAGAGTATTATGGTTCTATATGCCTTTTTCATTTTAATTTAATTTTTTTTATCATAATCATTATTTGTATCCTTAAATATATACATAATATATATCAAATAAAATTAAATCAATTATATTGAAAATCAACGTATTGGCCGGATTAACCTAAAAGTAAAAATCCAAATTTTTTTCCTTAATTTCAATTTTAAAGCAAAACTTATTATTTCTATATGCAAACTGATTCGTCTATTCAATTAATATATCATAATAAGCAATCTTACTATAATTCTAAACATAATCAAATATATGGAGAAGGGAAAGAAGAAGAAATTAAAATCAATTAGAAAAATTAATTCAAGAATCATATCGAGACAATCAAAAGAAAGTAACTTTGTATTAATTTTATTTTTAAATTTTTATCTTTTCAATTATTCAATTTGGCTGAGCAACATGGAAGAGAGGAAGAGAAAAAAAAAAAAAAAAGCTTTTTTTTTTTTTTTTCCATTAAACAACAGTACATAGAAGATGACATGGTGAGGTAAATAAAGATAATTTTGTCCAAAAAAAAATCAGTTTTGTTATTAACAAAATTTTTAAAAAATAATTTTTAAAAATATGAGGCCTTCTCATTTGAAAAAGCTTAGGCAATTGTCTAGGTGGCCTCCCCTTAGAGCCCAGCCACATAATCTAAATATCGTTATATATATTATATATATAAGCTCCGAAAGTAATCAAATTCAATTTGGCTTTCTCATTCCTTACCCAATTCATGCACCAAAGAAATAAGTTCAATTTGACTTTTTTTTATTATTATTATTATTTTATTCTTTATTCATATCTAAACTCTTTAATATATTTATTTATGGATTTAACCTTAACAGTTTTCACTTGGTTTTATAGGGAAAGGCACATAAAGAAAGATCAGGCTTTGATGGTGCTTGGACAAAGGAGCCTTCGAAGTTCGATAACTCATACTTTAAGTACGAAACCTATTAATCCATAAAATTAGCATTAAAAATAGTATAGATATCAGTGCTTCTCAAATGCTTTCTAGCACTCAATCATCTTATTTTATCACTTAATTTGACTATATTGTCCTTATTAATTTTGAAAAGTTAAAATACTTTATTAATTTGAAAAAATCAATTCTTCTTTATTTTCCTTAAAATACAATGCTTGCTTTTTATTAATTCTAAAAAAAAAAAAAGGAATCTTTTCCCTCAAAAGAAAGAAAATCATCTATTGTCATTTCAATTTTATTAAAACAAGAAAAATACACATTTTAATATTTTAAATATACTTTCATTATATACAGTTGTAATAGGTGTTAAATCATTTGGAAATACAATGTTCCATGGAGGATTATATATGAGAAAATACTTAGTAAATATTTCAATGGGATAAATATTTTAATTTTGAAAAATTTGAAAAGATGTGAGTACTATTATTAATAACAATGAAAAAAATTTAAATGTAATAAATAAAATATAAATTTGATATGAAAAATAAATTTGAAAATTTTGCAGTATTAATATAGCTAGATGGTTCATAAATTATTTTTATTTTGAGTTGCTATTAATTTAATATTTGAAAAAAATTATACATATATTGAAATTTTAGTGATTTTCTATAGTTTTGAATAATTAATTGCTTGAGTTTGATTTGAAATTCTTGAAATTATAGATGGAAAGAGAAAATATTATATTTTTTTGGCAATAAAAAATTATTGATTGATTGGATTAATATACAAAAAATTCTTATTACAAATGAGAAATTTAATAATTTTCAAAGTCACAATCAATTATTTTTTTAATAAACCTAAAAAAAAGAGAAAAACTATATGATATGTAAAAGAATTAAATAAAATATATTAAAAAATTGTTACTAGTGGAAATATATATATATATATATATATATATATATATATATATATATATATATATATATATATATATATATATATATATATATATATATATATATATATATATATATATATATATTTTAGCTTTAAAATTTCATGATATTTTAAGAAAAATAAAGGTAGATTAACTTTCCAAAATGAATAAGAGTAGGAAGAGAAGGGTTAACCTCTCTAGTCTACATATATGGAAATTGTATGTACTCATTCTCAATTTGAACTCAAATCAGGGAACTATTGGAAGGGGATTCTGAGGGATTGTTAAAACTCCCCACAGATAAGGCTTTAATGGAAGATCCTAAGTTCCGTCCCTATGTTGAGCTATATGCAAAGGTAATGAATGTATCATGAAATTGTTTTGTTAGGAAAACATTATAATTAATAGTTTGTAATGTGAAATTGGGAAATTCTTGTTAATATGGCAGGATGAGGATGCATTCTTTGCAGATTATGCGGTTTCCCACAAGAAACTATCAGAGCTAGGCTTCACCCCACCTTCTTCTTTTAAAGCTGCAAAGTATGCAGTGGGAATTGCTGTAGTTGCAGCTGTCATAATGTTTAGTTACTACTATGAAGTTCAAAGAAGAGCGAAATGAACTTAATATTTTAGACAGTTCTTCAGAAGTCCTAATTTGAAATCAGAAATTGTAACAATGATTACTGGGAGTTTGGGATTCTGATTCTATCATTGAACTTGTAATTCATAATCATAATAATAAAAGCTTATGAAGCAATGTCTGATGGAAAGGAGAAATTTCAGAGGGTAGGAAATGCATGAAATAAGACATTGAATTATTCCCAAGTTAAAATATATACCTTATTCAAGAGACTTACAATAAATAAATGGAAACAATAAAGCTTGTGTAGTGGGAAAACTCCACTGCATACTCTTCCCTTCTACAGGAAATAATAACTAGGGGTCAAGGAGAATAAGTTCATCTCCATCCTAGAATTTATAACTCTTAATAAGGACTAATAGTTAAAAAGGTAATTAATTAATTAATTAATTAATTATTAGGTTAATTTCAGTCAGGCTCTTGGGCTGAGAGACAGAGTAATGTCTTGGAAAACCTTTAGCCTCTTTTCGATCTTCGTTTGAAAGATCCCACCATTGTTGTTGTTGTTGTTGCCAGTTTCCAATGGCTTTCCTTCATTTGTGTCTGGACCCAAAACTGCTGCAAGAATGGCTTCCTCAAAGTCTTTGTTGTCTGGCAATAATTCAGATAATTTCTCCTCTGTTTCATCAGATAGCCTTCTTGACTTGGTTTCTGGTTTGTCAAGCTCTGTTAATGGCATATTTAACACACCCATTTCGTTCCCTCTCTTTGAATTTGCTGCATTTCCGGATCTTGTTCTCTTAAGGGTCTCATGAAATTCATTTCCAATTGGCTCCTTAACCAATTTTGCAGAATAAAATGGGGGTGCATCTACATTCAGTGAGTTTCCAATAGGAGCAAACAACTGTTTGATGCTTTTCTGCTGAGCAAGCACAGTCTGGTTTAATACTATATTTGAATCCATGTTCTCATCAGCGAAATCATCATGTATTTTGCTTGCATTTGTTGTTGGTATCGTATGATCCTTGCAAGGTTGAGGTTGCCAAATGGACGAAGAACCAAGAAAGGCGTCGAAAAGCCTACTCTGTTCTACTCTGTCTCCTCCCTTGTTCATCATCTCAGATTCAAGATCCTTGAGCATTTGCTGTGCCCTTTCATAGGCTTTGAGATGGGAATCTACACCTCTTGGTCCATCTGCAACTGCTGGTTTCACTCGTCGCAATGTCTCTTTAGCCTCTGTAATCCTCCCCTGTTTCATCAAGCATATACCAAGATTGCACATCTTGTTATTATCAGGCGCAATTGAAAGTGCTCGTCGATAGGCATCCTCTGCTTCAACATAGTTATTCTGTTGCATCAATGCCCATCCTAAGTTCCCCTGAAACAAGCAATTAAACCAATTTCAAGTTCACAAATTCAATACTTCACAAATTCAATACTTCATAATTCATAGATTGATTGAAAACAGAGGAGGTAACATTTCTTACAAGTAATCGAGTTGCTTCTTGTTCCACAGAGACTTGAAATTTCTTGCCTTGAGACCGGGCAGTTTTTGTGCGTTTTCCATTGAAAGCAAGCCCTTGTTGAATCAAAAAAAGCTTGTGTTTCAACAATGCTATTTGATCATCCAATCTCCCACATCTCTGTTAAACATGTTTGAACATAAATATCAAGCATCCAATTGAATAACTAGTGAATACATTAAGAAATTGCAATTAATTCGTGACAAACCTTGTAAAGATCCAAAAGAATATTGTCAAGGGACTCTTGGGCTTGGTCTGAACATCGACTTCTTAACGATTTGATAGCTTCAATGGCTTCCTCAGCCCGATTTTGTTGTTTCATAACGATGGCCATATCTTTCAGAGCACTATCAACTCTATCCCCAGCATTTATGGCCGCCCAAAACAGAGGAATCGCTTTCTCTGGATCTTTATCTACTAACTAATCAAACAAAACAACAAAATAAACAAAACCCATCAAGAAAACAAATCAATTAAGAACAAGAAAGCACAAAATTTACTCAATTTCAAATTAAAAAACCAGAAGAATTGCTTTCTTACCTGAACATTTTTTGCCCTAACATAAGGAGTATCGCCCACAGGGACTTTGTGAATGGCATGAAAGGACTCAGAGCGAGTTCTAGAGACCCCAAGAGGCTTTGCTGGTGAAGTGGGAGCAGATTTGGTGGGTCTGAAACCAGGAGGAGCATTCCACATATCTTGCAACATGTTTGGAAAAACAAAGAAAGACTCTTTCTTTCTCTTCTCGTCTTCTTTTTTGCCTATGCAGGAAGTGAAAATGAGTAGTGAAGCCTCTGTGAGAGAGGTAAGAGAAGAGAAGAGGAAGAAGACACAGGGAAATACGAAGGAAAGTTGTGAGTTTTAGAGAGGTTTGTATCGGTAGAGAGAGAAATTTGAAATTTTTTCGACCGTTGAGGTTACCGTTCACTTAGTAGCCGTTGTGTGGACTTCTCTAATAATTTACCGATTTGTTGGGATATTAGAGAACATGTATTTGTGTTTCGACCCTTATAGTTTAGTATATTTGTATTTTATGCCCATCGTTTAGTTTAAATAGTGTTTGACATTTCACATAAATTTCATTTGTATTTTTTTTTAATATTGTGTTTGGTATCTTATATTTCACTATCTAGATTTCATTTTATTAATTTTTTGAGATGGCTCATTCAGGAAATTTTCATAATCTAAAGTTATTTTTAAAATTTATTTTCAAATTCTACCCATTAGTTTAAATAGAATTTGATTTAGACTCCGTTTATTTTGTGGAAAATAATTTATTTTTAAAAAATATTTTAAAAAATATTTTCCCAAAAGTTAATTTTCTATTATTTGGTTACAATATTAAAAGTTATTTAAAAATATTAAAAATTTCAATTTATAAAAGTATAAACATATTTAAACTTATAACATTTTCATATTTTTAAAATTTTATTATTTAATATGAAAATATATAAAAATAATAAATTTCATTATCGTTAGCGACCGGTGGTAATTGTTGGCGGCCGGTGATAGTCATTAGTGGTCTTTGATAGTGAGTATCGGTTATTGGCGAATTAATAAATTTATATATATATATATATATATATATATATATATATATATATATATATATATATATATATATATATATATATATATATATATATATATATATATATATATATATATATATATATATATAATGAGTTTGTGAAAATCCGAAAATGACTTTCTATTTTCAAAAGAGGAAAATATTTTCCATTAACTAATTTTTTGAAACGTTCCAAACATCAAAGAATATAGAAATATTTTCTGAAAAATATTTTTCATGAAAAAAACAAAGATACTATCATATTTCTTGAATTAAAAATGAAGTTTCTGAAGTTGCCAACATTTCAAATCTATGTTTGAAAATGCATTATGTAAAATTTTATAATTTATTTAGAATTTTAGTGTTGGTCTGATGCATATTTTTCCCTTAAATTTGACACCACTAGTCATTTTGCCCCCTAAACTCTATGAATATCCAATATAATTCTCTAGCTTGGCAAATTGAAACATCAAACCCCCTAAATGTTCAGTCAGCAGTTGACATAATTATACGCATAAGTAGAGCGTTGAACAATTGAAGCAGGTGTGATGTGGATTCAAAATTGTATTTTTTATTTTTAATTAATCAAATACGGAGTGCAAGTGTACAGTGCATAGTCATTTTATCTCTCTACTGTTCCTTTTCATAGACAAAATTATAATCTCAAAAATCTCTTCCTTTTAATCTTAGTTTCTCACTTTCAATCTCAAGCTTCCATCGACTCACTCTACTCCGACAAAGAAGCTAGAAACTCCTTACTTTAAAGTCGCTGCTAAGCGGAAAATAGCAAAGATAATTGCCGAGTTGAAAATAGCAAAGACAGTTACCAAGCCAAAAGCTAAAGTTGCATCCAAGTCTAAACCTAAATCAGATCTTTGATGCCTCTTTTAGCTCACTTTGATCTCTCTTTTAATTTACAGATGCTGAAATATTTTAAAATATTTTGGGTAAATTTTTAAAAATTTGCTTTAAAAAGCTTTGTGATTATATGTCGATTTGATGTCATCGGTATGTAGTTTGAGAAGCAGCATAGATTTTGGCTATGGATTATGGTCTTATTGCAAGTACAAAGGGTTTGTACAATGTCTTGCCTTTTCTTTTTTCTTTTCTATTTATGCTATCATTTTACAGTATTTTTCCATTTTTGATGGATGAATTTTGTATATCAGAACGAGTTTTATACGTTTTTGCAATAAAACTTTGTACAGTGAGAGAGAGTTTAGACATGTTGGTTTTTACCTAAGATTGAGTTCTTTGGGATTTTGATATTATTGAGATTCAAGGTAAATATGAACCTAGTGATCAGAGATTGATCAAAATAAGATTAGATGGGCTGGATCTTCTGTGATGGACCTTAGAAGTATAGCCTGCAAAGAAGAGAATATGATTAAGAGGGTCATGCCTTATGCTTAGTAAAGGGCCTCCAGCACTCAAGTTAGTAGTGTGCTTCGCCAGTGACTAGAGAAGAGAGTTTCTCTTCTCCGATTAGAGGATTTTCTAGTGAGAGAAAGGGGGTGAGAGAGTATAGAGTTTCATTTACCTGAATTATGTGTTGATTCCCCTCTTTTGTATGGTTACGCATAAGACAAAATTTGGTTCCTTTTGTGAGGAGAGAGAGTATATTCTAATAGAGCATGTCTCTGATTGGGGTGGTTAGTACAGGATTGGTAGATGCATAGGCACATGTCTTGTCCTTAAGGACATGTTAGGTGAAGCACTATGTTAGGACTCAAGAGTGCACTGTTTGGATGGTGTCCTTTTGATAACTGATGTGATGTCTATACCAGAAGCAATCAACCATACAAAAAATAGCTTGCTAAGGAAGTCACATGGAGCAGAAGCAAAGAGGAGACCTTGTGAAGGCTTCACCGACTCTAGCTAGAGTGAGTGGGCTATCTAGGCTTATCTGACATGGGCTTTTGCTCTTGATCTTCGGCCTTAGTGTCAAGTGTTTGAGCTAAAGAATAGATGGGTCTCTAGCTTAGGAAGTCCATTAGACTGATGAGCCATTTTTATCCCTCATCACCAAGGTTTTATAATTGTATCTCTAACTTATTGCATTATCATATGTTTCTTCATGGTGTTGATAGATTTACATACGTTGATTTGATTTTTAGTTTTCATTTGGTGATCTTTGTCTTCTGGGTATCACAGTTGTGCATTAAATGGTTATAGCTTCCTTGGTCGCAATATTTTTACCAGTATGTAGATACAGAGAAAAAATTAATATTGAAAAGAGAGATAAAGAAAGATGAGGCTGTTGATACAAGAAAAATAATTAATATTTAGAAATGTAGAAAAATAATTAATATTGAAAACAGTATTTTTGTTTTAATTTATATAGGGTTATGATGGTAATTTCATATCTTTTAGTGCTTTTGTGGGAACAAAAACTCGATAATATTCCACATCATAAAAAAAAAAAATGATATTGTCTGACTATGATCCACCTCAAAGCGCATAAAGCATACACGCTTCACTGACAGATATTTGAGGGGTTTGATGTTTTAATTTGCAAAGTTTGAGAATAAGATTGATTATACATAGAGTTCAGAGGATAAAATGACTAATGGTGCCAAGTTTAAGAGAAAAAATATACATTACGCATTTTAGTGTTTCTTTTCATTTTGATACTTCTTTGTTTATTGCTAAATATTTTGTTATAGGACATGTTTATTAAGCTTGTGATTTTGTAACGTGTATTATAATTCACTAAAGACAAAAATGTAAAACCATAAAAAAGTGTATGGCTAAATAAGTAATACGTGCCATATTAATCCTATAATTTCCAATTAATAATAATAATGATGATGATGATAACGATAATAAAGCACCATTTAGTCTTGAAATTTAACTAAATAATAATTTCATTCTTATAATTTGAAAAAGTCACTATTTAATCATTGAGTTTAATTTTGTTATTTCAGTTAATCTTTCTATCTAAATATCTTTAAAAATAATTAAATAATTATTAATATCTAAAATTACCTCCTACTATTACTGTAGCTATTAATATCTGTTAAATATCTCTACCATCATCACCTCCCTTATTAATCCACAAAAAAATACATCAATAAAATATAACATTGAATTTTATTTCTTTTTATCTCATTTGCTTTCTCATAATCATAATCAAATATTATCATAATTATTGTATATTTTCTTTAGCATTCATCAAAAGAAAAAAAAAATTTTGATAACTAAAATTAATTGAAAAATCGAAAAAAATAAATAAATGAACTTTGCTACCTTGAAGGTAGTATTCGTGGGCCTCTTAGCCACAACTTGACACGATGAAGAACCTATTGATATAAAAAACCCATCTATTGCTACCTTCTCAACCATCACAAGATGGTACCACCATCACCAAAACTCACAGCTCCTTCTCACCCATTGCTGGTCTCATCATTGATCAAATAAAACCAGCGCGGACTGCGAGATGGCACAGAGGCTTGGTCTTGTTGTTGGTTGAAGTTCGTGAGGTCGGTGGCGTCTCAATCGGCAATATTGCCACTAGTGACTGCGAGGCTAATCGGCATCTGACTCAACCAAGATTCAATTCTTTGTTGAGGCCACTTGTGTAGGAAAGCTCTCTCCCTCTTTCAAGTGAGTTCATTCAGTAAGCTGAAAAAATGCTTGCTTTCCCAATGGGGATGGCAATTGGTAGGATATGGTTAGGGGTATTATATTATCTTTACTCATATTCAATGAGGTGTGTGTCTATTTATATTCATATTCATACTCATTTGAATAATAAATTTTAAATCCATTTCCATACCCATAGGATTTTAGATAATCCATGGGTAATTTATAATTTGAATAATTACCAAATTATTTTTTAATTATAAATAATTATATGTATAAATTTAGAATATTTAATTTAAAAAATAAAATGAAATTGTATAATAAAGAACATAGTGATTTAGGATAATTGATTATTTGATATTTAAGATATTTGATTTGATTACTTGCAAATGAAGTTATAAATGCTAAAATTTCAAAGAACATAGGGTTGTAATGAGTTGTTGAATTTAATATGATAATATTAAAATGTATATCTAAATAATTATTTTATGTAAAGAGAAGTAAATATAAAATAAAGTAAATTGATATTAATAAAAAAAAAGGAATAAGTGTCATAGATAATGTTAACTTCAAATATAGTAAGCATGAAGTATCTAAATAGTAAATACATTTTAAGTATATGAAAATTACTCTTTACTTTGCCATCTTTATACTCAAAATTATGAGAAGCAAAAAGGAAAACCATGAAATAATATTAATTTTTAAAAAATTATTTAATTATAAAACCAATTAGAAAGAGAAGAAGATCCAGAGAAAATAAAAGAAAATTCAAAGAAAAGAAAGAAAATTTACAGAGAAAAGAGAAGAAGATCTAGAGAGTTTGAAAATGAAGAATTTGCAGATAGTTTAAAAAGAGCGATTATAAAGAGAAAAGAAATGGAGATCTAAAAAATAGAGAATTGAGGAGATAGAATGAGTAGAATAACAAAATAAGAAAATGAGAGAAATTTATGGTTAAATTTAACATTATATATCAAGATCGAAATGACTTTTTTTATCCTCAATAAAACGATAACGTAAAATAAATTCTTTAACTAAACTAAAGGCATGGTAATCTCAATGAAATTGTTGAATTAATAAAAACCTATTATTCAAATGACATAATTTTGATGGCTAGAATACAAATTACTTAAAGACAATTAGGTCAATTCGAACCTATTTGAAGAATTTGCAGATAGTTTGAAAAGAGCGATTCTAAGGAGAAAAGAAATGGAGATCCAAAAAATAAAAATATGAGAAGAGAGAATGAAAAACTGAGAGAATGAGAGAAATTTAAGGTTAGGTTTAACATTATATATCAAGATACGAAGTGACTTTTTTGTCCTCAGTAAAATGATAAAGTATAATAAATTATTTAATTAAACTAAATGATATTTTGGTAATCTCAATGAAATTGTTGAATTAATAAAAACCTATTATTAAAATGACATAATTTTAATGGCCATAATACAAATTACTTAAAGACAATTAGGTTAATTCAAACCTATTTTTATATTTAAGAAAATATAAAAAATTATTTTAGATACTAAAATACCAAAAATTTTATATAAAATATATAAAGTTTTATATAAAATATAAAAATCCGATAGTTTGGATAGGGTATGGGTAATGTACTTTCATACCCTATCCAAACCCAATGCTTTTTTTTTTTGGATATGAGTTTACCCATCATCCAGTTAATTCGAGTATTACGCGGTTTGATTGAGTAGAGTTCGGGTGGGTACCATAAGTATGGTACAAATTGCCATCCTTGTTTCCCAACAAATATGTTCAAGATTTCCTAAAGTAAAACTTGATATTTTTGTCTCTCACACTCTGTTTTTTTTGCCAACTATATCTCTCTCACACTCAAAGTAACAAAATCAATCTACCCAGAAATTTCTTCGAAAATTTAACATTCTACAAATCAAGAAATGGGCAATTGCAATTAAGAAAACCTCAATTCTCCAATATCTAGTCGCAAATGAGGTACTTGCTATTTAATTTAATTAATTATTTTTGTCTTTAAATGTTTTAAAATTGTTAAATTGTAATTTGGGAGGATTTTGGTTGAAAATTTGTAGGAGCAAATTCATATTGGATCTTTGTTCATTGGAATTATTGCATTATTTTCTAAATCAATATATGAGATGTAAATTTAATCTGTTAAATTTGTAATAAAGTCCCATAATTAATTTGTTTAATATGTAAATCTAGTTTTGATTAATTTGTTGAATTTGATTTCAGTGCTCTTTGATTTGTAGTTAATTCATTGAATTTGATTTATTGATTGATTTTTTGTTTAATTTATAAAGAGATTGTGTGGTGACATATTGCAAGATATTATATGATATTATAGGAAGATATTCTTAGCATATATGCTATTTATTTCTTTCCTAATTTAGTTGATATGGTTAATCTGTATATAAAAGTAAACTTAAGATTTGATAGCTATATATACTTAGTTTTAGGCAAAATTAACGTGATGAGTTATAGCTCATCCTCTATATATGTATTTGCATTTTTTATATGATTTATATGATACATAATAACAAAAAATCTTATTTTTCTCCATTGTTTCTTCATTGTATAAGAGCAGTGACCCTGCCTTTCTATTTGTCCTTTTTTTTTTTGTTCTTTGATTATGGCTGACCAAGAACTAGTTGATGCAACCAAATTATCAAGGGAGGTTATTGTCTCCTCTTGTGCTGCAGTTGAGAGTGATACCAATACCTTTCAAAAATTGATTACAATATTATTGAATAAATTTAATTATCTTCCTTGGTTGAGGGCAGTCACTATTGCTCTTGGCAGAAGATCTAGATTGGGATTTATCAATGGCAAAGAAAAATCTCTAGATTTCAATACTCCAAAATATGAAGCTTGGCTATCCAAGGATCAGATGGTTATGTCTTAGATACTCACCTCAACGGAACATAATATTGCTAAAATATTTAGTTATGATGAGTCTTCTTTTGATTTTGGGAAGCTATTCGAGATATGTACAGTAATCAAATAACTCTAATCGAGTTTTTCAGATTCAACAAGACATTGTTAATCTTCGTCAAGATGGCAAACCATTTGTTACATTATTGAGCAGGTTTAAAAGCTTGTGGAATGAATTGGAGGTTTATTAACCTCATTCTATTGATCTAGCCATTTTACAGAAATGAATTGAAGAAGATCGTGTTTTCTAGTTATTGGCAAGCCTTGGACCATATTTTGATGATTTGAGACATCATATTTTGATGAATGCTGAACTTCCATCTTTTAAGGGTGTTTGTGCATCGAGTCAACGAGAAGAAGTTCGTTTCTGGATGAAGTCTCGTGATTCTATTTCCAATAATCTAGAAGTTTGTGCCTATCTTTCTCATCATTCTACTTATGGAAAACCTTACAAAGAAAAGCATCCATAATTGAAATGTGAATATTGCAATTCTCCCAGACATACAATGGATTGCTATTGGAGTCTTCATCCCGAGATTAAACCCAAATTTATAAAGGATAAGAAGGGAGGAGATCAAAGAAGGGTCACCAATCACAAGGCTCATTTGGCTACTCATACTATTAAATCTTTTTCCAAGAGTCCTATTACATTGGTTAATGATTTTGCCAGCTATTTACAGGAAAAGCATGGTCAAGTAATAGTCCAAGATGAAGTTCTTAACTAAGGTTGTGCTGAGCCTGCTGCCCTTGTCAGTAAATTTGCTGGTTTTTTGACTGAAACTAACGTTGAAAATAGCCAAGGTATTCTGATTGCCTTTATGACTGCATTAGAAATTAGTAATTTATATGATTTATGGGTAGTTGATTCTGGAGCCACCGATCACATGTCAAATAATTTGATTAATATTTGTGATTTTCATCCTTGTTTAAAACCTTCTTTTGTGTTTGTAGCTATTGGACAAGGAGCTCCTATTAAGGGTAAGGGAAAAATTAAGCTTGTCACAAATAGTATAGAATATGATGTTCTTTATGTTCCTTCTTTTCCTTTTCAGTTACTTTCTGTTCAAAAATTGACATCCTCTCTTAATTGTGAAGTTAGATTTAATTCTCATAAGGTTATTTTTCAAGACCTTGCCACTAAGAAGACGATTGGTGAGGGAGTTCATTCTTATGGGCTCTATTTCTTTCTTCCTGAGTTCAAAAAATCAAAAAGTTTACAAGTAATTTCATCACTTGTCAATAAGCATCTCTTATAGCATTGTCGTCTTGCCCACCCATCAGAATCTGTTTTTTCAAAAATAAATTTGGAATTGCCTAAAGGCACTCATAATTGTGAGATTTGTCATTATTCCAAGTCTACTAGGCTTCCTTTTAGTTCATCTTTATCTAAAACTTCTCAAGCATTTGAACTTGTTCATTCAGATGTATAGAGACCATTTTCTATTTCCATTGATGATTTTAAATATTTTGTAACCTTTATCGATGATTTTTCAAAGGTTACTTGGGTATATTTGTTGAAATCAAAGAGTGAAGTTTTGGTTATTTCAAAGATTTTCATATGTTAGTTATTACTCAATTTTCAGCTCATATCAAAATCTTTCAATCTGACAATGGCATAGAATATCTATCTCAT
The DNA here is from genome assembly GCA_947687605.1 of Reutealis trisperma. Taxonomy (NCBI): domain Eukaryota; kingdom Viridiplantae; phylum Streptophyta; class Magnoliopsida; order Malpighiales; family Euphorbiaceae; genus Reutealis; species Reutealis trisperma. The sequence continues at coordinate 1,107,083 of CANTUT010000222.1, read as the reverse complement.
GACATGAAAAATTACTTAATTTCTAATGGCATATTGCATTAGACTAGCTGTGTTAATACTCCCTAACAAAATGGGGTAGCTGAACGTAAAAATCATGATTTATTGGAGAAAACTCGAGCCATAATGATTCAAATGAATGTTCCAAAGTCTTTTTGGTCCTATGTAGTTCTTACTGCTACTTATCTTGTGAATCGCTTACCCAGTCGAGTACTGGATTTTAAATGTCCTCTTGAGGTATTGTAGGAAAAGAAGCCGGACATATCTCATTTAAAGATTTTTTGATGTATTTGTTTTGTGCATATTTTAGTAACTCATCTTGACAAACTTGATCCATGAGTTGTCAAATGCATATTCTTGGGTTATTCACAAACAAAGAAGGGGTATAAGTATTATGATGTCATCAATAAAAAACTCTATGTAAGTAGAGATGTTCAATTTGTAGAAAGCAAGCCATATTTTGTGAATCTTAATTAGGGGGAGATGTTGACTGAATTTTTTCCTTTACCAAGAGTTGATTCTTGCCATGAAATGTCAACTGATCTTGTTATGGAACATGATAAACTGGCCTAAGCTTCAACTAATAATGCTTCATCAATTATTTGTTCCACTAATGATTGCTTAAACACTACTGATGTTGTATCCTAAGAATGTTCTATAAATTCAAATGAGCAAGAAACATCTGATGAACAAGACCAATCATTAGTTCCTTGGTGAAATCCTTCACGGGATCGACATCCTCCCATAAAATTGCAAGATTATGTTGCATATACCTCTCTCCAAATTTTTGACTTACCAAAAGTTATCACCTTCGCATACAACTTCTCATACCACTATCACCAATGCTTATGAGCCTAAGAATTTTCAAAAAGCTCATACTCAAGCTATATGGAGGAAAGCTATGGAGGAAGAGTTGACAGCACTTGAAAAAAATAAAACTTGGAGTGTCGTGCCTCTTTCATATGGCAAAGACGTAGTTAGGAGCTGATGGGTATTCAAAACCAAGTTCAATTTTGACGGATCAGTTGAGTGCCATAAAGCATGTCTTGTGGCTCAAGGATTTACTCAAAAATTTAGTGTTGACTACAAAGAGACGTTCACTCTAGTCGCTAAAATGACTACTGTTAGAGTTCTTTTGTCTTGTCTGTTTATGTTAATTATGGATGGTCCTTGTCTCAAATGGATGTGAAAAATGCCTTTTTACATGGCAACCTTGAAGAAGAAGTATTCATGAAGCTTCCCCCAGGCCATCCTCAAAGTGCAACTACCAAATTGGTTTGTAAACTCCATAAATCTATTTCTGGATTGAAGCAAAGTCCTCATGCATGGTATGCAAGACTAAGTTCTACTCTTGAAGCTCTTGGTTTTTCAAAAAGTTCTTCTGATTCTTCATTATATGTTTGACTAGGCAAGGTTGACAAATTAATGGTGCTTATTTATGTCGATGATCTTATTATTACTAGAAATAATGAAGATTCTATTGCTCAGTTGAAAAAGAATCTCCAGCATCAATTTCCTATTAAGGATCTTGGTTCCTTAAAATATTTTCTTGGCATGGAAATGGCAACATTGAGCAAAGGGTTCTTCCTTAATCAACGTAAGAACACTTTAGATTTACTTCAAGATGCTGATATGCTACATGCTAAACCTACAACAACTCCTCTTGATAGTAAATTAAAGCTTGATGAAACATCAACTTTACTTGACTCTCCAAGTTATTATCAGAAACTTATGGGAAAGCTCATCTATTTGACTATAACATGGCCAAATATTTCTTTTGCTGTAAGTCTTGTTAGCCAACATATGCATGCACCAACTATTTATCATCTCTGTTTGGTGAAACGAATCTTGCGATACTTGAAAGGAACAATAGGCCGTGGAATAATAATGACCAAGAATGGACACATTAATATTATGGGGTATACTAATTCTGATTGGGCTAGAAACACTCTTAATCATCGATCTACTACGGGTTATTGTGTGTTTATTGGTGGTAACTTGGTCTTTTGGAAAAGCAAAAAACAACATGTAGTAGCCCATTCTAGTGCAGAAGCCGAGTATCGAGCTATGGCCACAGTCGCTTGTGAATTTGTATGGCTTAAAAGCCTTCTTGATGATATGGGTTGTCCATATATTACACCTATGGCACTTTTGTGTGACAATCAAATTGCCATGCATTTTGCCGCTAACCCGGTATTTCATGAAAGAATGAAGCATATTGAAGTAGATTGTCACTACATCCATCAGCAAGTTCAATCTAAACTGATTAATACTCATTATGTGCGAACTAATGACCAACTTGCAGATGTGTTTACCAAAGTTCTTCCAACTGCACAATTTCACTGACTCTTAAGCAAGTCTGGATCCATTAATCTTTTGAATCCAGCTTGAGGGGGATTATTGCAAGATATTATTGGGAAATATTCTTTGCATATATGCTATTTATTTCTTTCCTAATTTAGTTGATATGGTTCATCTGTATATAAAGGTAAACTTAAGATTTGATTGTTGTATATACTTAGTTTTAGGCAAAATTAACGTGATGAGTTAGAGCTCATCCTCTATATATGTATTTGCATTTTGTATATGATTTATATAATACATAATAACAAAAAATCTTGTTTTTCTCCATTGTTTCTTCATGACGAATGATTGAATGGTTATTTAATTTATAGAGAGAGTGTGTGTGGTGATGAATGATTGAATGTTTGCAAAAGAAAATTTAATTGCAAATGAGGGGTATTTTTAGACTTTTCATAAAATTTTAACGAAAAAAATAATAGAACGAACTAAGTAGGATGACAGAATCAAATGTCAGGAATTAAAGAAGGATTTTTCAAACTGTAAGAATGAAATCATTATTTTAGACAAATTTAAAAAACTAAATAATACTTTACCCTAATAGTAAATTAGAATTTTTTTTCAAGAGAATAAATTAGAAGTTTAAATTCTTACATTCACATCCTTGTTTGAATTGAAATATTAGATTAATAATTAATATTTGAACATTTGCCTTAACTTAATACAAAAGAGTAATAGAATTTTTAGAGAAATTTTCTATTTTTCTTTTAAATTCAAATGTTTATATTTTTTTTTATCCTTCCTTTTATTTGTAGATTTCAAATTAAATGCATTCGTCTATCGTTTATATACATAGATTCAACATATGGGCCAACAGAGATAAATTTTTAATGAACGGTTGGTTGGATAGAACAATAAGGTACTGTTTTGTATAAGGTAAATAAAGTAATAAAGTAGAATTTTCTGAAAAGTTAAAAAAAAAAAATGATTTATTTGATAGCCATGATTGAATAAAATCAATGAGGAGTAAGAATTTTTACTACTTGAGTTTGGGCAAATGACTTCCTTATAATCCGGTTGGTACACGAGGATTGCTTTAATAAGTCGAAATATTAGTAAATAATACTATATTTAATACATATAATTAATGTTATATTTAATAATGCTAAAGATTTAACTAACCCATAAGATTAGTATTATTTAAAATCTAGATTTCTCATGTTTTTATATTTTCTATCCAGTGAAATTACTAATTTCATTATTTATAAAATTTTAAACTCAAAAATAGCCTCAATTTTAATCTCTAAAATATCCTTACTTTTTATTTTTTGTCTCAAAAATGGCCTTAATTTTTTAATTTATTTATTTTTAAATCCAATGACATAGCAATGAAGTTTCACACTTAATTCTCTATTAAATTAAATCAATGAAATTCGAAATCTACTAACAGTGATTCATCATAACCTCTTCGTTATAATAAATTATTTATATACAAATTATAACAATAATTTATTTATATACAAATCATAACCTTTTTGTTATTATTTAATAATACACTAACTAACAAATTAGTGACTGCCATTCTTGTTTGGAATAAATTTCACATTAAATAATAATAAAATATATAAAAAATTTATAAGTGAACGAGTGTTTAATAAAATCAATTGATTTTATACAAGTAAGTTTTAATACTTACTCACTTATAATCTTATATATGTATGGATTCATAGACTTAATATCAACTAGTCTGTTGATGTTATTGCATTTGAGGAATGTGTTAGAAAATGAATTTCACATTGATTTTATATAAATATATTTTAATATTTGTTCACTTATAAGTTCATGTGTGTACGGGCTTATAAATTTTAATAGTTCTTACATTTGACATATATTTAAGTTTAGTATATTAATATAGTATGTAATAAGGCGGTTAGAAGTATAACTCGTCTTATTCTCCAACATACATGAAAAGAATTTCTATGGCTACTTTAATCTTCTCCCAACAAAAAATTAGTTTGTATGCAGATTGGAAAAATAGAACCCTTTGAAGCAATTTATTAACAGGAGTGAGCTTATGGACATATCAAAGTGAACAGTCAATTGATAAATTAAAGAGTCTAATTAAATTGGTCTAATGAATCTTCCATAAATGCATTGATGTAATAATACTATATATATGCTAATAAATTATAATATTATATAGTCAATTAGATTAGATGTGATCTAATTGATTTTCATCTTTTTAAGAGTGCGAAAAGTGAAAAGTTTTAAATTCAAATATTTTAAATTATAAAAAATTATCACCAATTTGGTGAGAGAAGTTAAAGGGCAAAGTTATTCTTGTTATGTAGCCTATTTCACCCAATTGAATTTCCATTAAACTAAGAATTATAATACCATATTTCACCCAATTGAATTTCCATTGAACTAAAAATTATAATACCATGTAACACATGAATAAAAAAAGTGATTAATCCAAACTGATTAATTTAAAATAAAATGATTGACATTCAATTTCTTTTAATAAAAATTATAACTACCCGAATCAAATGATAGTAAATACAGTATAAATATTAATAATAAATAAATATTCTTTTGAACCAATAAAAATGATTACTAAATATCAACATCAATATTTAAATTAATCTATGGTTAATTTATAATTAATGATGATCTGACACATTGTCATTTTAATTACAAAATACATCTCATAATTTAGACAGTTAATTACTATATTCAATTTATAAGATACTTATTATTTAATATAAAAAATCATTATTGGACAATTTATAATATGACGCGATTATAAATTGAGAGAGAGTATGTAGTTAATTAAAGTAACCAAGAACTGGACCCTCAACCCTTTTTTCTTCAACCAACCAACATCTAGAAACAGTTAGTGCTAGGCATTATTATCCATGTTACTATAAATTAAATTCCATATATCATAACCTCATAAAACCAGTGCAGTAGTACCATCAACAACAACCATTAATATAATATCTATGGGGAGGTCCCCATGTTGTGAGAAAGCTCACACCAACAAAGGGGCATGGACTAAAGAAGAAGATGAGAGACTTATTTCTTATATTCAAGCTAATGGTGAAGGTTGCTGGAGAACTCTACCTAAAGCTGCTGGCCTTCTCCGTTGTGGCAAAAGTTGTCGTCTCCGATGGATTAACTATCTCCGCCCTGATCTTAAGCGTGGAAATTTCACTGTTGAAGAAGATGAACTCATTATTCAACTACATCGTCTCCTTGGTAACAAGTAAGACTAAGACTACTCACCTTCTTTAAATATTTATTCTGCCAGTTAAACTTGTTCATTGGTTGGGTCGAACTGGGTTTGGTTCGTGCTAAGATTTTTATACTTATAATATACTTACGATATACTTTTAAAAGTAGGGCATTTTTGAAATAGAAAATTTAATTAAGCTGTATTTTTGAAAAGAAAAAGAATAGAAAACATATACAAGAATATTTTATCTTTTTTTGGTGTGTATAAAAACCCCATTTTTCTAAGCAAAATATGGCGAATCAAGTTAGGTTTGGTACAATCAAGAACTCTTGGCCAATTAAACCTAACCAATTGGGTTTGATTTATTGTCCAGATTAAATCCAATAACAAAATATATTTAATTTAAAATAATTTATTATTTAGATGAGTTGAGTTGGGTTCAATGTAAAGAGAATTCCTTAACTCGATTTTCCTAAGCCTATGAACGCCTCTAAATTGTTGTTTTAGAGGAAATGCTAACACAGTTTTGTTACCAGGTGGTCTCTTATAGCAGGTAGATTACCAGGAAGAACTGATAATGAGATCAAGAACTATTGGAATACACATATAAGAAGAAAGCTTTTAAGCAGAGGGATTGATCCTCTAACTCATAGACCAATCAATGAGCTAGCCATTGACAGCACCTCTAGTACTTCTTCTCTTGGTGCAGTTGTGAAAGAAGAGAAGATTGTTAGCGATGCGTGCAGGTGCAAAAACCACGAGAACCCATTTGAAGGGAAGTGTCAAGAATTGAACCTTGAGCTTAAAATTTGCCCACCTGACCCCTTCAATACTAATCTTAAGCATTAGACAGCAGATTGATAAACAGTAAGCAGAATGCAGAGTAGGCTATAGTGGTGATTTATTTTGCAGTACAGAAGATTAGGAAAATACTATTATGATTCCTGTTGATGAGAGAATGAGTAAATCATGAGATAATATGTTTTAATTATTTTCTTTTGCAGTAAAGTACTCACTGTTCATTATTTTTCTATATGTGGAATGCAATAAATTGGATTATAATGCTCTTAAATCAGGCAAATATGCCATATGTTGCTTAAAAAATGTCGACTGTTGAATTCAAAATAAATTGTTGAGATTTCACTGTTCAAAATATATTCACACATTTTCTAAAAATTTTCTAAAATAGTTCAATAAACAAATCTTCATTTTGAATTCAAGAGTTGAGAATGTAAATGACTGATAAGTCAAATTTATACTAACCTGCTTGGCATTGAAGTTGAAACTATTCTTTGAGAAGGCAATATTTTAAAATGTTGTTAGAAAAAGCAATTTAAAAAATGTTATTTTGATTTTTCCTTTGCACATGGGAAATAGTTAAAAGAGAGGAAAACACTGTGACTTAAGTACTTCTAATCTCTTCTATTACTAAACAAACATTCAACAATTGAACTACTAGCCTTATAACTAGTATTATTTTCTATAAAGACCATGCACACCATCAATGAAAATTTTCACTCACATCGCATGATCTTACAAAATCATTTTCTTTCTTGTTTTTTTCCTCAAAAGAAGGGAAGAAAAACAATCCCACATACACTTCATTCACATATATGGATAAGCTGTAAGAGAAGGATGATGAAGATGAAGGCATATAGGGGTAGGTAATCTATCTCAATCAAATGCAATAATCAAGAGAGACATAGGCGATAGCTCAGCACCATCTTGCATAATTTCTACCAACCGAACAATAATTATCCCAACCAACACCGCATGTGAACAAAACTAGATTCTGTGACATGTTTATGCCATGCTCTCTACCTCTCCCCATATATATTTTCCATTTTCCAAAAATGATAACAACATAGCTTATATTAGCCCTTTCATGTTGGCCATTGTACCCTACAAAAGGCTAAACATATATGGTTATATAAAGGTTCATAATCTATGTATGAAGCATCTCAGGGTCCTACGAAAAAACCAAATATAAGCTCACACCAAGACTGAGAAAATTAAATAAAAAGAAAAAAGAAGAAGATAAGAAGAACAACAAGATAAGTGATCTTGTGCTCACCACCTTTGCAGGCAATGCTTTTGCTTTTAAGTACTATTTTCTTATTTAAGAAGGAAAGTTTTTGCTTATCAATATGACTATGATGATTCTATTGAATATCTACCTCCCACCTTTTTCCTTCTAACTAAATCCCGTCTGTCTCACCCCACTAATAAGACTATCATGAAAAGATAGTTTACCTATTCACGGATTATATGAAGAAAGCTTTACCTATTCAATGATTTTATGAAGACTTTACACAAAAAGTTATTTTAGAACCAAAGTCATGCACTGTTGACTTTGAATGTTTAAGAGCCATAGGCTACATCAGGTAAGTAAAAATAAAATAAAATAAAAGAAAAGAAAAAAAATAGTAAGCTAACATGTTAAGGCAGCTTAAGTCAGCATCAAAATGGCAAGCTGTGAGGATAAAATCATGGCTGTCACAAGATCCTTTTGGAAAATAACACATCAAAAGACCATGCAAAATGTGCCTGCCAGTAAATTGAGTGGTCCGACCTCCTAACAAAGTAGTCATGATGATTGTATTACTGTTTCTTTTGGAATCACTCTCTCTTAGTCTAACAACCTCTATTTTATCACAATTTTGTCCTATAAATAATTTAGTAAGAGTGCTATTATTGTTGCTTATATTAACAAAAGGACAGGAGATATTCCGCCTACTCCAAGCCCCTGAACCGGGGCCACAAAGATTTGGCAGTGCAATTAAGTCCATAATAATCTAGGCTGGCCTCTACAAAATAAGGCAGGTCTCACCCATTCAATTTTTTTTTTTTTAAATATTGCAATTCAATCATCAAGATACAAAAGAAACTAGCCATGAGAAACTAAGAATATGATGCAATTGTAGCCACATCCCTGTATAATATAGCTCAAAAGGATGGGCAAATTTTTGGTGTATCACATTAACAATATCTTCCCACAATGGTACAGGAAATTATAAATTCACAAGTTAACAATGGAAAGGAAACAAGGATTTACTAGCCTTAGCAAACATCCCAACGGTTCTGAATGTCAAATTCACCATGCCTCTACGTCAATCTACAGTGCTCGAAAACTGTCAGCTTTATCAAGTCTGGCTGTGCCTGAGCTTGATGATTCACCCATTGCATCGGGTGAAGCTGCTGTCTGGGGCAATTCTCTCTTCAGAGAAGTTGGCAGTCCTGAAATTTCCTGAAAAACAGAGAAAAAAGTCTGTTAGCATGGCTTAATTTTGGGCTATGTCGTTTTGAATTTCCCATTTAGGTTTACTTTCCATAGGCCTAGAACCTCTATTGTAAGCAGTTAGACTGTTCATAGCATTTCTGTATGTGAGTTGTGGGAAACCTACATAAATACCTTCATCAAATGCAACCTCAAGTCACAAGGTCGAACTTGATTTCCAATACATGCCATTGCAAATTTTGAATATTGAGACAATACATCAGCAGCAGCTTGCTTTTTTTCATCGACCTGTAATCACATTATGCCTCTGACTATTAGAATGAGAATAAAGAAGGCCAATAGCAGAAAGAAGTTTGCAGAACCTGATAATGTGCAAATCACCAAAGTGACCAAATTTTAGAGGTGTTACTTGTAGACACAAGTAAGTGAAGTTCAAATAGCTCAAATGGTACATAGAAAGGGGTTTCTTTCTCAATAAAATTAACATAATGCAATTCAATCAAGTCATACTCCCATTTCCACCCGCAGTTATCGGTTCATGCAAAATGGCCAGCCACTGCACCTTATTTCTCCCAGTTTGGAAATTCATAGTGAAGGAAGTAAGCTAGCCACCCTCCCCCACTAAAGAAGTGCTGCCATTGTTTAAACAACAAACAACCCAATGCCGAAGAACACAGTATGACTTAAAAGACTAATCCTCCAAAATATTTGCAAAAAATAGTACGGTGATGAAAAAAAAAAAAAAAGAGCAATCCAGTACTAATTTTTTCAATAAGACTTCAATATATAACAAGAACATGACAACAAACAACAGAAATAATCCATTAAATTTATCATCATGAACATTTCATATTAGGATTTCATTGATGAAACTTCCACCAAAATAACAGAATTGCACCAAAACAAAATTCAAATTAAAACCCAGTTTTGTTTTTAGGGAAGATGAAATTTCAAAACAAGATTAGACCACAAATATCAATTATTAAAAAAAAACACACACACACACAATCAACTTCTAATTTTAAGGGGGAAAATGGAGATTGATTTAAGGATCATTTAGCGAGCACAAACTTGTAAATGGTTCAGATCATATAAATTAACAGAAAAAGAAGAAAATTCTTTTAAAAAAAATGAAATTTCGGAGAGAAATCAAACAAAATCAAATGAAATCGAGCATAGAATTTGAAATAAATAAATAAATTGAAACGTAAAAACTTGATAATTTACCTCGTAGTCTTCTTTCATGGCTGAAACTCAGTTGAGAATGGCTTGCTCTGTGCAAGTTTATCGATCGATTATTAGTCGGTTAATGGCAATTTTTGAACAATTAAATATAAGATTGAAGAGATGTTGAATCAATTGGCCTATTAGCTCAGCTGGTTAGAGCGTCGTGCTAATAACGCGAAGGTCGCAGGTTCGAGACCTGCATGGGCCAGTTGTTTTCTTTTTGAATTTTCTGAAAATAAAATCAATAAAATATCTGTAAATTTTTTTAAATAAAATAAATTTGTGTTTTTTTTTCTTTTTTACTTAATAAAATCAAACCAATTTGAACTTTTTCAGCTTTTTTTTTTTTTTGAGAAATCAAAGTATAATTAAAATAAAAAAGGGAATTATAAAAAGTAAATAACTTTATTTTTCAAGGAAAAAAAAGATATTTTTTTGCATTTGAAAATTCATTTTTGTTGTTTGACCAATCATTACTTCTTAATTTTCTCCTAAATAGTAAATTAACCAAATTACATTTTTCACAAGCTTTCAAAATGGATAGTAGGGTTATTCTCCATACTCAATCCATGCTTTAGTTCTCTTGCATTTGCATAGACTAATTGAGAAAAGTTTTTGCCTATATTATACGTATTGATTTATCTTATATACCAAATTAACGAGTGATGAGATATTTTATCAAATATGACTTTGTATATTTTTTATTCAGTGAAAAAATATTAATATCCTTTTTTATTATATATGTTCTTATCTTATTAGATTAGTGTATACATATTGTACTTAATTCCACAAATGCAAAATAAGATAATTGTTTAGATATAAAGGAGTTTTTTATTTTTTACAAAGACAAAAATGTTTTCAAAAATTTTGGAAAATTTACAATAAGATTCCATCAGGAAAAAAAAAAACTATAATTATTTTGACCCTTGGATTCATATAAACCTTAAGTTATCATTGTTTTCCCAGGTTAGCAGCAGCAGTTTTCATGCAAACTTAGTTTTGGCTATCAAAGTTGTTCCGTTTTAAAATATTTTTCGTTTAAAATAGTTATTAAATTATTATAATTTTAACTAAAAAAACTAAATATTTTTTTTATTTGGATACAGAGTTGAAAAATAATAATAAATACTTTCTTAAAAACCTAAACAACAGATATTTTGAAACAAATAGAGTATTATAATAAAAAGTCACCCTCAGTGCATAAGACACACCCTGTTTTGTGAGGCTCGATTATTATATGCAACTTGTCAATCCCTTGTTATAAAATGTTCTGTAAAGGAAACATGCAAATAGAAAAACCAAACAAGCATGAGAACTTTAAAAGCAAAAATCCATTGATCTAAAATATCATATGGAAAATTGGGTAATTCTAACACCTCTACATACATACAACTTACATGTTACATTATACTTTTTTGAGTGCAATCATCCAACTTTACATCCAAACTAACTTGAGACAACATTTTGTTAGTTTTTTTTTCTTTTTTTGCTTGACTAGTGACAAGAAAAGTTAGGTTGTTCGTTTAGTGAGTGAGAGAATAGTAGATACCATCAGCTTGTAATCAATTGGCTTTGTAAGATAAGCATCCATGCCTACCTCCAAGCACTTGGCTTCATCGGATGACATTGCATGAGCTGTCAATGCAACAATAGGAATATGCAATCCTGTTCCTGCTTCTGATTTTCGAATTGCCTTTGTTGCTTCATAGCCATCCATTTTTGGCATCTGGTTTTTATTTAGACAATAAGTCAGAACTCAAAATCAAAAAAACAATCTATATGTTCAATATTAAACAAACCATATTAAGGCACTTTTATGGTAGCACTTGCTCAGCTATAGAGAGCTAGAAGTATAACTCCAAAATGCTAACCTTGTAATGGTTTAAGATTAAATGTGCATACTTCTGATTTCTCACCTGACAATCCATTAGGATCAAGTCATATGGCGGGGAATCGCAAATTTCAGGTTCTGAACTTTTGTTTCCATCTTGCATAATAGATTCTCTTTTACCATCTTTTGTGCTAAGCAGGCAATTTAGAGCATCCACTGCTTGCAGTCCATCTCCTACAGCAATAACTATTGCCCCCATTTTTTCTAACATGATAGTTGCAACTCTTTGGAGAACTGGAGTATCTTCTGCTAAAAGGATTCTTAAGCCCTCCAAAGCTTTCTGTTGATTCATAGCTTTGCTTGAGTATGAGTTAACTTTCCCTTTACAACAAGTATTACTTCCTGAATTTTGTTCCAAATGTTTTGAATTTTCATTGAGACAGCCTGCTGGTGTGGGTGCTTGTTTGTCAGGCAAATTGTTCTTGGTTTGGTTTGTATCTTCCATTCTCGAATTATTTTCTTCTAAGTGCACATCAGCCAATTTGATTAAGCACTTGTTAAATGTCTCACACTGTGATGGACTTGTGATTCTCTCTCTTTCTTTTTGTTTTTCTCCATGATGAAATGCATCCAAAGCATTAGAATTTCCCATTTCAGCCATATCAGAATCTTCAGAACTGGCATTATCAAACTGAGTAGAATCAATCTCAAGGCATTCATGCATATCATCATTCTTTGTTGTCGTTCTCAAAGTACTGAAACTTTTCTTTTGTTGTTCCTTTATAACAGTTTCCAAAATCTGAATCATTTTTGACTTGTACAGAGGTTTATTGACCATCAATATATGACCCTTTCTTCGAAGCTCCATCTTTATGGCATTGGAAGTATCATGATTTAACATCCAGGAAAATGTAGCTTTCCCAGAGAACTTGTCAAGAAAGTTAAGTTGTTCCTTCCATATATCCGTACTCAAGTCAAGCAACCCTATATCTACAACTATCACAAATATAGGGTCTCTAATGTGTTGTATGTCAAGAACTTCTGCTTTTAGGGGTTCATTCAGGGAAAAATGAGCCTCAAATCCATTATTCTGTCTTCTTCTGTGAAAGAGTTCCCGAAGAACTTGTGTAAGCTCATTCCACTCAGACACTCCTAAAGAAGATAGTCCGATTTTACACAACCATTGAGACATAATAACTCTTCCCATGGAGCCATGGAGTGCTAGCAGCACCTGCATTACAAAAACAAAATGTTAGTGCATTTGTTATTCGCTTTGGCCAGTCAAATCAACAAAGACCATTCACAGTTTTTTGGCTATCTATATTTATATTTAGACAAAATTTACGAGGGTTTGTTTGTGTTCTACTTGTCTTAGAGCACTTTTGTTCACCAAGTCTACATATGAACAAAATTGAGAATAAAACTAATGCTTTCTAGAAAAAAGATCAGTCAAATTCCACACTATGATTGGATGTTCTTAATTACTGCAGTAGATGTACTGTGCTTTGCAATCGTTAACTATCAGCGCCAAAATGCCTTTTATATGATATGTATTGTTATTGAAGAAAGAATATAAAGAAATTGTGATGACAGGATTTCAATGTTTTCAAAGAGTGTACTTTTACTAACCACAACATTATGACTTGAAAAATCTACTTGGCAATGTTGTTCTGCACCATCAACAGCTGTATTAAGAAGCAAGCAAAGTCGCATTAGAGTTCCTGGCCCGTTCTTCTTTACAACTTTTATTTCTCCACCCATCTTGTTAACCTGCCATCATGAAACAATAGGAAAATGGAAAAGATGATTGCATTTTCTTAACAAATTCAGCCTGAGATATAAAACTTACTAAGATCTTAACCTAAAAAGTTTTAGACATGCCCTCGATAATTTTAAAGATTGCTGACTTGCACATTTAAGAAACCAATATGTATCTGTAAAAAGGTGCGTGATGATGCATTTAAATTTGAATGTAGTAGAATCTTATTTAGTTATGGAGTTTACTCACCAAGGTTCGAACAATGCAAAGTCCAAGACCAGTGCCACCATGCCTAAAATAGAGAAATGTTAAGACTAGATTAGAATTTCTAGGAATTTCAGTTCTTGATTTTATGGATTTCTTAAACTTGTTAACCATGAATGCCTATGAAATAAAGATTCCATCTGCATTACTTAAAACTTTCAATTCAGCAAGTTTTATTTTTCCATTGTCGATAGTTATGCTTATTTTTGCTACTTACAATCTAGTTGTTGAGGGATCAGCTTGCTCAAAGCTTTCGAATACAGATTCCCATTTGCTTGGATCAATTCCTGCAGAATATAGGAAATAATTTGATATGAATTCTCCAAAAGTCAAATTTTTTACTTTCATAATGTCTGTAAGGATTTATTTATTTATTTATTTTTTGATATTTTTAGGTTCATACCACAGCCTGTGTCATCAACTTCAAACCAAAGAATCACTTTGTTTTCTTTCTTGGAGACCTTCTTCAAATTGTTCCCCTGCTGCCTCAATTTAGCCTTAAGCGCACACCGTGCTTTCTTCTGATCAAGAGGAAACTTTGTGGTATCATTGAAAGTACTCAAGTTCTCACACCAACCACGCAGAATAATGTGACCAGCTGCAAGCAATTTGAAACAGTTATACAAAAAAATCAAAAATTTTGAACTGCATAAGATGTTCATATCCTTCAATTTTCATTTGATAAAGTTTGGAACCAAGTTGTTTGCCAATATTGATGTTGTTTGGTTGTAAGTACATTGATCCATTTCTAACAAACTTTGTACTCTAATGCTAACCGTAGAAAATTTTGCTCTTACATGTTGTGAACTTGATAGAATTGCTTATGAGATTTGCAAATATTTGTACAACTCTGGCAGAGTCTCCTCGAACTAATTTTGGCATATCATCTACAAAATATAAATATTAGTAGAAATGCATATCAGAAATAGAAAGAAAAGGCAAAAAATCATATCTGTTAATATTAAACATAGTTATACCAGAAAGATCTAAAACAGCCTCCACATTGTGGTTAATGCATTGCACAGAGAACATGTCGATGAGTCCTTCAAGTTCTCGTCCAAGGTCAAATTCTGCATCTTCCAACACTAACTTTCCAGATTCAACCTATAAGATGATATTTATTATGAGAGTTCAGTATGTCAATTACAGCTAAATGATTTAAGAACTGGTTGCTACTTGTGATTTTTTTAAGTAGTGTTGCAATGATGTGGACCTCCTATAAAAAATATAAATTTACAAAGTAGTGGTGCAATGATGTGGACCTCCTAAAAAAAATATAAATTTTATCCTGAGTACATGCCAGTAATTAAATTTTAGTTTTTCAAAACGCTGCATAGTGGACATTCTATAACTCGTTGCAGCACTAAATGTTCTGGTTTGTTTATATCAAGAAACTGTTCTGATTACTCCTGTAATTGACCAAACTGCTCAGAAATTAAAAGACTTGGCTTTTGCTAATACCTCACCTTGCTCAGATCTAATATATTGTTAAGCAGCCGGAGTAGAGCTGTGGAACATTTTCTAATCTGAGTGACAGTTGAATATTGTTCATTTGTGAGACAATCATCAGAGATAAGAATATCCAGCAACCCAATCACAGCAGCCATAGGTGTCCTCAATTCATGACTGTAACACAAAATATGAACAAATATTTACTTTCCATTGTGGCTTTGGACAAGTAAAGATCATCAAAATTAAATCATCATACATGTTGATTTTACATTGAGAAAATTTCTCAACTTCATTTACTACCAACAAAATACATTGACAGCTAGTAATCCAAGAAGCATCAACAATGGCAATGGTTCTTCATAGAAAATAACAGATGAATGCAATTTCTACGCTGCATATGACATCTGTGAAGAAGTCTGTGGACCATAGATATGAGTTAAATGCCTAAAACTGGTTATGTGTTGATTTTCCATAGTTCAATCAAGTGATACCTGGTTCCAAAGGACTCAATTTATGAGAAATCATTGATAACTCTAGAACCGCTAATCTTACATGCAATAGTACCCAGAATTACTACTAGAAAAATATGTAAAAGATCAAAGTTTGGCCTTTTAAGAATTTACAACACTAGCATTGAACATTTAAGATCAGAAAATATGCCAATTAATAGGACTTCGTAGATTTTGAAGACAGTTACCTCATGTTCGCTAGAAATTGGCTTTTGTAGTTATTTGATGCCTCTGCTCTTCTTCTTGCATCAAGATGGCTTATCAGCTCTGCTCTAAGTTTCATTTCCTTCGATACTCCATTTGTAAGTATTAATATGCAGACACATCCAATAACTAGTATGCACACAGATGCAGAAATCAGTATAACCAATGTTTTGAAGGCTCTTTCATCCACCTTCCCCATTATATATCTTCTTGGAATGATGATAACCCCCACCTGCACAAAGAGTACTATTTTGTTAAATACGACAAAATATGAAAGTTTTAAATCAATACCCACAATTGAGAATCTCTTCAGACATCTTTTTGTGCTCTTTAGGCTTCTATAAATAATACTAGCAAAATCTGCACTAGGTTAATGCTTACCATAGGCAGTCTCTTTAGATTTAGGAAAAATGAATCGATGTAATATTGCTGATGACCAAGCTTTGCATTCTCTACATGAACAATGTGACCTGGAGGAATCTTGTTCCCGTAGACTCTCTCTAACCACTGAGCTCCCATTCGAATTATGTTGTCCTCAGAATCAACAGCCATTATAAGGTTAGGTCCTTTTGCTGAATTTCTTAAGAGTGGAGCATTTGTGGAAGTAGCCAGTAAATAGCCCTGTTGAGAGGTCAAATATATGTGTCCACTATGGACTTCAACAAGTTCTCTCATCAGCTGGCCTACACTGTAAAGTGCAGTAGTAACACCAACAACAGCTACTATGCTCTTATTGGCAGCATCCCGCACAGGCAATGCTGCTGAAAGCAATGGTGAATTAGTGTACTTGCTCACTGCCACATGCCAGGAAGCTACGCCATCCGGAACTTGTGAAAAGCCTGCAATGTTTATAAGATCATCTGGTTGAATTTTGCTTCGTTTTCCAATCTGTTCACCTGTTAGAGGATCAATTGGTTCACGATACCAAACAGCTGAAAGATTGCCTTGAAAGGATTGATCATTCCACCCTTGCCGTGAGGACAACTTATTTGCATCATAAGGCTCATTGACATTGATTGAATAGTTTACAAGATTAGAGTAAATGTAGAATGTATTATTACTCCTGTGATCTCTATGGAAAGCTTGAACAAAGCCATTTTTATAAGTTATAGTTATGGCATTGAGAGCTTTTCGGCTCGCAAACAGCGCCCATGTCACATCCCTCATTACTTCATAGAGCTAAAAAAAATAAGGAAAAAGATTATAAAAATCTTAAAAATTTGCTTTATTCTTAGAAATACTGAAAGTACTTAATGCATAATAATAACAAACCTCAACTTGTTCTGCATGAGTAGCTGGGTTGCTATACCGTTTGATTACATACTCTGACAACTTAACCTGTGCCATTGTTATTTCAGAAGTAGAATTCAAAATGTTCCACATTCGCAAAATGGGACGCTGTAGAAGTTCATAACGAAGGCCACTAGCCAAAGTATTTAGTGATCTTTTAGTATAACTTCTTGTGAAATGCCAAGTTAGAATAGTTAGCAGCCCAATCAAAATGGCAAGCATAACCTGCATAAGACCATTAACAGAAAGTAATGTATTCATTAAATAAAATTGTAGTTTTTTAAGTACAAAAATCAAAATTTCTAAGTAACTGAATTGCAGTTTCTCACTATAAACACATCAAAATAAACAGAAATTGCAAATGAAGAAACTGCAAGATTCAAATTTTACTCATCCCATTTCTCCATCTCCTATCTGTCATATGATACTGACATACGTATACTAACATATCAATAGAAAACATCTAATAACCCAAAAAGTTGCTGCCTTTACTCATTCAAGTTTACTGAATTTCAGAATTGTGTAACAGAATTTCCAACTAATATAGAATGAGAGAGAGAGAGCACTGACCATGATAGCTAGGCGAACAACAAAAACACTGTAGTAAGAAGAGAGACAATGAGTATTAGCATACTGAAACTCATGTTGTTCAACATCTCTATGGAAAATTCTTCTAACACGAGGAGGAGTGTTCTTTCTCAAAGAAGGGGCAAAACCCCGAATTTTATCAAACACCTTTCTGATAAAATAACAGCAACCCATTTGTGCTTTTATAATTGGTGAACTTTCAGTACTTGTACAATAGCTTCTATCAGCTTTCTCTGCCATTTCTGAAACCATAAAAGGTATATCATTTAGCAAGAACTTATGCTGCTTTTGTTTTTATGCAAGTAAGAGACTCAATCAAAGAAAGATAGATGGATAAAGAGATAAACATAGAGAAGAGATGCTGTGTTTATTTGTAATCTTGAGTGGGTTTTGTATATTAATATGCTACTTCATGTGTCATTCCCCACTTTTTTAAGGCAAAGCACAAGTTCTTGCCATTTTCAAAGTGGGGATGGAAGTGTGGTGTTTTTATTCCACAATCCACAACCACAACAATCTTGACACCTCCCTCTCACCCTTTATTCATTTGCCCTGGCTAAATTCAGTAGTGACAAAAATATCGAAACTTCAGAAAAATAAAATGGTCAAAAAAAATTTTCTGCTCTGGCAGTGCGAAGGTCACTCTTTCGTATATTGTCCTCAAAAATTCTTTGGCCAAGAGAGTAGTTGTTTGGGACATTCTTGGAAATATATTGAAGTGGGTCCGCTTTGGGCCCACAGCCACTGCTCCTTGTGGTTTTAATAAGTTTGCGGGTAGGAATGGCCTCAGGTGGGCATGGGGCGGGTTTTTATATTTTCATTGTATCGAAGCAAAATAAATTTAACTGGAAAACGGGTGAATTGGTTTACGAATACCTAATTATTTTTTAAAAAATATATACATATAAATTAAAGTTTTATAAAAAAAATATATAATATGTTTACATAAATAAATATATAAAATATTTTACTATGTATATTTTACTTAAAAATATAATTATAATATAAATAAATATATATAAAAATAAATTTTAAAAATTTAATATATGGAACGGATATGCTAATATCTATCCCGCCTATTTATAAATGGGTGAGTTTTATTTATCTTATTAAAATCGGATTAGAGAGAGATATAATTAGACAGATCAAAATTATGATCCCTACTTGAGAGAAAATAGAGAACTAAACAACTTCATCCTATTATTGAGGTGAGAAAAATTCCTTAAATTAAGGGAAATGTTGAACAGCCATAACTAATATGTAACAATAAAGAGATTTAAAACCCAATACTTGAATGCACTCAAAAACACTATTTTCAATCTTAAAAAATTTTTAGATATTTATGAACAACCCTTTAAATTATTAACAGGTTTGAATAAGTTCGAGATTGTTTCATGGTTTGTTATGAATAAGTTCAAGATGGTTTCATGGTTTGTTTTTGCCATGTAAATGATGTTCTCTACCTTAAGATGAAGATGCATTTTAAACAACAGTTTGATTCAGCAGTAACTCCAGAACATTTTCATAATGTTATAAGAAAAATTAAATTTTAGAGAAAGAAAAATAAAACCAATAAGTCTTTGGTGGCTGAAAAGATCAAGATTTCGAGTTCAGTCGAAGCCAAATTTACAAAGAAAAAAAAAAAAAAGGAAGATCCTCGTACCCATATAAGGCCATTGGAGGAAACTTAGCATACCTTGGACTCAAGTAATCAGTGGAGTAGAGTGGACTAACCGCTTTGAAGAAGATGACTTTGAACTGCAAGAAAGAAAAGAAAAGAAAAGAAAATTGAAGCAGCTGGAAGAAGAGAATAGTAGCTTTCAACTGTAAATTTTCAAGAGCGTCATTTTCCTTTGTTATGAATATGATGGTCCTTTTGCATGGTCGGTTGGGCGGAAATGATGTTGATTTGTGCTTTGTGGCTGACCCTTGAAGGACTTTGAAACTTGGGAATTTGGAAATCCCAAAAAGAAATGTATCTGTAAATTATCATGAAAAGGAAAATCCAAGAAATATATAAAGAAATAGAATCAACATTGTTGCTTCTTATTCAAGCTACAATGTTTAGAATTGGAGTAGAATAAAGTTTAGAATTGAAATAACTAAGATGAGATTTGTAGCCATTGAGGCATATCAGTGATTAAATATTTTTTTTAAGATTCTGTTTAGAATATATGGGATTAATTATTGTACTATAAAATTTTACGAATTTATTTTCATACATATATATGTTTCGAATTTAGAGACTTTTCAACTCTAAATACGACTCTAGTATCATTGAATAAAAACTAATTATTGATATTTAAATTTATATTTAGCACGCATGTGTGCAACTTTTGCTCATGAAAGAAAAGTTAATGTTTGAATATTAAAAAAATTTATTTGACATTCTATATTTTTAATTTAAGTGTTAGTATTAAATTTATAAGAATTTGTAAATGAATTTTAAAATGAATATGTCTATGATTTTGACACTTGATTCTTACTTGATATTAAATTATATATATTATTATTAGAATGTAATGTAAAATATGGAATTCATGCATAAATAAAATTTGTTAAATAAAATGAATTTTTATATTTATTTGATTTCAAACACAATGCTAGAGATGGTTAATTTAAATTTTATAAAAAAGGAGTTTTAGGGTTAATTCTATAAATGATAAGTATAAACCTTTATTCATAAATGGAATTAATTCTCCCATTATATTGAGTTGACTTTCATAAATGGAAGTCTTTTTGTTTTAATATTATATAGCAAGGCAATATCATGCATATATATTAATTAGTTTCCATTCATTTTACAAGGAATATTCATACTCTCAATAAAAGACCTTTTTAATTAAAATTAAATCACTTTCACTAATGGGGCCATTTTGGATTTTAGATGATAAAAAGATTATTCTTAAGAGATAACTTATAATAATTTGCATATGATTAATTAATAAAAAAGATGAATTTAGAACATAAATTTAATTTAATTTTATATATGAAAATTTAGGATCTCATTTAAAAAAAAAAAAGAGAAAATTTAAGATAGATTATTAATTTTATTTGAGTTTTTCTTTTTTTTTTTTTTTTTTTAATTTGTTTGTGAAATGTATGATTGGAGAGGATCACACAATTTATTTAAGATGAAAAATTATACCACATAATAAATATTTGAGATTGTTTGGAGATTTCTATTTTACTATTAATACATCACAAAACCAAACTTAAATAATTTAAAAAGTTAATTAAAGAGCATTTGCATGAAAAAAGTAGTCAAATAAAATTCCCTAAGTCATGCAATTATTATAATTTGTAATAAATAAAAGGGACAAGAATGTAACTTAGTCCAAAAGCAAAAGAAGACCAAACGGGATTTATAAAATCAATAAGATTTTAGGTGTGAATGAAAAGAAGTAAAGAAGAGAAAGCGAGTAAAAAAGAGAAGCTGATGGTAATGGTCTTAATTAATTTTGAGCAAAGTGGAGGATGACTGATAATAATCCATTATTAATTTATTATAATAAATTTGAGGACGGCTAGCTTGTGATTAATTAATTAATTAATTAATTGCTTCTCATCTTTTTTACTCTCTTCATTTCAAATTAATAGTCGTTTTAGAAGAGTGCATATATATTAAAAAAATTATTTAATTGTCATAATTATAAATTAAAAAGATTAAAATATCTTTTTTTAATTTTGGTAAAAAGAAATAAAAGTAATTAATGTGAATGTTTAATAGAGAAATAAATAGAGGATAAAGTTGGAAAAAAATAATAAATACTTTTTTAAAATCCTAAAATGACAAATATTTTGAAACAAAATAAAATTTCTATAAAAACAATTATTTTGAAATGGAATGAGTACTAAAATTTAATTTTTAATTAAGATGAATTTATAAATGAGGATTTTTTTTTTATTTACAAATTCTTTAATACCAGTGTAAATAGCTTTTGCTTCTAATATTAGATCAAAGAATTGAACTTAATATATGATTTCAAAAAATTGATCGGTGATATTATGTTATTTTTAAAAATTATTATCAAATATGGACTGGCTTAATCAGTTTAACCAAAAAAATTGGGAAATAGGCAACAGATTGAGTTGAATCATTTTTAATATCTATTTTACTCACAACGAATGTTTATAAAGCATAATAAGCATTCAATTTTTTATAATGTTTGATCAGAATATGTATTGTATGTTATCCATGCATATCAACAATTAGTAGACATTTGATAGCAAATGTATAACTAGCATTCAATTGATTGTAACGTTATTTTAATTTATTATAATATTTGTTCAAAATATATAACGTGCATTAATCTGCATAAGAGCACGTAAATAATAAATATATTATATTATTTAAAATTTTAGTTCAATCTCATTTCTACATTTGGCCCGTGATTATCTGTTTTTATGGATTCAAAGCCGGATTGGATATGAAAATCATAGTTAAAAAAAATTAATAAATTAATTAAAATTAAAGTTTACCAAAAAAAAAAAAAAAATTGGGCGTGAAGTATGTCGGATTTGACTTGGATTTTGCTTCATCCTCTAGAACACACCTTTTGTGAGTCCACTTCACCAATCCATCAATATCTTTTATGGCCTCTTTCAAAACAACCACTTATAATTTTATAAACAAGAGGTGAGGTCATAGTTTACCACCAAACATACATAACTTAATGTCCAAAAATCTTTCCACTCTCTTTATCTTATCACTATTGCCTTGCCAAAACGATAACACAATATATATATAACAATGAGAGTATCACCAACTATATTTTCTTTGTTTTCATTTCACTAAACAATCAACTAGTGGCACATTTTATTAGAAGAAGTGGGATGATCACTTCTTGTTGTTTCACTAATTGTTAGTTATCCTTCTTTCTTTCGCATCTATCTAATCAGAATACAAATTTGATTAACCGCATTATAAAAAAATACTTTCAAAACTAAATATTTGATAAAAGGTATAATAATTTTTTTCGCATTTTTCACTTCTATCTTATCAAAATAAAAATTTGATCATGTGTATATTAATATTTTCAAATTCGGCTCAGCTTAGAATCGGTCAAAGCATAGGGTTACAAGTCAGAAATCAAACCGGAATTTTAAATAATATTATATATTTATTATTTATATATCAAAAATAAATATAATATATATATAAAAATGTAATATATTATATTTATATGTTAAAAATAAATATATATATATATATATAAAATTAAAATTAACAAACGTTACTTAAATAATTAATGAATATTACTTATAAAAAAAATGAATTTAAAACCATTTTAACGCCATTAACTAAAGAAAAAACATATTACGTGACTATTTTGAGAATCAAATTTGAATAGGTCTCACTGCTTAGTAGTGGAAGGTTTACTCAAATTTATATTTTTCTATGTAAAAAAATATAAATTTGAATATTCATCTAATTAAAATGATGAATAAATAAATGATAATTTGAAAATTAAAATATATAATTTTTTTTAATTTTTCAGAAAAAATATTTTTTTATTTATCGACCTAGTCTACTCGAAAAACCAGCCAAGTCGACTGGGTCACTGAACTGGCCAGGTCTAGCCATCTCAGGTTACAAGCTCATTCCGAACCAGTTTAGCCTTTGGTTCTCAGTTTTCCCTGTTCAATAGGTTGGGTCAGGCCAGTATGATAATCATAGCATATATGTATAAAATATATCTGATAAAAAATTTATTTCACTCCTATTTAATCAAAGTAAAAATTTAATAATATATAGTACAATCTAGATAAATTAATAATCTAGGTTAAATAACAATATTGGTCGATCCTGACTTAATACCAATATGATAAATTAATAATTTGCTAAATTCAATTAGGAGATCTTTGTAAAATATAACTATGGTGTTACTTGGTTCTTCTTGACATTGATGTCTCCATGGTCCTCCTTTTTAACTTTGTTTAGTGCATTAACAAATTCTGTTGTATTGTTTTGGTATTGTAGGAGAAAATATATGCTAAGTTCAATAATTTAGAAAAATAAAAAATATATAAATAAATTAATTTTTATGAATTAATATATAAATTAATAAATTATTAATTTATCAATTAAATAATATAACAATTAATTAATAAATTTTTGTAGTCTTAAAACTATTATTAATTTATAGATATTTAACTATATATACATATGAAATATATCTAATAAAAAGTTTCTTTAAATTAGTATTGGATTGATACTCGTAATTTATTTTTATTCTTCAGAAATGTTATAATTCTAACATAGAAGTTTCTGAGTTTCAATTAGATTGAAGGGTAAATTTATTAATTTCTTGTAAATCAACCCAAAATATCACAATAAAAAGAAAATAATTAAAAAATTAATTTGCTTTTTCTTATATTAAAGCTTCTATGGGGGAGTAGTTGTACTTATTAGATGTTCATACAAGTGTCAAAAAAGGAAAAAAGTTTTTTTTTTTTAGTCAATCTTATATTTAATATATATATATATATATATAGTGAAGCACTTAATACAAGTTAATTAGGAATAAAGTAATAATTCTTAAACCCCAAAAGGAAATTAAACTTTATATATCTAAAATTAGAAACAGGTAAGAGAATTAAGTTAAAAAAAGAATTAGGCATATAATAGCATCGGTGCACATTACTTAGGTTTATCTTGAATATAAAAGGGATTAAAGAATCTCAACTAGTTAAGTAATAAATTAATAATGAATGATGTATAAATTAGGAGGAAAAAAAAAAACTCATTATCAGAATCAGACAAAGAATCAAACAGGCGTAGATATTATAATTGATGTGTTTTTTCCACACAAGAAGAGCATTTGATTCGTTATATATCAAACTTGAAAAAGTATTATGTGGCCATTGAGAAAGAGTAGTGGTGCAAATTTAAAGTTCCAAGTTGAAGGAACAAACTACATCCATATCCTCTATCTTGGTGCTCAATAAGATTAAAGGAAAAAAAAAAAAAAAAAAAAAGGCCATAAATTGAAAAAAAAAAAAAAAAAAAGTGTGGGTGACTTATCTAATTTCATGCATGAATATGGTTTTCATCATCTACTTGATTTTTGAATCAATGAAAACAAACGGTCATAGATTAAAAGTTGAA
Organism: Reutealis trisperma; assembly: GCA_947687605.1. Lineage (NCBI taxonomy): Eukaryota > Viridiplantae > Streptophyta > Magnoliopsida > Malpighiales > Euphorbiaceae > Reutealis > Reutealis trisperma. The sequence goes on along the minus strand of CANTUT010000222.1, from coordinate 1,082,074 downwards.
TAGGGATTGAACTAGGGTTAAACTAAAATTTTAAAAAATATCATATATTTATTATTTATATGTTAAAAATAAATATAATATAATATAACTAAAATTAAATAATGATATAAATAAAAAAATTATGATAATATTATATCTTGGCATAATCATGTCCAACATAAATTTCATATATTAATATTCAACATAAATCTAAAAGAACTTAATTAGTTATCGTATGTACTTGAATATTGAATAATAATATATTATTATACCTAATTAACTAATTAATTATAATACTACAAAAATTACTTGGTTAAAAAAAATACACACCGTAAAACTTGTGAAATTCATAACTGAGTCATTCGGTCATCGGGTACCTGACTGAATGAATAAATTTTTAATGAATTTTAAGAAAAGAAAGTTTTATATTTTTTTTTTCCAAATGAAAAGAAAGTTTTATGTGTGACTTAATCATGATTCTGAATAATAGTTGATACGTTCTTTTGAATTTTTTAAGAGTTTGATATGTTATTTATATGTTATATTTATGTTAATAGAAATTAGTTTTAAATTGGTAATGAATCACTCGATACACATTGATATAACCATTATTTAGTGATATAAATGTGACGTATAAATAAAAATTATTATTATTATTATTATTATATTTTTAATTTTTTTATTTTATTAATGTAAAATATAAATATATTGTTTAAAAGACTATTACTTTATATTTGTTCTATTTTATTAATGTAAATTATTGGCATATTGTTTTTTATATTATTTATATTTCAACAAATATGTAAATGAGCTTAATAGTAGATAAGACAATTCAAATTCTTCTCAACACTTTTTTTGGTGGTGATTAATTAATATTATGGTACATTTATTTTTTTTTAATTTTGCTTTATTTACTCATAATGGGAAAAAAAAATTTATCACCTTATTCATCTTGAATAAAATGTTTTTTCTCATGAATTAATAAAATAAAATTGATTTATTATTATTAATTATATTAATTTATTATTATTATTTACGTAATTTAAATTTTTTAAGCATAATAATACTTATTTAAGTGTTAATTAATTTAATATATTATACTATGGATGTTATATTTTATTTCTTATTAAATTATATCAGTTTAGTAATTATTTTTAAAATTTTATGATAATAACAGCCGATTTAATTTGATTTTATTATATTAATTTTAATATCAATATGGTATGAAAAATTGTTATTTAAAATTTTAGACTCGATTAGTCTTTGAATGAATTATCAAATTTTTTAAATGAATCGGCCCACCGGTCAGGATATAACAATTATGCGCATGACATTGATGAAGAGCTACTAGGGTCCACAAACCACATTTCATTATTTGGCCATTGCTATTGAAAATTGTTTCTGTTTCATTGGGAACTTGGAAATGGATTGTGATAGATTACTCCACCACCACTTAAGTGGATGCCACACAAACAGCCTAGTTTAGCGGTCTTCATCCACCGCTACTACTAAGTTTAGCTTAAAACTACATGCATATTTCATTTAAATAATAAAAAAAATTAATAATAAAAAAATTAGACTAGAGCCACTTATCTAATGCTAAAGAAAAAGGGGGAAAAATAATAGAACTTTCGAGAGTTAATCTAATGGGTAGAAAATCTATTCTTTTCTATCAAGATTTGATTCTCAGCCAAAACCTATAAAATAATTCTTAAATATATAGGACAAGTGTGGATGACTATCTTGAAAAAACACTACTATAATCAACTGAAAAAAAAAAAATCTTAGAAATAAAATATAATATATTGTGATAATATTGATGATAATATTTAAGTAGTATAATATGATTGGATATTTATCACTATCTTTATAACATTTTACACTTATAAATAAGTGCTATAATCAATAAAATAATACATAGAAATTTAATCTCTCTTATGTTCTCTTTATTCTCTATAATTTTTATTTATTTTATAACATATTAATAGCACGAATTGTTTTACAATATTATTCATAATTTTAGATAGTTTGTGGTTTGCTACAACTTAGTTAAGGCGAAAATTTTGAAAAAACAAGATTCAAAATTTATGGTAAATAATTTTTTTAATTAATTACTATTATTCTTAATATTTATGTATCAAATACATTTTTCTAAAAAAAAAAAAATTTGAAGAGATTATACCAAATTGTATACAAATAGCAAAATTTTTTCTTTTTGAAGAAAATATCCAATCGGTTTTTTTTTTCTTATAATCATTTACTTCAAATCATTTTTTTTTTTTTTTTGAGATTTATAAGGATTTGATATACTATTTGATGATTAATGAATTAAATTCTAGTTCCTGAAAAACTAGTATTATATTTTAAATTCTAATTCTTGAAGAACTAGTATTATTTATAGTTCATGAAAAACTAATTAAATAAATAATAAAGTTATGAATTCCTGAAAAACTAATAATAATTACAGTTCCTGAAAAACTGATATTCTCTATAGTTCCTAAAGAACTAATATTTTCTACAGTTTATGAAGAACTAGTATTCTCTACAATTTCTGAAGAACTGGTCTACAGTTTCTGAATAACTAGTCTATAGTTTCTGAAGAACTGATATTCTTAACAGTTCCTAAAAAACTAAGCAAAATAAATAAATATAAATTTTTGAAGAATTTCTATCTTACGTTCCATAAGAACTAACATTCTAAATTATTGAGAAACTAGTATCCTAATTTGTTAAATGACTGATATCCTAGATTTTTGAAAAACTAAATAAATTGTTTATATATCTTTGGAAGACTAATTTAATTATAATTTTATTCATTTTGAAAATCTATTTTGAGTTACTCGGGTTCAAGTGATGACTTTAAATGGACTATTGCTAGACTTATTAGTCTTTATATATGATTTTGGTCATATTATGTTAACTAATTAGTCCTTATACTTTGCTCATGTTGTATTGTCATGATAGTATATTTTGTTGATGCGAAATTGAGAGCAGCAAACCAATGTGATATATTGCCCATTAATTTTGATTTTGTTGAATATGAAATTAATCCTAACAAGATCTGAATTAATTGGTATCCCTCCTTTAGATATCAAAAATCTAACACTGCTAAAAAATTTTCATTTGTCTGAGAATTGTTTGATAAGTTTGGTACTCTAATTAATCTTTGTATGGTGAACTTCTTGTTTGCTATATTTTTTCTTCCTTTAACAATATTCAATAGGTTACAAATTACAGTGGATATTTGAAATATTTAATTGGTTAATCTATTATATATATATTCTTGATGATTTTATTTTAATAAATGAACAGTATTATATATATGGCATATAAATAGAAAATTTGTGTTTTTCTTTTGCATTTTTGTTGGGCATGATTGAGATGATTGCTTATGAAAAATTTAGTTTATATATTATATAGTAAACTCTGCTTATACTATTGATAACTCTATATTTTTAGAGTTATTTTATTTGTTTAAACTTAAATTTTAGCTCAGTTCTCGAAAATGCAATAATATTATTACATATTTTTAGAAATAAATAGTTCTACAATTTATAAATAAATTATAACATATTTTAAGTATTTTTATTTTATTTTTGCAGATCAAAATGATGCAGTAAAAATAATGATGCAAGCAATGATTCAAGTTTTCAATCCATGAGAAATAAATTCAATGGTTGGTGACTAAAATTCAATGGTTGGTAGCCAACCTAATCATTTTTGAATATTGATGAAGGAATTCAATGGTTAGTGGCCAAAATTTAATGGTTGGTAGCCAACCTAATCATTTTTGAATATTGATGAAGGAATTCAATGGTTGGTGGCCAACCTAACCATCAATGTTGAATTTTGATGCAAAAATTTTAATGGAACTTGAATTCTTCCACCAAACATGTCTATAAATACCATGCTTGGCAAATGGAAAGAGTATCAAAAGAAAATCCATAAAAAAAAAATATGTAGAGAGATTTTTATATGTTTTCTTAAAGTAGATTAGTTTTATTTTTTATTTTGATCAAGAGGAGGAGTTTTTGGAAGCTTGAGTTCATCAAAGAATGTATCCCAAAACAAGTTCTCTCTAAACTCTATCTTGAATTTAATTATAAGTTATTATTATGTTTATTATTTTTATTGTTAATTTAATTGTTTCTTTCTTTTTAATTATGAGTAGGTAAGTTCATTTTTTTTAGGATTTAGATGTAATCTTTTGATTTGCATATGATTATTTATATTTAATTGATTGGATTTGATTGTTGGAATTAATCTTTTATTTTATAACTTAATGCTTGTAATTAACTGGCCATTAATTGCATGATTTAAGATATTGTGTGAAGTAGCAAGAGTGAAAATATAATATTAGTTCATTAAGATATTAGACCTAGGGTATGTGTTGCTTAGAGATAAGAACACTCATTTGTGATTTTTAAAAGAGATTTCTATAAAACTTAATGAGTTTGTATTAATTGCTTATGATCACGAGAGTAGACGTAAGATTAATATGAACACACATGTTGTATCTTGAGAGAAAACATCATATAATTTAGGGAAATCTAATCATTAATTCCTGCAAAAATAATCTATCTAAAGATTATAAAGAAATCATATGTGATCAATTGATGAATTCTAAATCTTAGACCTTTAATCTTATTTTCATATTTATCATTATTTATTTACTTCAATTTCATTTTAGGTTAAAATATAAAATCTCATAATTGATTTTCTAAATAATAGAGTAATATTAAAAATTGGTACATGACAAACCCTTCCACGTGGGAACGATACTCACTTATCACTTTATTACTTGTAAACGATCTGTGCACTAGCAGAAATCGCGCAACAAGTTTTTGGCGCCGTTGCCGGGGAAGGTAATTTTTGACAATATCAATAGATTGATATACTCTATTACTTTAGATTTTGTTTTTCTTTTCTATTTTTTTTATTTTGCAGGACTTTTATAAAAAAAAAAAAAAAAAAAAAAAAAAAAAAAAAGAAGGCTTTCCACAACTTTTAATGGTGTGATGGAGGAATGATACTAAATAGAGCAGCAAACATGTATGGTGAGAATGGTTTTAGTAAGTTAAACGCTAAAATCGATACATTGGCTAACTTAATTGATAAACTTGATGCTAATACTTTATTTAATTCATGTTTGAGTTGTAATCTATGTGGAGGTAATCACTTGAATTTTGAATGCCAATATGCAAAGCAGGTTCAATTTTTTCCAAATTATAATAGGCATGAGCATTATCCATATTCTAACATAAACAACTCAGGATGGAGTGACTATTCAAGCTTTTCATAGAAAACCAATGCGATCAAGGTAACAATTCATGGTATCCTTATCAATATGATTTTCAAGATCATGCACCATTTAAGGAGCACAGACCATCTTATGAAGCGGCATTGGAAAGATTCATAAATGTTACTCATGAATGATGTGAAAGATTGGAAGATAGGATGAGTCAATGGACTAGCCACAATACAAATTTTGATGTACAAATAGAACAATTTGCTAGTCCATTAGATGCTCAAGGCCATGGTAACCTAACAAGTCAAATTGAAGAATATTCTAGAGATCAATGTTTGGAAATTTCTTTGAGTGATGATGAGATGATTGATAAAGCAGATACTTCAAGCAAGCAAGATAAAAAGGAAGAGGTTGAGCCCAATTTGCCTAAAAATTTTCAAATATCCTTCTCTCATGGATGATATCTACGGAGTGGTTGCAATTGATAGGGAAATAGAAGAGATATTTGAAACTCAAAGGAAACTCTTTCAGTTTGTTTGGTGAAAACAACACCAAATATGCCAAACCATACAAAATATCAATTTGATGACTTGGAAGAAAAGAAGAAGCATTCACCACCATCAACTGAGCACTCATCAACTCTTGATTCAACACCACTACCTTCCTATCTCAATTTCTTGAGAAAATTCAGAGCAAGAAAAAGAGCACGTTTGAAAGTTTTTGGAAATTATGAGCTTAATTGTAAAATATTAAATAATTCATATCTTAATCTTTTTCCATGCAGGCTCAAATCAAGCTGGTCGGACTCATTAAAATTGGCAAAAGTCTATCTTTCCACAATTATCGAGATGATATACTTTGTGTATTATCCTCTATAATGAAGATCTAGCCATAGTCAAGCTAAAGACTATACATAAAGCACTTTTGGGAGGCAACCCAAATTTCTAACTTTTCTACTTATTTTTAAATTTCTTTTATACTTTTGTTTGTTTCGTTCTATTTTAATTTTACTTTAGTGTTGTTATTAAATAGCTTATTAGGAGGAAATCCGAGTTTTCTCTTTATTAGGTTTCTTTTATTTCTATTTAGTTGTTTCATTTTCTTAGATAAGTTAATCAGACATGGAAGCATCTCTTGCAGCACTAAAAAACAGATTTCCAACTCTTCCCCCAGATGTGCTCAGGAAAATTGATGAACGCAAATTGGAAAGAATGAAGGCATTTAGGCATCTGAATCTTCCTGAGGATATTCGCTGGATCATAGAAGCCAAAGTACGATTGGCAGGTGAGATTGATGACTCATTTATTAAATGTTTGCCAGGTACAGGGAGAAGTTCTTACTCAAAGAAGAGGAGAGCTAAGAGAATGAGAGTCTATTACAAGTGTGCAAGATGGAATTGTAACACACGCTGTAGAAACATTGGATTTGCATCTATAAATCGAGAAGATAAAATTAAATTCATAAAGGATGGACTGAGTAAGGAGTCTATGGATAATATCTTACAGACTCTTGAGACGCATCCTTGTGGACAAGTTCAACGCACTCTTTTAGATTTATGGGAACTATTCAAAGAAGAGAAGCAACGTTACAGTATAGGGAATCTGACGATAAAAGACTCTGTTTGCCAGTTAATAAGAAAACTGGATGGGAAGCCTATCCTCAACTCATAGAAGGCGTGTAAGCCGTTACTGGACGTAAAACTAGAGGAAGATGTGAGCCACAATCACAACTACTGTTTATAACCAGGTGTATCACTAACTTTTTTATTTTTCAATGCATTATTTTTTTTTACATCTTGCAGTACTTTTTGACTTTTTAGCACCTAGATTTTATTTTCCTACAGATTTTTTTTTTACTATCGATAACTTTTTAGTCTTTCAATATCTACTTTTAGCTTTTAAATATTTTCTTTTTGACTTTTGTACATATGCTGCAGATTTTTCTACTTTCGTTAGCTTTTTAGTCTTTCAATGTCTGTTTCTTTTTGGTTTTTTAAATATTTCTTTTGACATTTGTACACACAGCATTGATTATTTTTTGTTTTTATTATCATTTTTATTTTTATACTTTTTCTGTCAATAATTATTTTATCCCATTGAACTCTTCTAATTTCTTTATATGCACATTCATTATTGTCAATATGCACATAACTCTTTCGAGAGATATGTGAGAGAAAATGGCAGAATCCTCAACACATAAATTCAAAATTATTTGTGTCTTTTGTAGTCCAAACTCTGGCAAGAAAAGAGAGTACTTGATAGCAACTAATGAACTTGGTAGGATTTTAGCTGAACGAAAAATTGATTTGGTGTTTGAGGGAGGTAGTTTAGGGTTAAGGGGTTGTGTCGCAAGTTCTGCATATATTAGAGGTAGAAAAGTCTTAGGAGTAGTTCTAAAGGCTTTGGCTCGAAATAAACAAATCATTGGTGGAACTATAGGTAATGAGTTACAGATCAATAGTATGTACGAACGAATGGCATACATGAATCTCAATGCTGATGCTTTTATCGCATTACTTGGTGGTTTAGAAACATTTGAAGATATTTTCACTATTGCATCTTGGACACAATTAACTGTTCTTCAGAAGCTATTGGGATTACTTAATGTTGATGGTTTTTATAATGGTTTGTTATCTTTTCTCGATCATGCTGTGGAATAGGGTTTTATGACACCGGCAAGTCGACGCATCTTAGTCTCTGCTTCAACTATTGATCAATTGATTGATCAACTGCAAAACTTTAAATCCGAACCTGATCCATTGATGGCGTAGGTAGTTTGGCACCCCAGGGCTAGTAGCAGTAAAAAGCGAGGACTAGATCTGAATCTCCGATTATAACTTCCCTAACTTTTGTAGTTTTTTTTTATCACATTTTTTTTTGTTTTGTGTGTGTTTTTTTTGTTGCACTTGATCAAGCGAAGTTTTAGGTTTGATTCACTAAATGTAAGATGGTCGAGTAAAGAGTTACTTTTGTACTCTTGATACGCATCTTAAATTTATGTGATTTTCCTTTTCAAAAAAAAAAAAAAAAACTAACTAGCTAGCTAACTAACTAACTAACTCAAGAGTTATTCATACAAGATGGCTAAGTAAAAAGTACTTTTTGTGCTCTTGATACGCATCTGTATTTTTTTTTTTTTTCTTTCTTTTTCTAGTTTCCAAAATTAAAAAAAATTAAAAAAAATAATAAATTAAAAAAAAATTGATGTTTTCTTTTTTGTATGATTAGTTTCTCATGCTTGCTTTTAGTGTTGTTTCATGATGTTTTATAGGAAATAAGGAAGTGGAATGTACATCCTATTTACAATTTGGAATCCACTTTTCTACAAGAGGGAGTATTTTCTTTTTTTTGGTTTATTTCTTTGATATTGAGGACAATGTCTATTGCAAGTTTGGGGGAGATTTAGCTTTTTTTTTTTGTTTTCAGTAATTTCTTTCATGTTTTGTTGAATAAATTTAAAATTTTTTACTCTTTTATTAATAAAATATGCTTGTGTTAAATAAATTGATGAAAGGTCAATGATAGATTATAATTAATATTTATGGACAATTTATTAAAGTATTTCAAGTTGAGCAACTATTTTGGGTAAGAAATTAACTTTTATTAAGATTATGTTTTGCTTTGCTTTGCATTATATTGATTGCATTGAATTTGTGTATGCTTACTTAGAGAGGGCTTCTACACATTTTTATCTTCATTTGCCTCACCTATCTTAGAACATGTTTTTGCAAACTTTTGAGGCGAAATTTTGAATTCATTTTGACAGAGAGATATGATTTAGGCATTGTTTGTTTAGCCTATTACTTGTATCTACCCTTATTTTAATTTTTTCCCTAGTTTACCCTTTTGTGCCTTGATAATTTTAGCTTTCTTTTTTTTTGATTAATTAACCTTAATTGTTATCCTTTACCCTATTTGTGAGATAATTTTGTCAAGTTTACATTCTAATTAAGAAAACGGAATTATTGAAGTTTTAAAAGAAAAAAAGGATTTCTAATAACTAAGAGTATTATTCATTGTAAAAGACCACCTTTTGCTTAGAATAAGTTTGGGGGAAAGCAAGAAAATTTAATAAATAAAAGTTAGTAATTCTTGCTATCTTTAGAATAATGTTGTTGGCAAAAAATAAAAAATAAAAAAAATAAAAAAAAGAGAAGGAAAAAAAAAAGAAGAAGAAAAAGAAGGGGGCTTAAAAGAAGAAAACATTGAAGAAGAATGGTACTTAAGATAAAAGGGATCATTCATTAATTTAATCCCTTTATTTGAGCTATTGATTTTCTTTTGTAAACTTGGTATAATTATCTTATTTTTGTTCATTTAGCCTTTTCTTTATTTAGCCAAAATACCTTGTGTTAGCCCTATTACAACCTTAGTCAAGACCTATTGATCTCTCTTGATTTGTGAATTCCAATAGTGGAGATTGTTTGCTTTAATATGCTTATGAGATTTGTACATCTATTTTATTTCATTTGATAGAGGCATTTAAAGATATTAGTGTGTATATGCCTATCTGAAGTGCAACAATTTCTTTGCAGTTGATTTAATGCATAGTTATTCAAGGCATGATTAAGATGAGTATTGTTTTGAACCTGAGATAGAAGCTTGATTTGCACTACTATTGATATGTTGTTTGTAAATATTAATTTCTTGAGACCTTTAAAAAAAATTCAACATAAGCATGAGGGGATTAAATTTTTTCTTTTTTTTGAGATATTTTATTTTTCTTTGAAATAAATTTTTAAAGGTGTTTGTAGGTATCACCACTGGAAGCCCTCACGAGACTATAACTCGTCCTCTATGGGACACCTAGGAGTTTAAAGGCTTGTTGCATACGCTAAATACAATCGTAATTTCCTACGAAAGTGGACTAGTTTATGTTTTGAATTTTCTTTTGCTTGAGGACAAGCAAAAACTTAAGTTTGGGGGTGTGATAACTCTATATTTTTAGAGTTATTTTATTTGTTTAAACTTAAATTTTAGCTCAGTTCTCGAAAATGCAATAATATTATTGCATATTTTTAGAAATAAATAGTTCTACAATTTATAAATAAATTATAACATATTTTAAATATTTTTATTTTATTTTTGCAGATCAAAATGATGCAGTAAAAATAATGATGCAAGTAATGATTCAAGTTTTCAATCCATGAGAAATAAATTCAATGGTTGGTGGCCAAAATTCAATGGTTGGTAGCCAACCTAACCATTTTTGAATATTGATGAAGGAATTCAATGGTTGGTGGCCAACCTAACCATCAATGTTGAATTTTGATGCAAGAATTTTAATGGAACTTGAATTCTTTCACCAAACATGTCTATAAATACCATGCTTGGCAAAGGGAAAGAGCATCAAAAGAAAATCTATAAAAAAAAATATGTAGAGAGATTTTTATATGTTTTCTTAAAGTAGATTAGTTTTATTTTTTATTTTGATCAAGAGGAGGAGTTTTTGGAAGCTTGAGTTCATCAAAGAATGTATCCCAAAACAAGTTCTCTCTAAACTCTATCTTGAATTTAATTATAAGTCATTATTATGTTTATTATTTTTATTGTTAATTTAATTGTTTCTTTCTTTTTAATTATGAGTAGGTAAGTTCATTTTTTTTAGGATTTAGATGTAATCTTTTGATTTGCATATGATTATTTATATTTAATTGATTGGATTTGATTGTTGGAATTAATCTTTTATTTTAGAACTTAATGCTTGTAATTAACTGGCCATTAATTGCATGATTTAAGATATTGTGTGAAGTAGCGAGAGTGAAAACACAATATTAGTTCATTAAGATATTAGACCTAGGGTATGTGTTGCTTAGAGATAAGAACACTCCTTTGTGATTTTTAAAAGAGATTTCTATAAAACTTAATGGGTTTGTATTAATTGCTTATGATCACAAGAGTAGACGTAAGATTAATATGAACACACATGTTGTATCTTGAGAGAGAATATCATATAATTTAGGGAAATCTAATCATTAATTCCAGCAAAAATAATCCATCTAAAGATTATAAAGAAATCATATGTGATCAATTGATGAATTCTAAATCCTAGACCTTTAATCTTATTTTCATATTTATCATTATTTATTTACTTCAATTTCATTTTAGGTTAAAATATAAAATCTCATAATTGATTTTCTAAATAATAGAGTAATATTAAAAATTGGTACTTGACAAACTTTTCCTCGTGGGAACGATACTCACTCATCACTTTATTACTTGTAAACGATCTGTGCACTTGCAGAAATCACGCAACAACTATAAGTATAGAATTGTTATAGTATACATTCTGTATTTTGAAGACCTGAATTGATGTAATTTACTAATTGACCAATTAGTACATTTGGAGCTCTAAAATCCCGTGAAATTGATAATTAGCTTAAGTTTACTCAAGAAAGGTCTTCATTTATACTCAAAATATTTATGTTCTAAATTCTTTAGTGGAATTATAAATATGCCATGATAAATATGTTGTATATATATATTGGTTTCTCTTATTAGCAAATATAATTTGCTTGTGCCATTGCATATTATTTATTTATTTTTAACTTGAATTTTAGTATAAAGATTGTTATGCCTTATGATTAACGACTAATTTATCTTCAACTTGTCTTGATGCAAATATATCTTATAATAATTGCCTTATGAGTATAAATTTCATATTGTTTATGTGTTTGGTTTCAGTATGAAATTTGAAATAATTGAAAATTTATTACTTCATTATAAATATGAATTTATTGTAAACAGTTAGATTGATTTATAAATTATTGCAGTTTTTACATAAAATTAGTTCAAATTTCTTCATTTTCTCAAAATCGATTGAGTTCTGAATTTTTAAGAAAATCAATTTAATATTATTGTTTTATTTCTAACACAAAGATTTTGATCATATTTATACTATATGTAAATGAGATTTAAAGACTGAATATCTTATTATTTAAGATTTTTATATTATCTATAAGAGTATATGATCACTTGAAAGTTATAGTCCTACCATAAAGCTTAATATAACTGGCTAAAAATATGCTTAAAAGATTTTAAATTTGTTTCATAAAACAATTCAATCATGGTTAGAATCACTTCATAGCTGAAAATTGTGTGGTGATAAAATTACGGAATATGATATATTAGAGAAGACATATACTACTCTTCATACCTCTAACATACACCTGTAGTAGCAATATAAAAAGTAAAAATTTACAAATATTATTTGTCTTCTAGTTGTTACAAAGAATAATTGTTTAATGAGAAATTATCAAACAATGCCCACTAGTATAACTGCATTTTCTAAAATGACTGCTATAAATTATTTGATAGATCATGAAAACTCTGAAAGAGTAACAACTCATATAGATGATACAACTCAATATTAGTGATTTTATGTGAACTCCCTGATAGAGTAATTTGTAAGAATTTTACAAGTTGTATATTATAATAAGTTATTTCATTATTATTTTATTCCCGTATACATGCACAATATATTACGTTAAACCTGCAGTTCAAACATTGAAAAGTTAAATAATTAAATCTTGAAGGTTTGGCATGAATGCCATTATATATATCACACATACTCTCATTTGAAACTTATATAAGGACATGAGTTGTAAATTTTCGTTGTACCATGAATATATTAATATCACTATCTCAATGTGCAACAATGGTTCTACAAAAAAAATTAAGAATTTATTTTGATGAGGCACATTTCTCGACATTAGGAGAAGAAAAAGCATCTACAGTGCTAAAAAATGCAGGGGCAGAACTAGACTTTAAGGTTTGGAGGGGCTAAAATTAATTTTGGCGATATTTTAAATTTTTGGGGACCAATGCAATATATTTTTAAAAAATATTAAAAATATATAGGTAAAAAATTTAATTTTGGGAAGCTCACCCCCAAGCCACCACCTCGTACCGTCCTTGTATAAATGTATGGAAGAAGGGGAGAGAAGCGTAAGAGCCTTTCACTAAATTCTTTTTAATTATGTATTTATAATGGGTAATATAGTAATTTATTAATTAAATAATATAATTGAAATATCCTGAATTTTTAATTATTTTTCTAAAATCCTATTTTGTACGAAAATATATTATTTTATTTATTTAAGCAAATATTAAAGTTATATTTTATTTAAATTATATGTATTCATACCATTTGAATATGTATTATTGATAGTAATTTTATTACAATATTATATATTTATAATATTATGAAATATTATTATGGTTATTGGAGAAATTGTATTTTGATATTTAAATATTAATATTATGTTTGAGTAATCTAAATTATATTGCTGTTGCTAATTATATATATATTACCGGAAGTTCGAGAATTTATTATAATTATTATTATTGTGAATAAGTTTATTATTTATATTATTAGTATGTAAATTAGAAATTATTCTTATTATCATTATTATATAAACTATGGGTTAATATTATTATTATTATTATTATTATCATTATTATTAGTATTATTATTATTATTAGTATTATTATTAGTATTATTGTTATTATTGTTATTATTATTATTAGTGTTATATATATATATTAGTATATATATATGTTGGTGTTAAGAAAAGAGAAGAAAAGAAAAGGAAAAAGAAAAAGGAAAAGAAATGGTGAATGGTGTTTGGCCATGTGGGGAAATGGGGAAGAGCAGAAAAGGAAAGAAGAAGCAGAAAAATGAGGAGAGAAGGAAAGAGAGGGAGTGGGCTGTGGTGCTGGGGGGACGCCGTCCGGCTGGCGGTGAGCTGCACCGCTACCACCAGTGGCTAGCCCACCGTCCGGCGGCCTCAAGAGAGGCAACAGGTCATTGATCAGCTGACGGACAGCGAAGCACTCATGAGAAGAAGAACTTTGGCCATTAAAGCTTCAAGTCGACTTTTTGGCCAATTTCGGTGGCAGAATCTGGCAATTTTGATTTCGTTCAACTCCTGAGAATGAGAGCTTTGATTTGGTACCAACCATGTCCCCTAAGGTTCACCAAAGGAAGAGATCAAAAAATGCAAACTGAGACTTTGAAGGCATTTTCCGGCAAGACAGCGACAACTGGGGGTGAGTGGCTGTGGTTTTCATGATCCTGGCGTTGAGGTGAACCTGCTGATGTGGAGATGGCGGTGGCGGTGGTGCGTGGGGTAGTCCAGCAGCTCCGTTTCATCGTTCCAGCGCGACTATTGACATTCGTATGATCAAAATTCATGAAGGTTAACCCAAAACTCTTATATTTCAGTCGTTAAATAAGTTATATTATGTTTAGCAGACTCTAGAGTAGTTGTTATGATTTGTCGAGTCTGTTATTGAATTTAGTATGGTTCTGTCGAGGTCTCGATGAGAATCTCAACAGTCTTTAAGTTGTGTCTAGTTATGTGAGTTATTCTTATCCTGATGATATCCTTTGTTGTGAAGTATCGGTGTTCTGGCGTCTTCCTGGTTTCAAAGGCTGCACTTCCGAGGGAAGCCAGTCAGAAGCGTTGTCAGTTAGGTGAGTGATACTCCTTAATATGTTATCCTATTTTTATATACATCTGCATTTATGTATGTATATATATATGTACATTATGCACGACTATTGCATATATGCATGTAATATTTTATTGTGAATGAGAAATCAATATTCTCTGTTCTGTGCTATATTGTGATTGTAATTGACGGATGGAGGTCAGGAGGATACAGTATCACCTAGGATTATCAGATTTGGTTATGATTATGATTTTGGTGATATTGAGAAGATGAGCTAAGACTGATGTATGTTGGCCGGGCCTGCTCATCGCCAGGGCCATTATCAATCAGGTCAGGGCTGTATGGTATAGACCAGTGTTGGCCAGGCCCATTAAACACAAGAGATGGATAATTGAACTCAGAGAGCCAGTATGAGGGGATCAGCTCCCTTTATTGAGTATTAGTGTGGTACTGTGGACCGTATCTCATCCTTACTTGATGATGTGAATTATCTGTATTTTTGACATAGTACATAGCATGGGCATTAGAATATGTCTGTAAGACACCAGTTTAATATATTAGCTGGTATCATTCACTGAGTCGGATGCTCATTCCTGTTCATTTTGTTATTTTAGGTCAGGAAATGAGCCTATGAAAGAGTTGTAAACGGAGTGAACTGCCAATTTTTCTTCAGTAGTAGTTTGTATTATTGAGTATTAAGAAATGTATATAATATATGTATAATTGTAATTATAGCTCTAGAACTCTGCAATGTTACACCTTGTACCTGTATATTGTTTAATATTCAGTTATGTATTATTGAGTTGAAATACTGTTGTTAAGCAGAATTCCTTTTGTATAACAACAGAGATATTGAGATTACTTTTATTACTTTTATGAGATAATTGAGATAAACGAGATATTAGGCCAATGTGACTTTGTTTATTATTGAGATTTAATTGGATCTGCTTAACTTGTATGGGCCCATAGCCCTTTATAGTTTTAGGTTTTCTATTGTGTGTTTTTGTTAGACTTATTACAGGCATTAGTAGCCACGTGTATTTCCCGTGTCCTAGTGTCGGTCACGTACCCTCAGGTTCGGGGCGTGACAAAGTTGGTTGAGAGCAGAGATCTTGTGACCTTTAATATATTCAGTGTTGTGGGTCCTTGTTTCTATAACATGCGGAGTGTAGGATTCCTAATCATCTTTTTGAGTTTCTCTTGCTTCTAATTTAGCGTTAACGTGGTATAATGATGAGATTTTAGTTAGTAGCAAGCTTAATGCTTATCTGTTAAGATTTAATACAGTTGTTAATTATTAGTAGGAAGTATAGTAGAATAGACCTGTGATTGACATCTTTGTTTTTCTTTATTATTAGCGTATTAGGTCTGAAGATTTTCTTTGTTAGTATCCTTTAGTACTGAGAGTACTCTATTACCTAAAAGATAAGATAAGCCCTAGCTTGCTTTATTTCTGTTTATCCCATGAAGTAATTTGATTACTTTCAGTCACATGCAAATGAACAATTGTCACCTTAGATAGAGTTGAGGACTGTAGTTATTGGACTAGTCTCATCAGTTATATCTAAACAAGACTTTGTTATTAGCTAAACCAATTTTCGAGAAAAGTTTACTGTAGTTTTATCGGTAAGGAAATTGAGTTTCTTATATACTGGAGACACAGGTATTAAGCAATTCACCATCTAGTTCTAACTTTCTTTTGCATTTGAAAATTTTCTCTTGACCTAATAGTTATCCTTTCTAGTTATCAGCTTAATTTTATGGCGTCTTCTTCATCTTCCTCTCCCCCTGAACCTAATCCTTTTCTTTATCAAGGCCTTCCCCCAGATATTTGAAGCAATGTCTCCGAAAGAGCCCTCAAGAATTTAGCCTCTGAGCAAATTTTTAAGTATCAAACATGTCTTATTCGAAAGTATGGCCCTTGGTTTGTGAAAGAACTAACTATCCACCCTGAGTATCCTTTTCTAAGGCCATATACTTTTATGGATATGACCTAAAGAATTCCTTTGCTTTCTATGGTATTTCCTTCATCTTTATCATATTGCTATAGAAATTCAGCCCTTTCATTTTCTGCGGCATATCCAGTGTTTAGACAGCAATAATGCAGCTAACCTGCATTTGGTTATCTTCTTGTGTTGGTTTAACCCTTTGGATCAGTGGATGAGGTTTCACATTACGAGTTTGGGTAAGTCTTTTTGGATAGATGGTCCTACCGTTCGAACTATGCTTGTTTTTCATCATCCTTATACTGCTATGAGCGATCTTTCAAGCACCTGTCTAGTCGTAAATCCTCAAGTTCTTATTTATAAATCATGTTATTTTTCATTCTATAGGGACGTGTTTGATTATTCAGATGAGTTTACTGCCTTTCAGCATTTTATGTGTGAGAAAAACAATGTTCCTTTGCATGAGATGTGGCCCCCTAGTGAACCTGATGCTCCATGGTGGGATTTTCCTCCTAAGTATTATTGCAAAATTAATAATGCTCTAGATGATTGGGATCAGAATTGTCCTAAGGAGTTGTACCGGAGAGATGGTCCTCAGCCCATAATGCCTAATGATGATAAGTTTGACCCCATTTGGACTCACCATATGGAGCCTTCTTTAGACTCTACTGAATTTGATGAGATAGCCTTCTTCAGCCAGTATGATGATGATGATGATGATGATGATGATGATGTTATGAATTTATCTACCTCGCATGAACCTATCAAGAAGTGATAGGTTAAAAAGTTGTTGTGGAAATCGATGGTGGTTGATGTGAGATTTGCTAAGTTTTCAGGGTCCTAGATCTGTGTAGGTGTATTTTCTTTCTTTTCTCTGTTGTGAGGGAGTAACTTTCTTTTATTTTTATATTTTTTTTGTGGTGATGTGTGTAGGTGTTGAGGTAGGAAACGGGACTAGAGACACTACCTCAGAAGATTGTGTAGACCTATGTGATGAACTCCTTTTCTGTATAAAGTTATGTTTAATATAGTATATAAGAATAATTAAGCATTGGTGTATTTTGAGTAAGATTATAGTGATTGTGATGATTTAAAGAGTTCATAGATTTAAATGAAATTAATTTGATGATTATAACGAAAGTAATTTTGATGATAATTGTAGAGAGTATGATTATAAGGTTTATTAAGTTTGCATATTTTAATGAAATAGAATAAAATTGTGATATGGTTTTAGTGTAGAATTTAGGAAAATATAAGAAATTGAATTTAAGGATCCCCGAGAACTTAATCCAGAAAGGGTATAGATGATTTTGTTCAAAATTTTAAATGATTTGGAAATGAAATGTTTTAAATGAATTTAAGCATGATAATTAATTTTACAATAGAATTTTAAAGATAGCTTTTAGATTCTGTTATGTGGGGCTCTGTACTTGTGTCCAGCGTGTCGGTCTACATGTGTCGAGTCAAGTATTATAAAATCATAAGTCATTGTTCATACATCATGTCCATCATTAAGCATTGCATTAAGATTGCATGGTGTGTAGCATCCCTGGACACAATACATTGAGTTCTGAAATAATAATGAAACTATTTTGATTTTTACAAATGATTCTGAATAGTTTTGGAGATTTAAAAAATTTTAGATATACCTGAAATAGGTTTAAGTTCTCGGGATGAGATAATATTTTGAAGTAATAATTTTATGCTATGTTGGGGGAATGATTAGAGATTAAGTATTGATTTTTATTAAGGAAAGAATTTTAATATGTAATAAGTGGAGTTATTATTTAAGAATACTTACAAAGTATATATGTTTAAGTTGAGACCAAAATAGAATGGCATAGATTAAGAAAGACATAAAACCTGCGTGGAAATTTTACTGAGTATTAGTAATAGTAGTGAATTCATCATTTTTATGTGGATAAATGGAAGGATTAGAAATATGAAATATAGTAAGATGTTAATGGAATTTAGAAATAAAATAATATTATGGGTTAAATATATTTGGTTGCAAGGCAATAGCTCCCTAAGTTAGGATGTTGATGTATATTATAGAAAGAAAATAAGTCTAGAATAAATTGTGGAATTACTGGTTGGTCTATTAACTATTGTATACACATGTGATGATATTCAATTGATAAGATAAAGGTATAGATATATTAAGAAAATTATTATTGGAGTTATTGCCATGATTAAGTATAATAGAAATTATAGCTTGATAAGATTTTAAACGTGAGAATATTTATTGGAATTATGAGAGATTAATCAAGGGAAGGGATAATTTAGGAATTCATATTAGCTTTAGTAATGTTAAGGACTTAAAGATAAGATATGTTTAAGATCATAATTGATTGGATGTGAAATCAAGGATTATGCTAGTTTTATGTACGATTAAACCAAGAGTTAGGAATAAAGAATAATTATAAATTTGCTTTAAGGTTATGTAGACTAGATATTGGTATTAGGATAATTTTGTTGGAAGCTTATTTATATGATTTTGTATCTTATTGAATTTGATATCTTACCTTATCTATAGTTTAGATAGTGTATCAGAGTGCGTGGTGGAAGCATGGTGGAGAAGTTAATGGTAAGGTATTGTGTTTGAAAATTCAAGGACAAATTTTCTTAAGGGGGGAAGAATTGAAATGCCATGAATTTTCAATTATTTTTCTAAAATCCTATTTTGTACAAAAAGGTATTATTTTATTATTTTATTTATTTAAGCAAATATTAAAGTTATATTTTATTTAAATTATATGTATTCATACCATTTGAATATGTATTATTGATAGTAATTTTATTATAATATTATATATATATATATATATTATTATGAAATATTATTATGGTTATTGGAGAAATTGTATTTTGATATTTGAATATTAATAATATGTTTGAGTAATCTAAATTATATTGTTGTTGCCAATTATATATATATTACCGGAAGTTCGGGAATTTATTATAATTATTATTATTGTGAATAAGTTTATTATTTGTATTATTAGTATGTAAATTAGAAATTATTCTTATTATCATTATTATATAAACTATGGGTTAATATTATTATTATTATTATTATCATTATTATTAGTATTATTATTATTATTATTAGTATTATTGTTAGTATTATTGTTATTATTGTTATTATTATTATTAGTGTTATATATATATATTAGTATATATATATGTTGGTGTTAAGAAAAGAGAAGAAAAGAAAAGGAAAAAGAAAAAGGAAAAGAAATGGTGAATGGTGAATGGTGTTTGGCCACGTGGGGAAACGGGAAAGAGCAGAAAAGGAAAGAAGAAGCAGAAAGAGGAGGAGAGAAAGAAAGAGAGGAAGTGGGCTGCGGTGCTAGGGGGACGCCATCCGGCTGGTGGTGGGCTGCACCGCCACCACCAGTGGCTAGCCCACCGTCTGGCGACCTCAAGGGAGGCAACAGATCATTGATCCACCGACAGAAGGCGGAGCACTCACGAGAAGAAGAACTCCGGCCATTAAAGCTTCAAGTCGACTTTTCGGCCGATTCTGGTGGTGGAATCTAGCAATTTTGATTTCGTTCAACTCCTGAGAATGAGAGCTTTGATTTGGTACCAACCATGCTCCCTGAAGTTCACCGGAGGAAGAGATCAAAAAATGCAAATTGAGACTTTGAAGGCATTTTCCGGTGAGACGGCGGCGACTGGGGGAGAGTGGCTGTGGTTTCGTGATCTTGGCATCAAGTGAACCTGCTGGTGAGGAGATCACCCAGATCTGCCACCGGCAGTAGCAGCACGTGGCCGGTCGGTGGTGGCTCTGTTTTGTCATTCCGGCACGACTATCGACATCCGTATGATTGGAATTCGTGAAGGTTAACCTGAAACTCTTATATTTCAGTCGTTAAATAAGTTTTATTATGTTTAGCAGACTCTAGAGTAGTTGTTATGAGTTGTTGAGTCTGTTATTGAGTTTAGCGTGGTTCTGCCGAGGTCTCGATCAGAATCTCAACAGTCTTTAAGTTGTGTCTAGTTATGTGAGTTATTCTTATCCTGATGATATCCTTTGTTGTGAGGTATCAGTGTTCTCGTGTCTTCCTAATTTCAAATACTGCACTTCCAAGGGAAGCCAGTCAGAAATGTCATCAGTTAGGTGAGTGATACTTTCTAATATATCATCTTGTTTCCATATACATCTGCATTTTTATATGTATATATATATGTACATTATGCACTACTATTGCATATATGCATGTAACATTTGATTGTGAATGAGGAATCGATATTCTCTGTTCTGTGCTGTATTGTGATTGTAATTGACGGATAGAGGTCGGGAGGATACAGTACCACCTAGGATTATGAGATTTGGTTATGATTATGATTTTGGTGATGTTGAGAAAAAGAGCTATGACTGGTGTATGCTGGCCGGGCGTGCTCATCGCTAGGGCCGCTATCAGTCAGGTCAGGGCTATATGGTACAGACCAGTGCTGGCCAGACCCATTGGACACAAGAGATGGATTATTGGACTCAGAGAGCTAGTATGAAGGGATCGGCTCCTTTTATTGAGTATTAGTATGGTACTGTGGATCGTATCTCATCCTTACTTGATGATGTGAATTGTTTTGACATAGTGCATAGCATGAGCATTAGAATCTGTCTGTAGGACAACAATTTAATATATTAACTGGTATCATTCACTGAGTCAGACGCTCATTCCTGTTCATTTTGTTATTTCAGATCAGGAAATGAGCCTGTGAAGGAGTTGTAAACTGAGTAAACTGTCAATTTTCCTTCGGCAGTAGTTTGTATTAATGAGTGTTAAGAAATGTATATAATATATGTATAATTGTAATTATAGCTCTAAAACTCCGCAATGTTAGACCTTGTACCTGTATATTGTTTAATATTCATTTATGTATTATTGAGTTGAAATACTATTGTTAAGAAGAATCCCTTTTGTATAATATTACTTTTATGAGATAATTGAGATAAACGAGATATTGAGCCAATGTGACTTTGTTTATTATTGAGATTTAATTGGATCTGCTTAACTTGTATGGGCCCATAGCCTTTTACAGTTTTGGGTTTTCTATTGTGTGTTTCTATTAGGCTTACTACTGGCACTGGTAGCCACGTGCATTTCCCATGTCCTAGTGCCGGTCACGTGCTCTCGGGTTCGGGGCGTGACAATAATTATCTAATTATATTTAATTTAAAAAATAAATGATGAATTCAATTAGAATAATAAAATAATTATATTTAGGATATAATTACTTATATTATAAATTTATAATTATATAGTTATTATAATTTAATTATATAATTTAATAATTATATAGTTATTATAAACTTTAAAATTAGTTGTTTTAACTATTAGTAATAATTTGTAGATTAGAAAAATTATTTTTGATTCTATAAGAAGAAGAAGCAGAAAAAGAAGATGCACTAATTGAGAGTTTAATAATAATGAGCAAAATCAATTTTTCAAATATTTAAAAGTTAGAGAAATTCTTCTGACTTTGATTTTTTGAATATTAATGTCACACTCCAAAGCCGAGGGCATTATGACTGACACTAGAATATGAATAATGCACATGACTACTAATACTTGTAGTAAGCCTGACATCATACTAAATGACAAAACTATCACATGATTGGGCTATGGGCCCTCATGTTAAGCAGATTCAATCAAATACCAATTCAAATCAAAGCCACATGGGGCCAACAAAATCATTATCTCAAACTATCAATTTCATAAAATTGGTTTCTGTTTAACAAAATAATTTCTCAATTCAAAATATATATAATAATTGCTAATAAAATAAAATATTGATTTCAAACATAACATTGAGGAGTTCTAAAGTACTTATACAAATATACAAATATTATTTACCTAATTCAGTACTTATTAATACATAATACTGACGAAAGGTAAAAGGTAGCATAATTCAATTTACAATTTCTTTATAAGCTCATTCCACAACCTAAAAAATAATTTGAACAGGAATGAGCATTTGAATCAATGCGCCATATAGATTCTAATACAATATACCACTCAACGATCATAGTGCTAATGCACTATGCTAAATAGACAAACAAATCACAAAATCATATAAGGATGGAACACAGTCCACAGTATCACACTAATCCTCAATATGGGCCAACTTATTCGCTTAATTCATTATAAGAGTTGCAGTCGTCCCAGTAATGCTGACCCGACTAACAGCTACGTATAGACGATGAGCAAGCCAGCAGCTGTCATACACTAGTCACAACTCATCTATCATCATAAACAGATCCACTTTCCTAAGTGACACTGTACATCCCACTTCCATCCAACATCTTCAAACAATAGACAATATCAACATTTATCAACATTCACATACATATGCCAAGATATTAAATACTATTCATAATGCATAATTATGTATATAGTATATACACAATCAATGCATGTATGCAAGTATAACTTTAATTAAATAACATAATTGAATATTATGTTAGGCTATATAACTCACATGTTAGACATATTCAATTAGCTCTCCTCGTGGAATGCGATATATGACGACTGGAAGAAAGCCCAAATGTCAACTCTAAATAACAGACAGATTACCAAATAAGAATGACTCATCTTTCAAGACATAACTAAATGACTCTTGATATTCTTACTGGAATTTTAGCAGAATCTCTCCTAAACTAGAACATTACTCAATTGCAACAAAGAGAATACACACTTCTAAATAATCTCAATAATCCGCTTGATTCAACATAATATCAATTACCTCTCATGGGTCCTCTTAATATCACAAATAACTCAACAATCAATTCCATTCATAGAATTATCAATTATCAATTAAATTTAATGACATAACTTAAATCAATTATAAATCAATAATAATTGAAATTCATAAGTTTTGGATTTACCCTTCCAAAATCCGATTGAATGTACATTAGAAACCACATCGGAAAGGGGAAATGAACTGCTAGATATGACCACGCGTTACGCCGCGCACCGCTGTCAAAGCACTACTGACCGACCATGTGCCGTAGCTGTTGGTTGCAAATCAAGGTGATCTTCACACCACTGCCATTCACCATCATTTTGCTGGAAAATGCCTTCAAAGTTTCAGCCTCCAAACTTTCGATCTTCATTTTCGGCGACATCCAGGAGGTATGGTAGGTACTAATCGGAAGCTCTCGTCACCATAAGTCAAACAAGACCAGAATCATCATATTTCGCGACGGGAATTTGCTAGAATTTGGAGTTGAAGATTCAGCATCGGCCAACATTCTCACATGGGCCACCGTCCATTACCGGACCACTATGCTGTCACTTCATTTGAAGTAGCCAGACGGTGGGCTAGCTGCTGATGGTGGCGATGCATCCCACTGCCGGCCGAAGGTCCCTCAGAGCTTATCCCTCACTCACGGTGTCTCTCTCTTCCCTCTTTGTCCATTATGCCTTCCATTTCTGCTTCTTTACTATACAGCTAGCTAATTGGTTCATTTTGGACTAATTAGATGTTGCCCTCTCCTAGCTTCTTCCCCTTTTTTTTAAAAAAAAACATATATATATATATATATATATATATATATATATATATATATGGCAAATGAATAATAATAATAATAATAATATTTACAAAATAATCTATTTTTTCAATCTAATATTTAGTATTTAATTAACTATTATATCACAAAATATTTAATAAAAATTTAGAAAATTTAATATCTATTGCAATAATAATTATACTAATATCACTTATTTGAATAGGATAAACTTTAAAATTTTATTTAATAAATACTTTTTCTCAAAACATCCACAAAATATCTTCATAATTAAATATATAAATATTTTCTTCAATTATATAGACATAGGTAACATTTAAATTAAATTACAATTAATAATATATTTTTAAATCTTAAAATATATAAAATTTAGTAAAAATATGATTTCAATTCTAGCTTTAATGAAGAAAATAATAAAATAATACATTTTCGTATAAAATAGAATTTTATAAAATAAATGAAAATTCAAATTATTACAATTAACAAGTTAAAGAAATTCTAATTTGACTTTCATTTTGTAAATTATTGCTTATCCCATATAAATTTTAA
Source organism: Reutealis trisperma (assembly GCA_947687605.1). Classification (NCBI taxonomy): domain Eukaryota; kingdom Viridiplantae; phylum Streptophyta; class Magnoliopsida; order Malpighiales; family Euphorbiaceae; genus Reutealis; species Reutealis trisperma. Next base: position 1,057,354 of record CANTUT010000222.1, on the reverse strand, counting down.
AATTAGTTATTTTAACCATTAATCAGTAATAATTTGTAGATTCGAAAAATTATTTTTGAATCCATTTGAAGACATAGCAGAAAAAGAAGATACACTAATTGAGAGTTTATTTAACAATAATGAGCAAAATTCTATTATTTTATTATCAAATATCAAAATTTTTATTTATAATGATATATTCTTTAAAAAAAAATCAATTTGTTTGTGATTTTATAAATATTTAAATTTAATTAAAATTTTCATATATTTTATGTATGTATTGCTTTTTAAAATATATTCATATATTTATATGGAATTTAATTTATAATTATTTTATGTCATTGTTCTAATTGTATTAAATATGCACGATTATACAACTTAGATAATATTTATTATGTATAATTATATTTTCGTTGAATTTTTATGTTTTTGATATGAAAATTTAACTTAACTTGGATTTAACAACTAAAATAAATTTAACAATCAAGTTATATAAATATTACTTCATAATAATCTTAAAAGTTGATCAATAAGATTTCAGCTTCATGATTTATTTAAAAAATTTTATATCATTTTATACTTACGTAACAAAATACTAGTTATTAAAACTTTAATAAGAAAAAAATAAATATTTAAAATAAATATTTATATTTTTAACGACTTTTAACGAGTTATAATGGAAATTAACGTGCAAAACACATTATAAAAGAATCTAGTATATAATAAAATAATGGTTAAACATGATCTAAAAAAAATTACTATAATACTTGACATTTGTCATAAAAATACTTTAGTCTTTAATGTTTTAAAATTAATATTTTATCCCTACAATAATTTAATAAAAAATATAAGATTTTGAGAGATTAAAGTATTTTATAATATAATAATTAAAGAACTAAACTACATTATATTTTAAAATTTTAGGAATAAAAGTGTATACAATATAAAATATTAATGATTAAGATATAGTAAAAAAAATTCATAATATAAAAAATAAAGAGTGAAGTGTCGATAGTTAACAAATTTCAAGGACTAAGAATGTTAATTTTAAAACTACAATGACTAAAGTGATAATTAATTCAAATCTCATGAGTGGTAAAAGTAAGTTACCCATGTGGAAAAATGAATTTTTCTTTTTATCAAAATACAAATTAATTAAGGGTATTTTAGGAAACAAATTAATTAATTGCTTTAAAAATATAGAAAATAGACTATAATTTAAAACAACCAAAGTAGTTAAACAAGTCTTTTTTTTTTTTTTTTTTTTTTAAGTCGGAGGGAATAAAATATATCTAGAGTAACAGCACAGGGACCTAGTAGCTCTATACGAAATAATTAATATCTTGATAGTGCCAAGCAAATCCTCACAAGGAAGATGATATTCTTAGATCATGGGAAGACTATGATAAAGATCAGACTAGGATATTTGTCGATGATGATATAAGAATCAGAATAAAAGCAGAAAAAATCTTACCTTTATTTTCTCAAATGAAATTGATGAATTGAGGAAGCAATGACAAGGAGGCCTTTCCATGCATTACCAAACATATGTCTTTCCTGCAGGCTATGCACATATACCAAAAAAGCAGGGGAAAAAAATCCTTAAAAGAAAATGATGTTTAACCAATTCTATTGACAATCCCTTAAAAAAAGTAGAAGAAAACAAGAAACCATTGCCTTTACAGAGTGCCATTTGTTGGGGTAGTTTCTTTTTTTTTTTTTTTTTTTTTAATGTAAAAAACAGTGTAGGAATTCCATGATTTGATCATAAATGACAGTGGAAAATTTTAAAGTTGATGTTGCCAGCAGAAGAAATTGAAATTGTTTTTAAATGAAACCTAAATTGTAAGGAAGAACCAGAAATAGGCATCAATTATGCAAATTTGCCACAAGGGCCAATTTAAACATACAGAGTTCTATCTTCAAAATGCCATAGTGGAAAGAACTCTGCAAAATGTTTCCTAGGATATCAGAAAACCACCACTGAAGCCAAGAACCCAATCAAGGAAGGAAAGACCAACTTTAAAATGGACTGTGCTGAAAATTCGTGTTTTAGTATTTTTCAATAACCTTTGTAAAAAAAGAAATACAAAATAATTACACAAATTGATGAAAAAAAAAATCACTTGTAAACAAAAAATGGATATATATTTACAACAATCAAAGGGTATAAGAATGGAAGAATGAGGCTTTATACGTTACAGCTGAAGTTCTGCAATGATTTTAAGAATGTCCATCTGTAGTTACTTGGAATGCTTAGCCTTGATCTCAGCAGCAGCAGCTTTAACAGCAGATTTAGCAAGGCTGCTGGGTTTTAATGCACTTTTTGGGTTAAGTGCCTTTCGAAGCTTAAATGCAGCCCATGCAGTCCCAATCGCATGCCCCGCGGCATCAAGACCCTCATTTGTAGCCTCAGCAGCTTGTTCGCCATATCTGCAACAATAATCAAATCCAGTTTGGTAGCTTCACACTAGAATGGTTACAAAAATTATTTTCCATTATATCCAGAAACACATCAAAACATCCCAGCCCAAATGAGAGAGAAAGAAGCATTCAAATAGAGGCCATGTTGGGAGTATACATACAGCAAACAAAAGCATGACAGTGTCAACAAAAGCAGCCAACTGTTAATCTCTCTTTTCTTTTTCTTTTTCTGTTTTTTTTTTTTTGGTACATTCACTGCTTAATTTTATTCCAGTGAAGTTCACACGCTGGGAACTAGTTCAGTTGTCATAACTGTTGACATGACAATCCTTCCAGCTATTTTGCAAGTTTCACAAAAGGAGGTTGATTGTAAAAGTGGAAGTATTCAAAAAGAAAAATAATAATATAGTCCTCAATAGTTAATTATTGCAAAAAGCTTTGTTAAAATAAATCATCAAGTTCAAACCCCGAAAAGGGAAGAGGGAATAACCATCAGATTATTTAAGGATTAAGATGGCCATTATTTGGCAGCTGCTAAGCCATATCTCTGGAGATCAGATAGAAATATTTACACAGAATGTGCTATCCTATGCAAATTGAAGACAAAACAAATGCAAGTATGATCCAACCTGTATCTGAAGATAATATTTATGACTCTAGTCTACCAACATAACAACCTCAGACAGTGTAGTCTTAATGCTTTAGGCTAGTTAACATGTGTTAAGTTTATAGCTTAATCAACCAGTTCACCCTCATTAATGTCTCAAAAAGAACAGAAAGAAGAAAATTATTGAGAACAAGCAATAACATCTGACAATATCATACTCTATATTTAGAATATGAAATTACATTACAATTATATCATCTGGAATTTAAACTTTATCTGCACTATGCCTCATCTACCTTATATTCAAGAAAAGCACCCTTCACTATTATGCCTATTATCTCTCCTACTCAATTGTTAAAATCAATCTGGGACCAAGGAAAATGTAGCAACCCAGTAGACAAGTTCAAAGAGGGCAAATTGGTCAATTAAGTGTAGTTTGTAAGAATTTTTAGTGATGCAAACTGAATTCACATGCAATAGAAATTCTCTTTCTTTATTTATTAATATTTTGGAAGCACATCATTCTGGTGAAAACATCTGACCTAAGCATTTATCAGGTAAAGTGTCATTTGGATATTTAATGCAAACTATAAAGTTCCTATATCATGTCCAGCTGTTAAGAATGTGGATGTGAACCCATCAATTGGTACTAGCCAACTTGTGAAAGTCAGGTAAAATGACCATGGTTAAGTGGCTGTCAACATCCTCTAAATATAACGAGCTACCATGAACTGGCTCCAAGGCTCCAACATCCTCTAAGGCTTATATGTACAATAGATTACCGCGGCAAATATATCCTCACCTTGTTGTGGATAATCTTTTTTTTTTATTTTTTTATTTTTTGTTCTTTCTTACCTTTGTTCCCTTTGCTTTTTCAGCCTTAATTTTCCTTCCTGAGAAGGAAACATTTTAGTACACATATTAATTGTTTCGCTCTGCGAAATAAATTCACTGTCACTGTGTATCAACTGCATCAGCATATAGCTAACTGTACCTGTGGTTGACGAGTTCAGTTGTCACAGTGGATGATGTTGACATGACATTCCTTCCAGCAACTTCAACAGCATCACACACCTTGCCTATTTACAAGAAAATAAAAGATAAATATAAGGAAGATTATAGGAAGATTTAACACAGACAAAGGAACAACCAATCAAAGTACAATCTAGGAAGCTTGTGAATAATTACATTTATATTTGATCTGCATGAAGTTATTGCCGAAACATTCACAGTTATTGCAAGTTCAATGTTCAAGAAAAGAAAGGGGGAAAAGAAAAGAAAGTGAACTCGTGAAAAGGGTGAAAACATAGAATCAATAACTAACAATAACTATCATCTGACAGTGTCCACATGCCCATGTAGCAGATACATTAAGGAAATAATTCCACCACTACAAAGTACAAAAACAAGAAAAAATACCACACCGTATCTAAAAACCAGCACTTTTCTTGTCTCCAATTAGATTTCAGATCTATGGCTGGCTGGAATGGGTTGGGCTGAATTTCTTTGGTTCAGCTCCTGCCCAGGATTAGTACAAATATTTTTTTCAGCAATTAAGCCTGAACTTAACCCGAATATTTTGAGCCTGAATTCAAGCTAGCCCATTTAATTGATTTTTTCTTTTAGTTTTTCTTTTGTATATATATATATATATATATATTATAATGATAACTATTTCCCATTAAATTTAGTAACATATATATATATATACACACACACCCACTAAAAAGAGAGAGAGTAGGCTTATTACGGCTGAGCCTGTCTCAACCCGAGTTCAAAATAGTTGACCAAACTCAGCCCATGCCAAGTTCACACAAAGCTTAACCTATAATTCCAAGCCTAAGGGTTCAAGTTCAGATTAATGCAACCCAATTCAGTGAGAGCTCCCACTTCTATTACCATTCTAATGTAATTTAATTTAATAACTGGTTCAACATGGTAACCATTTAAGTTCAAGTTTTTAGGGAAAAAAAATTAGTGGCACAGAGTACAATTATATATATAGCTATATAATCCTTCTGAATTGGAATATTAATCACATAATTTCATTCTTATTTAACTTCCTCCACCAATTAAATAATTTTAGAAATTCTACTATATAGAAGGTTTAATATATCATACTCATATCCCACTAAAATTTTACGGACATAAGACAGCCCTTGAGCAATATTTGAGATGAGACTTAGGATGAATAGGATACTGGGGCACAAAATGCAGCGTACAGACCCACATCCCACATAAATATTGAACTGTAAAATATAAAGTGAAAGGATGTAATGAGGCTAAAGGATAAAAATATATGCGGATTCAATGTTATCTATTATTCAATGTGCAATATTAAATGAAGGGTTATAGATGGTAACATACTAAATCCATCAAGAGACGCAAGCACAATCTCCCCTGGCAGAAGGCCAAAGAATTTCTTGCCTACTTTTGAATTTGCAACTTTACTAGTGAAAATTCCAGATACTTTCACAACCCCAGAAAGAACTCCATTTGCAACTTTCTCTGTCATTTTTGTCATCGACTTAACTCTGCAGGACAATCAAATTAAATATCACTATGCATTTGTTTCAAATAAAGCAAAGAAATGGTACATAATCATTGAAATTCATTGGCTAAAATGTTAAAAAGAAAAGAATAGAATACCACAATTAAAATTGAAACTGTTGATTTTTAGTCTATAATGAAGGTGATGACTATTGGTCATCCAGGAAAATGGGTCCACTATTGCAATAGAACAGAACAAATATAGACAAACAGAAAGGCATTCCACAACAGTCCAATATACAAGCAATAAACATTAAAAAAAAAAAAAAAAAAAAAGGCATATTCAAAATCAACACCAAACTGCTGCAATATCTATACCTTCTAATCCTCTTCATAGTATCAGGACTAATCTCTGACTTGGACCTGGGAGACATTCTTCTCTTCATGACTTCATTCCCCCATTTCAGTCTATCCATGGTCACATCCCCACACCACAAGATCCCCTTAATCAAGTGCCCTGAACCCGCAGCAATCACCTTTGCAGCAGTACCACTATAATCCTCCACATTGGGTGCCAATGTAGTCCAATATGCAGCACACTTCCCCTCCATCATCTCTTTCTTCTCCTCATTCTGCAAATCTGCTGGTGAAGTCCCAGACACTGCTAAATCACCCAGCAAACCTTCACCCTTAGCTTTCGCCTTCTCCGAAACTCTCTGCACAGTAAAACAACTGTAAGCCTGTAAAATCCCATCAAACTCCTTCAACAATGCCTCCTGCCCTTTAGAAGCAATCGTCAAACCATAATTCAATATATCACTCGAGTCATTAATTTTCTTATTTGTACTTTTCTTATCCTCCTCATCACCACTCAAATCCGAATCGTGACGCTCCTTGGGGAAACGAAGAGAGAAAAAATAATGCGAATCATCTAATTTCACAGCAGCCTCGTCCTTGCCTAACGGCCATTGAATCTCATCAGCAACTCGAGCGAGAACGGCGACAATGTTATCATTCTGACGGAGGCGAACAATGGAAAGATCGCCACAAGCGAGCTCTACACTATAGTTTTTATCGATGAGATTGAGAATAGCACCTGGGATTTTAATCAATACTTCCTCAGTGGCCACCGGCGGAGCAGAGGGGGCATGAGGATAGTTTTGTACAGATTGAGGGAAGAGATTTTCTACGAGATCGTGCATGTCGATAGTAGGGTAGAGATTGGAAGAGGAGGATTGAGAATTAGGGTTTGAAGAGTGATAAGAAGGAGATTCATGGTTTGATTGGATTACTTGTGGATATAATGATTTTTTGGGATTAGGGTTAGGGGTTTGAGAAGCCATTGTTGCTTTGATTCAGGATTTTTTGCTGCGAAATGAAGGGAACAGTTGTGGCAGTTGAGACCTGTTAGAAGGTTATTGCAGATGGTGATGGACGTGATATTAACGCGCTTAGGCGAGTTAAAGATTCTGCGTGGGAGGTAAAATGATTAATTTTTTATTGGGAACTTCCCGCGCTCATCCTCGGTTTGAGTATCGGTTTTACCCAAGAATTCACGTAATTTATTTGGAACCAGGTCATTTCTTTTTAATTTTTTAATACTTAATAATTAAATAAAAATTAAAATTAAGTCATAAAATAAATTACAAATAGTGAACCAGTTAGAGTAATTAATTTAACAATTTAAACTTATATAAAATCTATTTGCATTAAAATTTAATGATATTATAAAACTATTTAATTGCTCGACAATTTTTATAATGGCTAAATACATATTTTTTCTCCTGAACTTGACCGTTAATCATTTTACTCTCTATTTTTTAAAATAACTAATTTAACTATTCAATGTAGCAAATTACACTTATTTACCTCTTTGTTATCCAGTAGCTGAGGGTATTTTTTTTCATGCGTGCCATTATGGACAATTGTTAATTTTTCTTTTTTTTTTTTCTTAGTGATGTGGAATCTCACATCTATTAATAACTCAAAACATAATTGCCAGTCACTACCTAGATCATATCAAGCCTCATTAGCAATACCAAACCCACCACCCGATATCCTCCTTCGTCGTTCATTACCCAAAGCAAACCAAAGACTCGAACTAAAATTCCCATTTCATAAGTTTTCTTATTACGCAAAAGTCAATATCATCGAATTCCACCTTCACCGATTTGCACTTTTATCGCCGACGAGTTCAAATTAGCCCTCCATACTTATTGAATCTAATACATCCAAACCTACAATCAAACTAATCACACCTTATCTTCACAAAATTTTGTTGAAGGACTTGAACTTCTTTGATTCACAAGTTTTATGCTTTAAAAAATTCACATCCTATTACGTTCAGATCATGAATTTTAGTTACAAGCCAAAATAAACAATGAAAATTTGGACTTTTCCTTGAAAATTAATTCAGGGCATAATGAATTTAACAAAACTTAAATTAAAAATAAAAAAATAACAATTTAAAACTGGAAAATAACTTTTATCACTAAAACCCAAAAATAAAAAATAAAAAACCCACAAAACTCAAAGTAAACAAACCTCACTGGTCTGCGGCAATTGGAAACAAAAAACCTCATGACCAAATTGATTTCTTTGTTTATCCCTCTCTTTCTTTTTCTTTTTTTTTTTCTTTGATGAGCAGGAATGATATGCTGCCCCTCTTTTCTTTCTTTCTTTTACTATGATATATGGCAAGTGCTTATAAATTTCTTTTCTTTTTTTTTTTTTCTTAGATGAGTATGAATGATGGCCTTTTAGGATGAGTAGCTAATTGGACTAAAGCTTTAAAAATTATGATCCCTCCATTTGCAATAAATTTCGACAAAGATGGTGTTTGCTAGATTTCCTTATTCCTTTGCGAGAGATTTGATCGAAGCTATTTGTTTTCAGAGAAAAGAGAAAAAAAGAAAGAGAGAAAATTGAAAAAGTGGAAACTTAAAAAGATAGGAGAGATAAAATCAACTTATCATTGAAAAATTAAAAAAAAAATAAGTTTTAATCCACATCAAACATATATTTTTATTATCACTACCTTATATAAGTGTGTATTCATGGTCATTAATGACTGGACAATTAGGAAGGTAAGCAATTATAATTTATCAAGTTTGACGGTTAAAGTGGTTATTTTTAAAAGTCAAGGGGGCAAAATGACTTATGGTACCAAATTTAAAAGGGAAAATATGCATTTGGCTTATTTATAATAATTAGATTTGGTACTTATGTGGAAATATGGAGTAAATGATATTTTGATGTCTTTTAATGTGGTCATTAAAAAAAAATTTCCTGCAAGCAAATATCTAAACTTTTATTTATTTATTTTTTAATCAAAGGTCACTTGAAAGTTTTCAATCAAAATCCTATAGGAATAGGTGATATGGCGTGGAATATCACTTGCAGTATCTTACTCAATATGCCACTTCAGATTCACATCAAATGAATTTTAACGATCACGTTATAAAAACTCTTAAAATTTATAGAGTTATTTATATTTTTTTACTTTTTGATTCTTTTAATTTTTCCATTCAAAATATTCTTTTAATTATTTTTTATTTTCCATCAAAATACCCTTATAATTATTTTAAATAAAAATATTCTTCTAATTTAAAATTTATTTAATTTTCATAAATTTAAACAATAAATTTTCATTAAAAATCATTTTATTAATCTAATATCAGTGGTTACTTTTTTCATTCAAAATTTACTTTTAATTATTAAAATAGAATTTTTTTAATAAATTAATAATTATTAAATCTATTAGATGACTTCGAAATTTATATAAATTCTTGTATAGAATGCAATAACATAATAATTAAGATTTAAAATTTATTAGGTGGTTTTATATTCAAATTAATAAACAACTTATTTAAACTTTTGATGTATCAAAATAATTCTTCATTTTCTTTCTAATATTTAAATGAGAAGAATGTTTTGTTCACTTAAAAAATTAAAAGAATATTTTGAAATGAAAAAGAAAATAACCAATGGTTTTGGATTTATAGATTGATTTTTAGAAAAAAATTATTGTTTGAATTTATGAAAATTAAATAAAGTTTAAATTAAAAGAATATTTTCACTTGAAAAATTAAAAGAATATTTTGATGAAAAATAAAAAATTAATTAAAAAATATAGTGAACATAATTAAAAGAATATTTTTAATAAAAAAATTAAAAGAATATTTTGGATAAAAAATAATTAAAAGAATAAAAAGGAAAAATATAAATGACCCCAAAAATATTAAATTTTAGGTTTTTTTTTAATGTGATCACAAAATTTATCTAACGTAGATCCGAAGTAGCGTGCTGATTCAAATATTTAAACTAATGTGTCATGACACATTAGTATTCAGACGAAATTTTTGACCTAAATTTGACCAGTAACTTCTTATTGAAAAAAATAAAAATTTAGATATTCACCTAAAAAAAATTTCCTTTAATGACTACATAAAAAAAAATAAATTTTAATATTTTTGATACCATTTACCCTGATTAAAGCATGTAGTATAAATGTGATGTTTGATAATTACATTCAAAACTTAAAAATTAAAATTTTCTAACACTTAATCATTAAGTGTAAGTTGATTGGTAATATTTATTTTAAATATTTCAAAAATTAAATATTTATATTATTCAACACTTAAGATTTAGTATTTTTTTTTTTTGTCTAAAATAAGAACTTTATTAATCAATGATGAAAATCAAAATGCAAGAGAGCCCTTACAAACTCTAAAGCCTCTTACCAAACAGTAAGAATAGTATAGGAACGAGCTGCTTGAGCTAGAACATGAGCAACTCAGTTTGCTTGTCTTTTAACAAAAGAAACAACAACATTATATAAAACAGTTGAGTAGTAATCTCATTCCTTAAGTACGAGACCATACTCAAAATCATCTACAATGGTAAAAAGGAGTCCATCCACGACACCTTTTGTAGCTAATTCAATCAAAACATTATTGTACCTCTGTGATGCAAGTGTTGAAGAGCTTCTAACAATCTAAGAGCTTCTACTTCTTTTGGTTGAAAATTGCCGATATAGGTTCTTGTAAACCTATTCGCAAACAAATAGGCAGAGTCCCTCATTACCATGCCCAGACGTATAAGCTTTGCCTCACTACCATTACAAAGAATTATTGCATCAGTATTATATTTGACCATTCGAAACATATGACAATATTAGTTTCAACTTATCTTAGAATGCCGCTCTTTGTTAGAACCCAATTTCGTAGTTTGTACAGTCTTCCATGTTCTCAATATTGCCATACACCTATGGATGGTTTGCATGGGCATTTACACTATTTGATTCCATAATGAATTATTCCTTTGGCCCTATATCCCTTGCAAAACCATAAAAAACATGGCTATTGATTCCATCTCTATAACTAAAGCCATCCATTCATCCATAGAAGTCACATATACATTGCACCGAGAGACTAAACAAAGACCAACACTCACTTACAAAATCACAATCTAAAAATAAATACACCAATATTCCCTATATAAGCCACAAAAAAACACAATTATTTGATACATTCAACCAAGTGAAAATAGCTTATCTCTAGTAGGCAATAGATTACAACAAACCTTCCAAATGCAAAGGTTAATTTTTGGAGGAATAGGTAGACTCCAAAACTTAAGCAACTAGTCACCATGTACAACTTCATCACCATCACTCTGCATTTTTATAATAACACTATAACCTAATTTTACCATCTACCTACCCTTAGAATCAAAATGCCAAATTAATTTGTCTTATTTCAAGCTCACACTCTATGCTAACCTGAGAATCAAAACCACATCCCTTTCTCCAAACAAGTCATGCAATAATTCAACATACCATTCATTAATGCTAGGGATACACAAGTCTCCAGCCTTTAAGTCTTCCAAACCTGTTGTCATTTCAATACAAACATAAAAATTATCCTTATCTTTAAGCCATGGATCAAACCATATATTAACCAATGAATCCCTACAACACCTCCATTTATAGCCCCTTTCAAGCATGAATCTAGAAGACTAAATAATCTTCTAAATATAGATTGGGTTTGAATCCAATTAAGCATTTAAAAAAATTCTCCCTAAGAAAATAATTAACTTTGAACAATTTACTAACTAGAGTGTCGAGCAAAGTTAGTTCACAACTTAGTCAATCTTTATTTTGATCTTCACAATCAAATTAAAGTGATATAATATGTGTTTTAAGTGTTATTTTTGTAGGAAAAATACTTTGGAAAAGCATCATGTAAAATACCTTGCAAATTCACTAAGTCATGAATAGGACCTGTAACTCATGGCGCTACTCAAATCTCGACCACTAATCAAGAATTGTGACAATGACTCACTATATTGCAATTGCGAAACAATTGAAGGGAAATAGAGCAAATTGAACATGAGATATAGAAGGTTTCCTGACCACCAATTGTGACTGCGATATGGGGCACGAAAGGAGAATTGCGATTTATGCTCATAATGATGAAATTTTGTAAACTCCTAATTTTGTACCCTCCAATTTACATTTGAACCTTAAAAGCACTTAGACTTAGCAAATAGCTTCCGGAAGACAAAATTGTAAAAAAACAAAAATGAAAAAATTAAGAAACATAGTCCTAAGAACCAAAACCTATGCCTTTAACCTTTAAACTACCCTCAGATCATCTAGTATTGAATTAAAAATACAACACAACTAGAATCATGAAAAATAGATGAGAAATGAGTGACAACAGGCAAAAATGAGCCCATTCCTGTGGGCTATTATGTAGCAACAGATATGTTTTTCCCCCCTTTATTATGATTTTTCTTCACTTTTTTGCAACTATCCCACATCAAAAGTATAAGAAAATTTCTCCTAGCCTTTTCACTATATTTAATGATCCTCTCGCATAGTTTTCTTCACCTCTTGGCTTGCTTAATTAGCCTTTGCATTAAGCGAACCATCTCCATAAGTTTGATCAGCCAAGGAATGAGTTCTTTAGTTTAAAGTTTTCTTTTATTTCTACTTTGCTATTGCTCCTTGCTTTGCAAAGCAAGTTAAGTTGTGACTTTTTTGAGCTGACCGTTCAAGTCAAAAGCTTCCCACCATCCGAGGCAAGCCTCCGCTCACCGTCCGAGGTAAATTTCCTTTCCCTTTTTGTTTCCTTTTCTTTATTTATTTACATATTTAATTTTATTGTCTCCCTCTTTGGGAACTCTTCTCCTTCCAAGACTCCTTGCCTTTTTTTATTTCTCTTCTACCCTATACTCTCTAATTAATCACTTTAATTTGATTCATGTTAATTAAAATATGATCTAATTAACAATTTGATAATAAATTAAATTGATTAAATCAATTAATTCAACCATTCATTTAATTATTGAACCGAAACATGATAAAAGACTAAGACTAAAAAATTAACCATTTTCGTAAAAAATGCGAACTATGGATCTTGATTCTCATTCGAAGAGATACATAGGCATGTTTGTTTCAAGCATCAAATCCAACTAAAATAAACAACATTCCCTCCTTTTCACCTTTTTCATACATATTAAGATTTATTTTCTATTCTTTCTTTTACTGTGTTGCTTTAGGATTTAGTTTGGGGAATATATAACTTTCTTAAAACCTATAAGGGCTAGAGAAAGTATCTCCTATTTGGATTTTTCATGTAAATTGAATTTATAATTTTCCTTTTTACTCTTTTACTTATTGAATGAATGAATCATACATATATAATTGTTTATGGAGTTTATTTTAAGTCATTTTGTATTAAACTTTCCAAACTAATCTTTTTCTAAATAAACCAAAAACTTAGTCCCAAAATCTTCTTTGATAATTGAGGACTAGTGCACTTTTCCTTTGAAATAAAATAAATTAGAGTCATGTAACTGAATTTTCCCTTAACTTTTTTCCAAATAAAAATAAAATTAAGGTGGCAAATCTAAACCATTTTTTCAAAATCAATCAATATAAACCTGAGATTTTCATCGTGAGACTAAATCCAAATGTACATTTTAATCCTTTTCAGTGGATAAGATCATTACTCAGGCAATGCCTCACACATTCATATGTCAAAGAGCAGCCCCAACGGATAGTTGATCAACTAACAGTACTATGCCATGTGTTAACTAGCCGTTTGACACATTTGAAGATCGAGACCATGAAATGGAAGTAGTGACCACGAAATGGAGTTTGCAATCGTGACTAAGGCTTAACAACTATGAAATTGCTTTGATAATGCATTTAATGCTACTATAGAAGATTTTTTTTTTTTGTTACGACACCAATTGTAATGGGACTTTGGTGGGTGAAACCTATAAATTTACCCTTCCAAAGGTCTTCATTAAGTTTTAATAACCTTCCATATAGCCAATCTCTTGAAAATTTATTTCTCAAAACATTATTCTTTAATTGTACTCTTTGTGTTTGTTGTAAGAGCTTTAATTGCTCAAGGATTAAGTGTTAGCCATTTAAAAACACTTGTAATAGATTGAGAGTGAGCTATAGAAAACTCCTATATAGGTATAAGTGTGAGCCTAGTGGGAAAACACTTATAAGGGTTAAGTGTTAGCAATAAAACACATTGTAAGTTAAGAGTGAGTTTTAAACTCCATTGTAATTACATAACTATAGTAAAATACCCAATTGAGACTAGGGAGTGAACGTAGAGTTAGTTAACACATGAACCACTATAAATTGTGTATGTTCATTCTCTCTACTCTAATATCTTCTCCTAAATTTTTAATTTTCCACCAATTCAACCCCCTTTTTTGGTGCATAAGGGACAACATAGAGTATTTGGTTAATCAATTAATTTCCAACCTTATTTTGTTAACAAAGCAAGATTGAAAGTATGTAGGTTTTTGAACCCCATTCTCCCTCCTCTTTTCTTTTATACAATTAATCCAAACTAGTCCAATTAATCCTCTTCTCGCCATTAGGTTTCATATCCCACCAAAAGGAATTCATTATCTTTTATAGCTCATCAAACAATGTAACATGTAATAAAAAAATACTCATATGATAACTCAGTATTGCTTGAGCAATAATTTTAATTAAAATCTCTTTATCTGCTTGTGATAGAAGCTTATCCTACCACCTTTGCAACCTCTTCCACAATTAGTCTCCAATACAAGCAATACCACCTTCTTCTTCTTACCAACTAAAGAAGGAAGGGCCAAATACCAACTCTATATCCAAAGGACTAAAGACCTGAAGAAGAGTTGAAATATCATTTTTAGTAGACTCAAGAACATTAGAATTAAAGAATATCCCTGAGTTGTTGAAATTAATTGCTTATATAGAGTCCCTTTCATAGCTAGCTAAAATTGTATGCAAAGCTTGGCACTCTCCCAAATATGCTTTACAAAAGAAGAAACTTTAATCAACAAACAACAGATGAGATACACTTGGTGCTCTGTGATAAATAGTAATCCTATGAATTACATTACTTCTCTACGATTGTTGCAATAGAGAGGACAACCCTTTTGCACAAATTATAAATAAATAAAGAGACAGCGGATCCCTTTGATGAATACCTGTACTAGGAAAAATAGGATCCATCTCACTCCCATTAATCGTAGTGGAATAATTACAGACTAAACAAACATCATTATTTAATATATCCATCTATTAGAAAAATCCATCTGAATCATCACAACCTGTACGTTATCCCAGCTAATTCGATCATATACTTTATTGATATCAATTAGGAGTGCAACAAACCCTTCCTTACCCTAAGTTTTGCATTTCATATATGAATCAACTCAAAGCATTATTAGTAATTGATCTTCCAGGCATAAAAGCAGACAATATAAATGAAATAATATTAGGCAGAACAAGTTTAAGCCTATTAGCTAACACTTATGTAATAATTTTATACAAGACATTGCACAATGAAATAGGACATAAATCCTTCATTGATACCGGGTTATCACACTTTGGAATAAGAATAATAATGATAGCATTAAGTGTTATAGGAAGCACACCATTAATAATCCAATCATTACATACAACAAACACATTGTTACCAATAAGAGGCCAAACTTGTTGAAAAAAATCTAAATTAAGATCGTCTAGACCCAATGATTTATCCAGATGCATATGAAACACAATAGCCCTAAATTCTTCTGGAGTAAACGATGCAATAAGCTTCATGTTCTCTTTCTCTGAAACCTGAGTATGAATATAAGAGACATCCAACCTCTGACCTATACCATCAGTAGCAAAAAGAGTTGAAAAATGGTTCATGGCCATTGAACCTAACCCTTCTAAATCCTCTGCCTACATGCCTAACTCATCCTAAAGTTTCAAAATAAAATTTGATTTCTTCCTCGCCAATACCATTATATGAAAAAATCTCATGTTTGAAACACCATCTTTAAGCTAAAAATTCTTAACTTTTTTATTCCAATAAAACACTTCCTGGATAAGTAAAAGATCCAGAGAATCTTTAAGAGCATTTAATTGGTGCACTGAACTACATCATCCAGACCTCATAGCTTAGAAATCATTTCTTTACAAATTTTAATTTTGTCATCAAACTAGCAATTAAAGGCTCTACTCCACCTTGACAAAGTAGTAGTGCATGCAATATTTTATCAAGTAACCCTACGTGACTAGATCCTTCCCAAGCAACTTTAACCACATCGTGCATGGCTTCATCACACAATCATGCATTCTCGAATTTAAAGCAAAACTTTTGGTTACCAATTGCACACATCTGAATATGTAATTCTAATGGACTATCATTGGAGACTAAAGCTACCAAGTTACACAAACAAGCTTCTGGAAATAATAAAGACCAAGAAGAATAAACCATAGCTCTGTTAAGTCGTTCCTCTACTATTGTAAGAGTACCTTTACCCTTACTCTAATTGAAACCATAACCTTCAATGGCAAATCAACCAACCCACAATCAACCAAAACACTTTTTAAACCCCTATATAAGTAATTTGGGTAATCAGCCCCTCCTTTCTTGTCATCACTATAAAGTAAATATTAAAATCTCCCACCACACACCATTGCAAGCATGATGTTTACTTTAATGACCATAGCAAATTCTAAGAGCTTCTCATCCTAGACCTATATAAAAAACCATAAAACCTATTACAATGCCATCTAGTACCATTCATATCAATGTGATTGTGAGAATAGCCTAACAATGTACACAAATTATCCTTTCTCTATAAAAATGCAAGCCCACCACTACGATTATGTCTATCTACCAAAAAGCACCCAGTAAAACCTAAAAAAGAGCAACTTTGTTTATCTTACTCTTAAGAACCAATATTTCCATTAAAAAAATAAAATCTAACTTACTCATTTTAATAAGCTCTTTGAGAATTGATACTACTCGTGGGTTGCAAAGCCCATAGTAGTTCCAGCTAATGGCAATCATTACTTTTGACAAGCCTGATCAACAGGACCCGCCGATATATTAGAAGAAGTAATAAGTTAAAAATTCATATTTAAAGGGCGCGCTCTGTTCATGTTGGATGGTGCCATCTACCTACATAGGATCATATAGGCCCAATATAGAGGCTCTCCTCCTTTTTTTTGTCCTCAATTAGCTCTAGGTCCTTCTCTTATTATTCCGCTACTAACTTCAAGCTAACTTATCATGTCGTATACCCAAATCATTCCTAAGAGAACCAGTTAAGCCAACTTTCATAATTACAAAAGATACAATTGGCTTAACAACCATTGTTGTTACCTAGCCCGAAGAAGTAGCTACTTTATTCTTACCCATATTTTAAACTGAACAAGCACTAATTACACTACTACCCTCCCTCAACCACCATTTGCCGCCTAATAATTAATTCCTTCCCACCGAAGCTTATAGCCACAATCCCTTTTCCCGCTTGAATTTAGAGTTTGGCATCATAAGATTCATATCACAAAATTGATCATTGTGACAAAGCAACCGTAAATAAAAGAGAACTAAGTCAAGCGTTCATACTTAAGTGCACCATGCACGAATCCTTTTCAGGCTTTCTAACATGCTTACACCTTTTCAATGGAGTTCTCACATCCAATAAAATCCTATGTGAATCCTTAATTTTGCACCCTTTAGATATGTATTTGAACCTTATAAGCACTTAGACTTAATAAATAGACTTCCAGAAGCTGAAATTATCAAAAATTGTGAAAATGGGAAAATTGGGAAACAGAGTTTCGAGAACTAAAACCCATCCTTTTGACTTTTGAACCACCCTCAAATCATCCAAAATTGAATAATGAATATAACGCAACTAAAATCACGAAAAACGGATGAGAGACGAGAGAGAATGGGCGAAAATAGATTTTCTTCACTTTTTTGCAATAATTCCACATCAAAACTTTACAAACTCTTTCCTCAATCTTTTCCCTATATATGGGAGTCCTTCCACTTAGTTTTCTTCACCTCTAGTTTTCTTCACTTCTTGATCTCTTGGTTTGCTTGACTAGCCTTTGCATCAAGCAAACCATCCTCATAAGCTTGATCCGCCATAAATCGAGCACTTTAGTTCTAAAATTTTCTATTCTTTTCTTTTTTGTTTTATTTTTTCTTTGCTATTTGCTTCTAGCTTTAAAAAGTGAATTGGGTTGTGACTTTTCGAGCTGATCCATTAAGTCAAAAAGCTTTCCGCCATTTGAGGCAAGCCACCGCTTGCCGTTTAAGGCTAGTCATCACCCCCCATCCAAAGTAAGTCTTCTTTCTTTTTTATTTATTTATTTATTTCATTTTATTGTTTACCTCTTTGAAATTTATTTATTGTCTCCCTTCTTGAGATTTATTTATTGTTTCCCTCTTTTGGATTCTCTCTTTTTCCTTTAAGGCTCATTGCCTTTTCTGAATTGATTCACTTAGTATAGTTAATTAAAATCTGAACTAATTAACTTGATAATAATCAATCAACTTAATCAATCAACCCCTTCGCAAGTGTCACATTCCAATTTTAGAGATATGATGGTCCTATAACATAGGGAGACATAAGGTCACCCACGCTTATAGAACCCACTCATGAACATATAAACACTGTCTAAGATCGTACCAAAATCTCTGGCATTAACTTAATTATCCAATAATAAGGAAAACTTTGACTAGCGAAAGCATAGTATTTAAATACTTTAAATGTAATCTATATGAAAAGAACATTTAAGACTCCAAATAAATAATATTCCTAAAATGAAACTCCTGGAGCATCTAAAAAGACTCTTCATATCACATGATGCTAATAAACTTGGACAAGGAAATTCCCCAAATGGAGTAAGTTACTTGAGCCATCACCTTGCTTTCTCATAATGCTCACCTAGAACCACACAAAGAAAATGGGTGAGATAGATGATCTCAATGAGTAAATAATATAGCTTATACAATAACACATATCTTTAGAAAGTGCTCATAGCTTATAACTTGTAGTTCATGATTCAAAGCTCATGGTTTATAGTTTGCAATTTAACAAGGTTCACAGAAATCACACATAGCACATAAAAAGTGAGGGCTATTGCCATATTCACTCGAACACATAAAGGAAAAGTGGCATCAAAACCGAATTTCAACTCCTATCACATAGAAAAGTGTGAAATTGATCAGGCTCCATAGCTAGAACCGCCTCTTCTAGCTAAGGTAGATACATTACCACTATCCATCATATTAAGATTGTATGCATTGGTTCCAATGATTACCCGCATTGGCACGAGAATTTATGCATAAAAGGGTTTATAGGTATCATAACTGGAGTTAATAGCAATTACTTATGATAATAGCATTGAAGAATGCAATCACATATAATACAATAACAATAGATGTTTAATTTAATGAACAAAAGATAAATAACAGTGTAATTTTAGAAAGAATATAAGTTAGGACAATAATCACAAAAGTTCTTTATTATCATTGGAAAATCAAAATGGTTTTGGACCAATTGTCCTTTGGAAACCCAAGCTTAGCAAAGAAATCATATAATTGTAATTGAAAATAGAAAAGAACTTGGGTTTCAAGAATGTCAAAGATTCACATATCATGATAACTTGTACTTGTAACAATGACATAATGTTTACTCGCTTTATAGTTCTTTAGCTCCTAATTATTGTAGCCCTTAAACTTTTAATACTCCTCAAGCTTTAACATGACACTATAATTCAATACTTAGCATTTGCTTAACATCATGCTATCTTATCCCATAATTACTCCATGCATATATAATATTCACATATACTTGGAGTTGCACTTAGAAGTGCACTCATCACTTGCATATAAAATGTTAGCTTTTAAAGTCTCACATACTTTACCTCCATGGGCTCACATGAAATCACATTATAACTCATACAATGAATTTTCTAAAGTCAAACAAAATATATCATGATCTTAATATTAATTTTATTTAACATTCAACTTAGTACACTTAACATTTTCCATATATATCAATTTAACATGTAACCTTAAAAGTATCATGCTTATATTTTTTGACCAAATCAACCTCATAGTCAATTTAGGGTCATTAATCCATAATTAAAACATTGCAAAGCCTAATTCATATGCTACTTAATCATATACACATATTAATCACAACATAGTAGTAGGTTTAAGAAACCCTAGGTAGGCTAAACCTCTCTAGACACTTTGTCTAGAGTTATTCTTTCAACTAATATGCAATTAAATCTTTTATCATTCATATATATATGTCAACAATCATTAAAATATATCATACACAAATTATAGACATTGGGATCAAAATCTGAATGTAGGCTGAATGCATACTTTCATGAAAAACATGAACTTTCTTACTTTTCACACTTTTCGTTCATTACACTAATATGCAAAAACATTATTTAAGCCAATATTTTTCATGTAAACATAAGAAAAATCATTTTAGAACACCAATATGTGGGAATCAGCACCCCCTTGTAAAACATATGCATGAAAATTTCAATTTTAGGTTTTAGGGTAGAAAACATGAATTTTTTTGTTTTTTCGTACTTTTTAATCATTACAGTAATATACAGAAATATAATTTAAATTAATATTTTTCATCTAAACACAATAAAAATTAGTTTATAGCACATCCATGCACAATTCGCCCCTCCCCTCCCTCATGTAGAATATATGCATGAAAATTTTAATTTTGAGTTTTAGGGTTAATCTTTGGTATATTCGCGAAGAAAGAGCTGTCTTTTGTGAGAATTTTTTTGTAAAAATTCTGAAGAATAACAAAATGGTGGCTGCTACAATAGGGCTGACCGAAATTTAGGTTTATATATTTAGGATTTTAGAAAAATTACAAGTTTGCTATTAATAAGCTAGTTTATGAATGTTTTAGTGTATTGGGCTTTGGTGAGTTAGGCCTTTTAATTTTATTTATGGACTGATTATAAGTAATTACAAATAAAATATTTTTCTTATTATTTTCATTCAAATCTCTCTCCCCCCCCCCCCCAAAATAATTATTTAAAAATATTTTAAAAATACTCATAAAAATTATTTTATACTTAAAAATCGCTTTGTGCATGAAAATTCGCTTTGTATGCAATAAATCATTTTATACTTATGCACTTCATATAAATCATGTATTTTACAATAATAATTCATATTATGCATATTAGAATTAATCTAACACGCCATATACTAATCAATTACATAACATATGAATTTTTATTAAAGCATACATTTTATCATAATAGCTTTAAATTCAAGTAAATTGTCATGAAACTCTTAGGGTAGGTGTGGGTTGTTACAGCAAGAAAAAAAAATTGTGTAGATTTTGATTCTCATTCAAAAAGATATGCAAGGATGCTTGATTCATCAAGCATTGAATCCAATTAAAATAAAACAACTTCTCCCCCTATCACATTTTTCATTAATTTAATTTCCTTTTGTTCATTACATTGATTTTATTAGGATTAGTTTGGAGAATGTATGATTTTCCTAGAATCCATAAGGGTTAGAGGAGAGATTCCCTCTTTTGAGTTTTTATTGTAAATTTAATATATTCCTTTTACTTTCTTATTCTCTTGATTATTGTATTATTGAATAATCATACATATTATGACTGTTCATGCATTTTATAAATTGTTCATAAAGCTTAAGCCATTTTGTATTAAACTTTCCAAATTAATTTTCCTAAATAAACTAAAAACCTAGTCTCTGAATCCTCTTTGGTAATCGAAAACTAGTACACTTTTTCTGTTTGGATAAAATTAGAGTCATTTAATTGGGTTTTTTCCTTAACTTTTTTTTTTCAAATAAAAAATAAAATTAAGGTGGTGACTCTAAACCATTTTTCAAAATCAATCAATTTGAACTCGAGGGTTCTATCGTGAGATCAAACCCAAATAAGCATTTCGATTCCACTTCAGATCGGTGCTTAGGCAAGGCCTTACATTTAGTGACTCCATTGGAGACTACTAATTAGTTTAAATCGAAATTTAGCACTTTTAATGCAAAAATGACTTTCATGCATCATGTGCATAAGCTTTTTGCCTCCAAACCTAGTCTTAGAAAGATAATAGATAGTGAGAAGCATCGAGTGGATAACCCTCCTTGGGTTATTGATAGCGCAGTCATCCACCCTGTGATGAATCCTTTGATCCTTTTGAAGGTGTAATGAGCATGCAGGTACTGTTGGACCCACACAAAACTCTTTGACTCACATATGGTTAGGTATATCGCCGCTCTAGTGTGACGGGTACCCTATCTAAGCCACCCTTATCTTTTCATATAATGAACTTAGATCCTGAACTTAGGTTATATGTATCATAATCAAAACCTTCCACCTTTGCATCCTCATGAAATATTTTTCCCATGCACATCATGCATCCATACTGTATAACTAAACATACATTCATCTCAAGTCTAGGTTGACCTTGAATCAAAGAAGGGTCAAACACTCTTACCTCCATTCAAACACCTCCCCAATTAACAATCTCACCCTTATCCTAAACACCCTCACCTTCGTCCAAACATCTTCACACTCAAAACCATGGTCCACCTCAACTTATGGTAAAAAACTCAAACCCATGTCAAACTGATGGTAAAAATAAACCCATCCATTATACCTCTATTTGCATCTAATATTTGACCTAGCTTTACCCCCTCCCCTTTATAATCCTTATCCAAGCTAAACACTAACTTAGCTTCACCCTGATCCACAATCCCTTCCCAAACTAAACATTAACCTAGCTTCATCCTCACTCATAGCCCTTTCCCAAGCTAAACACTAACTTAACTTTCATCCTTCATAATTCTTACCCAAGCAAATTATTGACCTAGCTTGTATCCTAACAATCTTTACCCAAGCTAAATACTTCTTACCAAAGCTAAACACTAACCTATTTTCATCATTCTCTATAATCCTTTTCTAAGCTAAACACTGACTTAGCTTCATCTTTTATAGTATTATTCAAACCCAAGGCCTATTTGAGCTTATAGTTCAGTACAATCAAATTCATTATCCAATTATCACCAAACCCATGGCTTACCCAACATCTAAATCCATCGTATATCTATAGCCCAATCGCAAAACCTATGGTCCCTTTATCTTTAAGTCTATAATAAACCATCCATAAATTGCAATCCCAATTACTCGAGGCTAAACTCTGACTTAGCCTTCCAAACACTTAGAATAGAACTGTGAATATGAAAATCAAATGCCTTTATTAGTATTTCTGATAGTTTACAAATATATACATGAGAAGAAGTATTCATGTTAAACTCTCTAACTACTTATGAGATAAGGATTACAACAATCACTTATGATAACAACATTATCTATTATCTCCAATACCCCCCCTCAAGCAAATGGTTATAGCTTGCACAATCGAAGCTTGTCGAAAATGAATTGAAACAAGGCTTTACTTAACGATTTGGTCATTACATATGCTAATTGATCTTTGGAACTAATTGAACCAATAAAAAATAAACGGGCTGCCACTTGCTCTCTGATGAAGTGAAAGTCGACTGCAATATGATGGGTTCTTATGCTGAAGATTGGATTGGATGCTAGAAAAATAGCCCCTAAATTATCATGCCAAATATGGGGTATTTTTTTAAGAGAAAAACCAAGTTCCTGAAGCAATGTTAACAACCATTTGATATCTGCTGCACCATTTGCCACTGCCCAAAATTCAGATTCAGTTTAAGATCTAGCCACAATATGTTGCTTCTTTGATGACCAACCAATGAGATTAGGACCAAAATAAATAAGAGAACCACTAGTAGACCGACGGTCATCAAGATTCCTAGCCCAACCAGCATCCGTAAAGGTAATCAACTCATATAGTGTAGCATTTCTTTTAAAAAACAAACCATGAGTAACCATACCTTTTAAGTAGCGCAGAACCCATTTAAGAGCTTTAAGATGATTAGTGGTTGGATAGTGCATGAATTGGGTTAGTTTATTGACAGCACAGGAAACATCTGGACACGTCATAGTGATATACTGTAGCATGCTGCAACATTACCGAAATTTGGTTGCTTCAATAGAACTTAATAGTTCACCATCACCTTTTTGTAATTTAGCATTTGAGGCCATTGGAGTAGACTGCGATTTGCACTCTATCATGCCCATCTGTTTGAAAAGGTTAGAAATGTATGATTTTTGTGTGAGAATTAGGCCCTCAGCTTGTTGCACTACTTCAATTCCAAGAAAATATTTCAACTTTCCCAAGTCACAAAGAGTAAATTTTTGATCCAGTTGAGTAATTATAGACTGAACAAATGTTAAACTATTGATTGTCAACACAATATCGTCAACATATACAAGCAAGAAACAACAAGTATCTCTATTATTATAAATGAATAAAGACGAATTAGCATTGGAGCCCCAAAAACCAATAGAGCACAAGAAACTACTTAATTTATAGAACCATGCTCGTGGTGCCTGCTTCAGGCCATAAAGGGATTTTTTAAAAGGCAAACATAGTGAGGTCTAGCTAGAACAATAAAACCCTGTGGTTGTTTCATATATACTGTCTCATTTAAGTCTCCATGTAAAAAGGCATTACTCACACCAAGCTGCCTGAGACACCATCCTTTTGACACAGCAATAAAAATAACAATCCGAATGTTTAAAGGCTTGATAACCAAACTAAAGGTGTTTGTATAATCAAGACCATACTTCTGTGTGTATCCTTTAGCCACCAGACGAGCTTTGTATCTTTCTATAGCACCATTGGCATGTCCTTTGATTTTGTAAATCCATCTATTACCCACAATATTCACATTAGATGGTGGAGGAACTAATTCCCATGTATTGATATTGTGAAGTGCAGTCATTTCTTTTACCATTGCATCCTTTCATTGTGGTAATTGATAGGCCTTAGTGAAAGACATAGGTTCAATTTCAAGGTGTGAAGAAGAGGATGTCATTGTATGGTAGTTATATTTGCGATTTCTTGCCAAGGTTGTGAATAAGTGACTTGTAGCGAGTGACATTGGAATAAAAGTTGGAAGACACATTCAAGGTTGGGACCTGTTGAAAGGGAAACACTTTTTCATCAAAAACAACATGTCGATCCATATAAACTTTACCCGTATCTTTATCTAAGCATCTATAACCCAAGTGATTAGAAGAGTATCCAAGAAAAACACATTATTTACTACGAAAAGAGAATTTATTATGATTAAAGGGCCTTAAAAGTGGATAAACAGCGCAACCAAAAACCTTAAGGAAGGAATAATCTGGTGATTTATCAAATAAACATTGAATGGGATTTTATTGGTTAATGATTTTGTTGGCATCCTATTAATAAGAAAAATAGCAGTTTCAAAGGCAAATTGCCAAAATTTAAAAGGTGCTCCACAATGACCAAGTAAGGCAAGACCAATATCCACAATGTGTCTTAAAATAATACTCGTTCTTTTTCGTTTAGCTGTGCCATTTTGCTCATGTGTATGAGGACATGTTATTCGATGAGAAATGCCAACATCCTTAAAATAAGAATGCAAGGACCTAAATTCTCCCACCCCCCCCCCCTCTCCTATCAAAATTAAAGGCTTTGATCTTTGCATTAAACTAAGTTTCAACAAAAACTTGGAATTGACAAAAATAGAGAGGACATCACTTTTATTTTTTATTGGATAATACCAAGTAAACAATGAATAATCATCAACAAACAAGACAAAATATTTTTCTCCAGTTGAAGAACACATAACCCATACATCAGAATGTATTAAATCTAAGGGAGCCTTACTCCTATTGTTTGTTAAAGGTAAAGACAAATGATGCATTTTTCCTAAG
This sequence comes from Reutealis trisperma, assembly GCA_947687605.1. NCBI lineage: Eukaryota > Viridiplantae > Streptophyta > Magnoliopsida > Malpighiales > Euphorbiaceae > Reutealis > Reutealis trisperma. The sequence goes on along the minus strand of CANTUT010000222.1, from coordinate 1,031,661 downwards.
CAACAAGCATGACATTTGTTGGAAGAAGGTAAGACCTTAGAACATGGTAATTGAAACTGCTTGACAAGACTACGAACAATTGAAAATTTGGGATGTTCCAACCGAGCATGCCATTGATCCAAGGTGGCAAGATAAGCGGACAAAGTCAATTTAGAGGAGAAAAGAGATGGAGACTGCAACTTATATACCCCAATTCACTCGTTCCTTGGAGAAGAACTTTCTTGGTGACCTGGTCTTTCACAAAACAACAATAAGGATGAAACTCAAAAAAATAATTATTGTCTTTACAAAATTTTTGAACAGATAAAAGAGGTTTAGTAATGGAAGGGACATGTAAAACATCATTTAACTGAAAAGAATGAGTATTAGATGAAAGTTTACTGATGCCAATATGTGCTATAGGAAGACCTTGCCCATCACCAGCTAACAAATTATCATTACCTTTGTATTCTTTAGCAATGCTCAATGAGGTTAAATTAGGAGTAACATGATGATTTGCACCTGTATTCGGATACCATTCAAAGGTAGAAGGACTGTTGTACTAATTTGTCAAGTGTAGAGGCGTTGAACTAGTGTTCGATAGATGAGCTTGTGGCTGTGTATAACCACCACGAGTAGCTGGCCTGAAAGAACGACCTCTAAAAGATTGAGAGAAAGTCTGATCAAAATGTTGCCTACATTCAACAACAGTATGGTTATTATAACCACATATTTGACATGCGACCATTGAAGAATTTCTGGGCTGTTGATAAAACCGTCGGCCTCTATTATTATTTTAACACCAAGGCTGTGCGTCCCGGGTTGGTGAATAAAAAAAACTGCTTCCAGTTGATGGAGGACATTGAGCAATGTTGGCAATGGGGGTAGGTGTTTGTTGAGATTTTAGAAGCAACTCATAAGAGACAAGTTGACCATGTAGCTCATAAAAAGAAGGAGGTTTAGCTCATTATTGAAGAGCACCAATAATGCCATTAAAATCTAAATCGAGATGTCGAAAAATAATAACATTAAATTCGGCTGTTGAAGTTGGCTCACCAGCTAATGCTAAACTGTCAGCGATATGTTTGGCTTGAAATAGATATTCAGAGACATTTTTATCATCTTTAGAAAGATTATTAAGCTCAATGTAGAGCTGGGTTCGTTGAGCATAATTTACCACACCATAGGCTGATTCGAGGGCTTTCCAAACCGCAGAAGCCGAATGCAAACCAATCAAGTGAGGCTAAACCTTTTTTGAGATGGAAGAAAGTAACCAAGAGAATAGAATTTGATCCTTGTTAAACCATAAAGTGTATGCCAGATTTGTCTCCTCTGCTTGGGTTGTAGAATTCAGAATAGTCTTAGGAGGAAGAGGTTCAGTTCCATAGAGAATTCCATGAAGATTGTAGAAATTTAACAAAGGTTGGAATTGAAGTTTCCATGGTATATAATTTTTGGAATTTAGTTTGATAGAAAATGATTGGTGAGTATTGGTAGGAGTAGTTGGTGTGATAAGAGAAGGAATAGGAAAGGAAGATGATAAATTAAGAGAGGCTGTAGCAGAAGATGAATTAGATGTGGCTGTAGTGGAAGAAGATGAAAAAAGAGAGGGAGATGAACTTGAGAAATCTGTTGACGTGGTGGACATGATTATTTTGACTCTAATACCAACTTAGAATAGAATAGTGAATATGAAAATTAATTGCCTTTATTAGTATTTCTGATAGTTTACAAATATATACATGAGAAGAAGTATTCATGTTAAACTCTCTAACTACTTATGAGATAAGGATTACAACAATCAGTTATGATAACAACATTATCTATTATCTCCAATATAAACTACACTACTACTTAAAACTAAATTCCGACATAGTTTCCAAAGCTAAAATATGACCTAGCTCCTTTAGCTAAATACAACTTAGCTAACATCATGCACCTCTACCCTCATCTTTACCCATACCCTGTCAACCTAACCACTAAACATTGTCATCCATTACTATTAAACCTAAAGTCCTTAGTTTTTCATACATTAAACCATTAAAATTTGAGACTCCATCCTAATACATTTGGCCCAACACGATACCTTAAACTCGAAAATAGTTAGCTTACAAACCCTAGCTCCTTGCCTTTTCGTAATTGCTTCACTTAAGAAGGTTAATTAAAATATGAACTAATTAACTTAACTTGGTAATCAATCAATCAACTCAACCAACTAATCAATCAATCAAAATATGATAATGTGGTTTGGCTAAATAAACCCTTTTGTAAGAAGGAAGAATTGTATGAGTTATGATTCGCATTCAAAGGGATATATAGGCATGCTTGATTTATCAAGCATCAAATCCAATTGAAATAAAGTAACTTCTTCACCCATCACCTTTTTCATTAATTTAATTTCCTTTTATTCATTACATCGATTTTATTAGGATTAGTTTGGGGAATTTGTAACTTCCCTATAATCCATAAGGGCTAGATGATGTATCCCCTATTTTGAGTTTTTATTATAAATTTAATATTTTTTTTTACTTTCTTATTCTTTTAATTATTGTATTGTTGAATAATTATGCATATTATGACTGTTTATGCATTTTATAAATTGTTTATAAAACTTATTTTAAGTCATTTGATATTAAGCTTGCCAAATTAATTTTACTAAATAAACTAAAAACTTAGTCCCTGAATCTTCTTTAGTAATAGAGGACAAGTGCACTTTTTCTATTGGGGTAAAATTGGAGTTATTTAATTGGTTTTTCCCTTAACTTTTTTCCCAAATAAAATGTAAAATTAAGATGGTGACTCTAAACCATTTTTCAAAATCAACCAATCTGAATTGAGGGTTCCATTGTGAGATCAAACCCAAATAAGCATTTCAATCCCACTTAGCAGATCGAACCAGTACTCGGGATAGGCCTCACATCCTATTTCTCATAAAATTTTTCCATGTCTTCATTCAGTTATTGACATCGAATTCTATGAACTCACTATTAAAATTCCCTAGTAAGTCACCCATCATTTGAGGCATAAAATCCATTAGCAGCTCATGAACTTGTACTTAAAATGGTACATGGAACAAAGTCACCTTAGAAGAAACTTCCTTTTGCTAAAGATGATGAACGATAATTAAATGCCCATCAAAAGACCACAAACCCCCCCCCCCCCCTCTAAAACATGTTTCATATCATATGGATGTAGAAAGGCATTAGAAATATCAAGTTAATGAACATACCGACTAGATGAGACAGCAATAGATAAGACAACATGAATTTTTGCTAGCTTTAGCAATGGAGAATAGGTTTCAGAATAATCCACACTTAGTCTTTGATGAAATCCCTTAGCCACCAATCTTGCTTTGTAAAGGTCTATGGAGCTATCTTGTTTTTGTTTTAATTGGAACACCCATTTATAACCTATCACATTAAAGATTTTATTTGGAGGGATCAATTCCCATGTACCATTGTGAAGTAGAGCATTGTATTCATCAAGCAGAGCCTATCTACAATTAGTATCCTTGATAGCTTGAGTATAACAAATGGGTACTGCAGGTAAATTTGTGACAACTAGTAAATAAAAAATTCATTTGGGTTTAAGGGAGTTGGTTTGGTTATGAGTAACAATTCTAGTTTGGGAAGAAGAGGTTATGGTGGTGGGGTTCGGTTGATGAGTATGGGTTGAAGATTGGTGATTGAGTTTGATAGGTCTAGGAGATAAATTGGTGGCTACGAATTGTGATGGAACTAAGGTAAGTGGTTGAAATACACTTGTTTTGGGCTTTTGTTGGCTTGTTTGGTCAAATGGCAAGAGTAAATGAGTGGATATGGTAGTTATTTGTGGGACTAATGCTTGTACATCACTCAAATTGGTGGAATTTAATGGTATAGATATTGAAGGTGATGACAAGTTGGTATTAACTTCTTGTATCTGTGCATGGTTGATCGTGACTGGGTTACTATAAGAGGGAATTGGACTGAGAATTCTTAGGTCACTGTGAGGTGAGTATATTGGACATATGAGGCAGCAAAAGATGTGGAATTTAGAGCGGTAATTTCCTTCCTAGCAATAAATGGAAAAATCTGTTCATAAAAAATTACATGGCATGAGATGAATAATTTTATATTAATAAAATCAAGACACTTATATCTCTTATGTATTTTGCTGTATCCTAAAAGACACAAGGCTTGAATTTTGGCTCAAGTTTATTTCAGGTGTAATGTTTCAATCATGGAAAACATAAATAACCAAAAATTCTTAATTCATGATAATTTAGTACAGTGTGAAAGAGAATAGTGTATGCTAATTTGAACAGCAATTATGAAGCTGATAATCTATTTATCACATAAACAACAGTATCAAAAGCATGATTCTAGTATTCAAGTGGTACAAATATAAAGTGCATTATGGTTATCACTGTTTCAACTATATGCAGCACAACTATTTTGTTCAAGAGTATAGGAACAAGAACTTCGATGGAAATCCCATTATCAGTTAAATACTTATGTAATGCTTGATTTTCACCACCTCAATTAGCTCGAAATGATTTTATGGATTTTCAAAATATTTTTCAACAACATGATGAAATTTAATAAAAACACTTAAGACTTCTAATTTATCACGAAGAAAATAAATCCATGAATGTTTGCTATAATGATCAAAGAACAGTACACAATAATGAAAACCTTTAGTAGAGGGAAACAAAGATAGTCCTCAAACATCAAAACAAATCAATTTTAAAGGTTGATTTGCTCTAAATTTAAACTCAGGAAAAGGAAGTTTGTGAGATTTACTCACAGTATAAGCTTGACACAATGACTCAACACCATTATTAATAAACTTAATTTGACTAGTCAATAATGTAGATCGAATGGAACAAAGATGAGCAATGTCCTAGACCAGCATGTCAAGTAGAAAATGATGCAAGGAAAGCTTTAATTGATGATGAAGCTCTGGACTATAGAAACTGTAGTAGCATTGTATACAAACTACCTTTATTCTAACTGTGGTATAACACCTATTTCATGATGATATCCTTAACAAGAAAATAGTTAGGGAAAATGAGACTAAATTTTCACGAGTAAAGGCACTAGCAGATAGTAAATTTTCATAAGTTTCAGGTATACAAAGAATATTATTAAGACGAATTGGGTTATTGGCAAGAGAAGTAACATAAGAACCAACATGAGAGATAAGGAGTGTCTTACTATTACCTATTCTAGCTATCTCAGGACCATTATATTCATTTGAAATTGATAAATTTTCCATGTTTGCAGTAAGATGGTGATTAGCTCTCAAATTCAAAACCCACTGCTATTTAGCATGTTTAGTATTGGCCATATGAGAAACAGGTTTTGTAAGGGGAATTGATTTTGGGCTTAAATAGTTTTTGGCTATGTGATCATAGCCTTGTCAATTATAATGTATGATGGTAGATACAAAATTATTAGCAACAAAACTAGAATTAAAAAGGGGGTAATACCTCGCCTAGATTGTGAGCCACCACGATTATTAGAGAAACATCCTCCCCTTTGAGACCCACGACCTCCTCGAGTACTTTGATTAGGACTAGTACATGCATTATAATGTGTAGTTGGAGTTAAAAAATTAGCCTTAGCAGAATCAAGTAGTATTTTTTGCTCTTCTATAAATAACCTGTACAAATCATCATAAGACACCGATTGTAGAGTAGCATCAAGTGATAGAGCAAATGGTCAATAAAGAGGACCAAGACCATCTATGATTGCACCAATAGGGTCTTCCACCTAAATCGAACTCTTTAAAGCTGCAAGTTGATTAGTAATCTATTTTGCCTGATCTATGTAAACAGGAATAAAGTCATTCCCCCATTCAAGTCTCTGTAAATTTGCTTTAAGATGTTTAATTTGTGTTTGTGAACTAGAAGAGTATATAGTTGCAAGTTTTATCATGCGTCTCAAGCAGTTATGGCACCAACTATCTAGTGTAAGAATGATTTAGAAAGACAATTAACAAGCCAACTCAATGCAATTTGGTCTTCCTTAAACCAAAGAGTGTACAGAGGATTAGAATCATCATTAGTAATAGTCTTTGGTGGAGCATATTAGGTTCCATCAACATGATGAACCATATTATAACCTGTAAGAAGAGGAAGCATCTGAGTTTGCCATAATAAATAGTTAGAAGCATTCAGTTTAAGAGAAATTTGATGTATAAGATTAGGACTCAATAATGATGAGGATGAGAAAGCAAGAACAGTAGCCAAAGTGGATTCAATGCCTATAGCAGTAGACATATTTATCAAGTAATAAAGAGAAAGAAAAAAAAGAAGAGTAGAGAAGAAAGCAAGCATTCACAAAGAAAGAAAAAATTTTGGTACCATTTTTTTATTCGCTGTAAAGGCTCTGATACCATAAAGAAACTTATATTAATTCAACAAATCAATTGTACAATTGAAGATATTTGTACAAATGGGAATACAACCTGTATTGTATACAAATTAGAATATGTTACGTTAGGTAATGATGTAAAAGAGATTAACCTTATCACAAAGCTACTTTATCCTTATTGTGAACTCTCAATTTTACACTCTCATCACTCAATAGCAGCCTTAACACTTGCTGAGTTTAACGCGTTATGCGGAGTCATTACGGTGGTCTCGCTAACCGGTTAACGGGGGGGAGTTTGGTGCCCCTGAAAGAAAATTTTTTAACTTTCAATTACAATGCCACCAGATATTCAAATTTCCTAAACTTCATACCAATAACCAATATCTAAAAAAAAATAAAAAAAGAGCGCCATGTCAGCTGTCAGCGGTGGCACTGCCACCCTCCTGGGCGGCGCACTGCCCAGACTAGCAGTGGTGCCTCCCAGACTGCCTGCCTGTAGTCCCCAAAATATCCCCTAATATGATTTTTTAGCCTTTTTTTTTTTTAGCTTTATTCTTTTGGTCTTTTCACTTTTCCACTTCCTAAACTACCCTTACCCACTTTTCCTATAAATACCTTTATCTACTTCTCATTTCTCTTCATCTCTTGAATTAGTATTGATGGTTATCTACTAATTCCTCTCTTCTCCTCCCTTCAACTACTCTTTAATTAATTAATTAATCTTTTTAATTAATTAATTTTCTCACCCTAACTAAGTTAATTAATCTTTTTAATTAACTAAAAATCCTTTTTTTTAAATCAAAATTAATTATTCAATTAATTAATTAATTAATCTTTTCAATTAATTAATTAATCATTTTTCTCTAAAATCAAATTAATCCTTTTTTTTAATCCACCTCTCATCCAAATTAATTAATTAATCTTTTTAATTAATTAATTCATCTATCCATCCATCTATTTCATCACATTAATTAGTTAATTAATCATTTTAATTAATTAATTAATTTTCTAATTCATCCAATCATCCGGTCATGATAAAATGAAATTTCTGTCCGGTAAAACTCTTCGCCCACCAAAAAGTCAAGGTATCAACTTTTTTCCCTCACTCTCAAAACAACCAAATCCAAATCAAATCAATCAATCTAATCAACCTTGAAACCCCTCTACTTAATCGTCAAACGAACTACGTGGATTTTAATCCTCATTTGATGGGGTAGACACATTTGGAATCTAACTCCAAATCCCAATCAATTTCTTTTCCCCCCTTTTTTTAATTAATGTATTTTATGAATGTCTCATTTAATTTTCTCATTACACTCATATCATATTCATGCATATTACTTACAATTATCATTTTATAAATATTATTCATGAAATCTAATTTTCAAGTCAAATTAAATTTAAAAGTCAAAATTAGATTATTTAAAACAAAAAATCTAGCTCCCGAACTCAACCTAGTTCGAGATTAGTGATTTTTATCCTTGGGTAAATTGATTGCAAAATTAATAAATTGGAGTCAATTGAATTTTTTCTTAATTTTATCATTTAAAATAAATTAGGGTGGCTGAAACAATCCGAATTTTTATTTATTTTATAAAATTCTATTTTCGTACGGAAACATATTATTTTATTATTTTCCTTATTAAAGTAAGAATTGGAATTATATTTTATTAAATTATAAATATTCATATTATTTGAATATGTATTATTAATAGCAATTTTGATATAATATTACAATATTATATTATTATGATTATATTAATGTGGATTTTTGGAGAATGGTATTTTGGATTATATTTTGATATTTGAGTATTAATAAAGGTATTAATTATATTATAAGTGTAATTATAGTATTTTATCGAAAGTTTGGATTTCCGATATAATTACTATAATTATCGTTAATAATGTTATTGATATATATATTCATGAGTATATGTTGTAAATTATTATTAATATGTAAATTATGAATTATTGTTAATTATTATTATTATTACTATTGTTGGTGGTATTATTATTATTATGATTATTATTATTATTATTAATGCCATTATTATTATTATTATTATTATTATTATTATTATTATTATTATTATTATTATTATTATTATTATTATTATATATGTGGTATTACGTTTATATAAATATATGTATATAGTATAATATGGTTTAGTATATATATATATATATATATATATATATATATATATATATATATATATATATATATATATATATATATATATATATAGTATAACGGTGTTTAAGGGAAATAAAAAGGAAAGCTTGTGATTGGTTGAAAGAGGAAAAATGGTGCGTTTTGAGGAAGAGAAAACGGGCAGAATGGGAAGCAGAGGGAGAGGAGAGAGAAAGGGAGAGGCCGAGAGAGAGAGAGTGGGTGTTGGAGGTGTTCCAGCGGGCGGTGGTGAGCACCGCCACCACCGCTGGGTAGAAGGAGGACCGGCGACCTCGAGGGAGGTGGCAGCTCTGTGATCGGCGGCGGCACGGCGGCGTACGCGAGGAGAGAAGTACCGCCGGCCACCGCAATTTCAAATCCATTTTCCGGCTGATTCCGGCAGCGGAATCCAGCGATCTTGGTGCCGTTTTACTCCTGGAGATGAGAGCTTCATTTTGGTACCTACCTTGCCCCCTGAGGACCACCGGAGGAGGATATTGAAAAATGTAAAACCGTGACTTTGGAGGCATTTTTCGGTGGTTGGAGGGCGAGTGCCGGCGAGTGGTGATTGTTTTTGTGCTCCTGGGGTTGAGGTGAACCTGCTGGTGTGGAGTTTCCCCTGATCCACCACCACCAGCGACGGCACGTGGTCGGCCGGCGGCGGCGCGTGGGGAGGTGCAGTGGTTCTGTTTTGACGTTCTGGCACGATCCTCGATGTTCGTATGTTCAGAATTTGTGAAGGTGAACCCAAAACCCTTGTTTTTCAGTTGTTATATAAGTCATTCTATATTTAGTGGTTCTTAGAGTATTTGTTAGGTTGTCGAGTCTGTTCTGGGGTTGAGAGTAATTCTTATCATGTTCATGTTCTCTGTTGCGAGATGTCGGTGTTTGGCATCTTCCTGGTTTCAAGGCTACTCTTCTGAGAGAAGCCGGTCGGAAGCGTCGACAGTTAGGTGAGTGATACTCACTAATGTATTATCCTGTTTTCATTTCATATGCATTGTTATGTGTATATATATGTATATTATGCACTACTACTACATATATAAGCACGTCACATTTGACTGTGAATGATTAATTGATATTTTATAATCTGTGCCATACTGTGGTTGTGATTGATGGATGGAGGTCGGGAGGATACAGTACCACCTAGGGTTATGGATTTATTATGGTTATGATTTGGATTATGATGAGATTCAGAAGATAAGCTATGACTGATGGATGCCGGCCGGGCCTACTCATCGCCAAGGCTGCTGTCAGTCGGGTCAGGGCTGCGTGGTACAGACCAGTGACGGCCGGGCCCCTTGGATATAAGAGATAGATTATTTGGATTCAGAGAGCCAGAGTAGGGGGATCGGCTCTCCATATTGAGTATTGAGTATCAATATGGTACTGTGGACCATACCCCATCCTTGCTTGATTGGATGATTTGTCTGTCTCTATGACACGGTGCATATCATGTGCATTAGATTCTATCTGTTGGATACCGATTTAATATATTAGCTGGTATCATTCACTGAGTCGAACGCTCATTCCTGTTCATCTTGTTGCTTTCAGGTCAGGGAATAAGCTGGTGAAGGAATTGTAATTGAGTAGACTGCCAGTCTCTCTTCGGCAGTAGTTTGTATTGTTGAGTATTCAGAATGTATATAATAGAAGTACATTTGTGATTATGACTCTAGAACTCCGCAATGTTACACTTTGTAATTGAGCTTTGTGGATTATTTCAGTTATATATTTTATGAGCTGTAATCTTTGGGTTAAGCAAAACCTTTCTGTAATTTATATTTTTTTTATTGGAATATATGGAATAAGTGATGTTGGGCCAATTTGATATTGTATTGTGTTGTTATTTCTTTTGGTTCTGCTTACCTTACTTGGACCCATAGCCCTTTTCAGTTGGGCTCTTCAGTTGCGCGTTTTGGGCTTTTTGTCTTGTGGTTTGGGTTAGGCTTACTACGAGCACTGGTAGCCACGTGCATGTCCTGTGTCCTAGTGCCAATTACGTGCCCTCGGGTTCGGGGCGTGACAGTGGCGACTCCTAAAATCATTTTCAAAATCAACCAAATCTGAACCCGAGGGTTCCATCGTGAGTCTAAACTCGAATGAATATTCTGGTTCCCTCTAGCAGACTGGGCCGGTGCTCAGATGAGGCCTCACACTTATTAGCCACTATATTCAATTTTGATAGATTTTGATTTTAATTGGACAAAAAATTAGTTGAGGGGGCAAATATGCTCTTAACCATAAATTTTAGGGGCTAATTTGAGCTTTATCCCTATTCAATTCTATGAAATTGAATTCATAGAATTGAAATCAATATTAAAAATCTTTCTAATACAAAACTTTTTAAAATAAATATAAAATTCGAAATGAATTTTCTGAAATTCATTTATTTTAAATGGGTTGTAAGCAGTTTACGAATGAAATGTTAAGGATTTAACTAATGAATTTTTGGTTTAGTAGGTAATGAATTTGAAATATCCCGAATTTTTAATTATTTTATAAAATTCTATTTTCGTACGGAAATATCTTATTTTATTATTTTCCTTATTAAAATAAGATTGAAATTATATTTTATTAAATTAGAAATATTCATATTATTTGAATATGTGTTATTAATGACAATTTTGATATTTGAGTATTAATAAGGGTATTAATTATATTATAAGTTGATTATAGTATTTTATCGGATATTTGGATTTTCGTATAATTACTATAATTATCGTTAATAATATTATTGATAGATTTTCATGAGTATATATTGTAAATTATTATTATTAACATGTGAATTATGAATTATTGTTAATTATTATTATTATTACTATCATTTTCATTATTATGATTATTGGTGGTATTATTATTATTATTATTATTAATGCCATTGTCATTATTATTATTATTAGTATTATTATTTTGTATATATATAAATATGTGGTATTATGTTTATATAAATATATGTATATATTATACGGTTTGGAGTATATATATATATAAGCATATCAGTTTTTAAGTAAAAAGGAAAAGAAGAAGGGAGCTAATTGGTTGGGAAAGAAGAGGAAAACGGTGCGTTTTGGTAGAACAGAATGGGTAGCAGAAGCAGGAGAGAGGAGAGAGAAAGGGAGAGGCCGAGAGAGAGAGAGAGAGAGTGGACCGTGTTCCGGCGGGCGGTGGCAAGCACCGCCACCACTGCTGGGTAGCAGGAGGACCGGCGACCTCGAGGGAGGTGGCAGCTCGGCGATCGACGGCGGCGTACGCGAGGAGAGAAGTACCGCCGGCCACCGCAACTTCAACTCCATTTTTCGGCTGATTCAGGCAGCGGAATCCGGCGATCTTGGTGCCGTTTTACTCCTGGAGATGAGAGCTTCACTTTGGTACCTGCCTTGCCCCCTGAGGACGACCGGAGGAGGAGATCGGAAAATACCAAATCGTGACTTTGAAGGCGTTTTCCGGTGGCTGGAGGGCGAGTGCCAGCGAGTGGTGACCGTTTTTGTGCTCCTGGGGTTAAGATGAATCTGCTGGTGTGGAGTTTCCCCAGATTCACCACCGGCGGCGGCGGCGCGTGGTGCCGGCGCGTGGGGAGGTGCAGTAATTCTGTTTCAAAGTTCTAGCACGATCCTCAACGTCTGTATGTTCAAAATTTGTTAGGTTATCGAGTCTGTTTTGGGTTGAGTGTAATCCTTATTGTGTTCATGTTCTCTATTGCGAGGTGTCGGTGTCTGGTGTCTTCCTGGTTCCAAGGCTACTCTTCTGAGGGAAGCCGGTCGGAAGCGTCGACAGTTAGGTGAGTGATACTCACTGATATATTATCTTATTTCCATTTCATATGCATTGCTGTGTGTATATATATGTATATTATGCACTACTACTGCATATATAAGCATGTAACATTTGACTGTGAATGATTAATTGATATTCTGTATTTTGTGCTATACTATGGTTGTGGTTGATGGATGGAGGTCGGGAAGATACAGTACCACTTAGGATTATGGGTTTGTTATGGTTATGATTTGGATTATGATGAGATTCAGAAGATGAGCTATGACTGATAGATGTCGGCCGGGCCTGCTCATCGCCAGGGCTGCTGTCAGTCGGGTCAGGGTTGCGTGGTACAGACCAGTGACGGCCGGGCCCCTTGGACATAAGAGACAGATTATTGGATTCAGAGAGCCAGAGTAGGGGGATCGGCTCCCCATATTGAGTACTGAGTATCAATGTGGTACTGTGGACCATACCCCATCCTTGCTTGTTTTGATGATTTGTTTGTCTCTATGACACGGTGCATATCATGTGCATTAGATTCTATCTGTGAGATACTAGTTTAATATATATTAGCTGGTATCATTTACTGAGTCGAACGCTCATTCTTGTTCATCTTGTTGCTTTCAGGTCAAGGAATGAGCTGGTGAAGGAATTATAATTGAGTAGACTGCCAGTCTCTCTTCGGCAGTAGTTTGTATTGTTGAGTATTCAGAAATGTATATAATAGAAATATATTTGTAATTGTAACTCTAGAACTCCGCAATGTTACACCTTGTAATTGAGCTTTTTGTATTATTTTCAGCTGTAATTTTTGGGGTTAAACAGAACCTTTTTGTAATTTATGATTTTTTGGCAATTATGGAATAAATGATGTAAGACCAATTTGATATTGGGTCATGTTGTGATTTCATTTGGTTCTGCTTACCTTGCTTGGGCCCATAGCCCTTTTCAGTTGGGCTTCAGTTGTGTGTTTTGGGCTTTTTGTAGTTTGGTTTGGGTTAGGCTTACTACGGGCACTGGTAGCCACGTGCATGTCCCGTGTCCTAGTGCCGGTCACGTGCCCTAGTGCCGGTCACGTGCCCTCGGGTTCGGGGCCTGACAGAATTTTACTAAAAATAAAATATTAAAGATTTTTTAATTCACTTTTCAAAATTTTTAAAATATAAATTTTGATTTGTAAATTTTTTTTTTAGTGAATTCATAGAATTGAAATCAATATTAAAAATCTTTCTAATACAAAACTTTTTAAAATAAATATAAAATTCGAAATGAATTTTCTAAAATTCATTTATTTTAAATGGGTTGTAAGCAGTTTACGAATGAAATGTTAAGGATTTAACTAATGAATTTTTGGTTTAGTAGGTAATGAATTTTACTAAAAATAAAATATTAAAGATTTTTTAATTCACTTTTCAAAATTTTTAAAATATAAATTTTGATTTGTAAATTTTTTCTTTAGTATTTTGGGCTGATAAAGATGGTAAAAATTAATCTATCATTATCTATGATAATGTAGTGGGGATGAAATTAGATTTGTTCCCTTTGTCCCGCCTTGATCCTCATCTCAATTTTACAATAATGAGTCGGGATCTATATTTATATTTTTATAATTTTATTAGTGTTAAAATTTCATAATTTATATGCTTTAATAAAGAAAATTTTGATTTGTAAATTAAGTCAAATATTAGGAAAAAAAATTACATCAAATGTTAGGAAATAAATAAATAAATAAACAGGATTAACCCTCACTTTAAATACATAATTACATTTTAATTAATATCCAATGCCAACCGACTATTCCAGTAGCCAGTTTCTACTCAAATGGTCAAGATTCCTTTGAATAAATCCAACGGCTAGGAAGGCATCTCAAGTTCGCGATAAACAATTGGCATGAACGGTTGAAACTTGAAACCTATAAAATCTCATTTTTCTTCGCCTTAAATTTCTTTTCTCGAAACCCTAATTATCAGCTTCAGTCTGCGAAGTGAAGAGATGGGGAAAAAGAAAGAGAAGAAAGTGAATGTTTCCGGGAAGCCGAAGCACTCGCTTGACACAAATCGGAGCAATGGAACTAGCAGTAGCTCAACTCGTAGCGCCGCCACCGTGCGCCGCCTCAAGATGTACAACAACAAACCCTTGCGCGACAGCAAGGGGAAAATTTTGAAGCATGATTTGCAATCTAAGGAGCTTCCTAACACGCGTATACAACCTGATCGTCGCTGGTTTGGTAAGTTTCCAAAGTGAATTTTTGTATTGATTCTTCAAGTCTCTGTGTCAGTTGCTTTTTCGCCGCGAAGATTTGTGAAATTGAATATACATTTGTTTTTTAATGGATGATTTCGTAGTGATACAGTTTTATTTTATTTTATTATTATTATTATTATTTTTTTTGCAATTATTGGGTGCCTTTGTTTTAGGAAACATTCGAGTTGTAAATCAAAAGCAGCTTGAATTTTTTATGGATGAGTTTGTAGTGATACAGTTCTTTTGTTTATTTATTTATTTATTTTTGCATTTATTGGGTGCCTTTGTTTTAGGAAACACACGAGTTGTAAATCAAAAGCAGCTTGAATTTTTCCGTGAAGAGCTTCAAAATCGGATGTCAAGTAGCTATAATGTGATCTTGAAGGAGAGAAAGCTTCCGTTATCCCTTTTAAATGACCATCAAAAGGTATTTGCTGTTTTAACTAGGATTATTGTATCTTTCATTTTGAAGCAATTTTCTGTTTTCCAAAGTATAATTTAGGACATACCCTTTTTCAAATTAGATACAAAATGTTCATTGTCTAGTTCATAGCTTGCTTTTAGTTATTCATTGATGGACTGCCTTAAATTAGGAGACCATTTTCTTTCATTTAAATGCATGTTTCAGATGTATGGTCTAAGTGTTCAAACCTGGTCTTATAAGTTTATTAGTATTTGTTTGTCCAATTGCCACCATCTACAACTCTTGTGCGATGCATCAGCATGGAAATTGTACATTGAGTTGCATTTTCACTTTTCCTTTTTCATGTTTATAATATATGAAGCAAGCTAGAGTGCATCTACTTGATACGGAGCCTTTTGAGGATGCATTTGGACCTAAGAGGAAGAGGAAGCGCCCAAATCTCTTAGCAGCAGATTACGAGTCTTTAGTTAAGAAAGCTGATGGTTCTCAGGGTAAATGAATTGGTTGCTTTTCTTTTCTGTAGGGGTGGGGAGGAGGGAGCTGGCTCTCTCTTATAATTTTGGTTTATTTCAATGTAATGGGTTGTTTTCTTTTTAATGTACTTCTTAGATTTGAATATGTATGAGATAACCAAAGCAATAAAGAAACTGTGCACTGAAAAACTGGTTTTGAAATTTTGCAGATGCTTTTGAGTTGAAGCATGGTGCTGATGCTTCTGCGGAAGGGAGTGAAGTAGATGGGTTTAGGGAACTGGTTCGCCATACAATGTTTGAAAAGGGCCAAAGTAAGCGAATATGGGGTGAATTGTACAAAGTTATAGACTCATCAGATGTTGTTGTCCAGGTCATTGTACTTCTCTTTGGCCAAATAAAAGAACATTTAATTCCTTCTTATTTCCTCAGTCACGTAGAAGGATAGTATAGGGAAAAAAAAATTCAACCTTTTAAATAAAAATTGTTCTTTTTTTCTTCTTCTTCTTCTCTTTTGGCTACTCTCTGAATATATGATGTGCACTATAAATGTTAGGGTGGAGCTCTTTGTCCATTCCTGCTGTGCTGTGATATTTTTTCAGGCTTGCAAAGATCAATTTTTTTGGATATTTCTCCATAAAGTTCCAATTCAGTATTGATTTGCATATGCTATATTGTCATTTTCCTAGGATCCTATCCCTCTCTTTCTTGATGAGTTGAACTCATTTCAGCTGGTTGGATGAAGAATCAAGCTTTTTTTATTGTTCTATGTTACAGGTTTTAGATGCTAGGGATCCCCGAGGTACCAGGTGCTATCATTTGGAGAAGCATTTGAAAGAGCATTGCAAACACAAACATATGATTCTTCTATTGAACAAGGTCAGATGTATGTTCCATGTTTAATCTTATTGTAAGGAAATTTTCTTCTTCTGCTTGTTCCCTGAGAAACTGTATATAAAAATTGTTTTTTCCTTTTATCTAGTGTGATCTTGTTCCGGCTTGGGCTACAAAAGGGTGGTTAAGGATATTATCCAAGGAATATCCAACTCTAGCTTTCCATGCAAGCATCAACAAGTCTTTTGGCAAGGTAATGTGATATACGGCTATATTGAAAGGGTGCTCTGAACTCTGTGTGCTGAAGGTTTTTAATACCTCTTGGAATTCAATGTCTTCCATGATGGAATGCTTATTTCCTTGAATCCAACATTATGTAGCATGTTAAAATATCTATTTTTGGCATTTTGCTTTGAGATATATTGTTCTATGGTATTGTTTCACCCTTTTTGCATATCAGTACTAGAAAAAATATGAAACAAAAAACTTCAGTCTTTCTATTTTTAGGATTATAAACTTGTATCTCTTTCTGTTCACGTAGAACTTTGCTATATTGTGCCAATTTCTAATTTGCAGTCTTTTTGTTTATTAGTTTGGATTTGCTATCCTAATTTGTGTAACTGATTCATATTACATTCAGGGTTCTCTTCTATCTGTATTGAGACAATTTGCCCGGTTAAAAAGTGACAAGCAAGCAATATCAGTGGGATTTGTTGGGTATCCCAATGTTGGAAAATCATCAGTTATCAATACACTGCGCACTAAGAGTGTAATATTTCCTTTCATCGTTTATTATTCTGACTAGATGTTGATGCAAGCCATTTATGTGGGTCAGGTTAATTGATTTATTTAATTCCTTCTTTTCAGGTCTGCAAGGTTGCTCCTATCCCAGGGGAGACTAAAGTCTGGCAATATATAACATTAACAAAACGGATCTTCTTGATTGACTGCCCTGGTGTTGTTTATCAGAACAGTGATTCCGAAACAGATATTGTATTGAAGGGCGTGGTATATCTCGTCTGTTTGTTTATGAAGAAACTATCTGAATGCATCATTTAGAAGTTAATTTCTTTGTTCTTTGTGTTGTTTGAGTATTGGTTATTTTTTCTAGGGCACATGCTGTATTGTGCTTTCATTTATTATTATAGACATTTTGGGTGTTTTTGCTTTAGAGAAATTATCCCCAGAACCAAATAGTTTCACTCAGTAGTCTTTTCATGGGATGCTAGGTGGAGGCAAATTATCATTGAAAAAAAAATGATAGCAACAAGAACTAAACGAAAAACCATTGCCAGTTTTGGAGAGCGTAAAATTGAAAAATAAGCCAAGCAGGACCATGGGTTTCTGAGCACAGAAACTTGTGCTTAACTTTCCTTTCATTTTGCATTTCTGTTTCACTATTTAGTATTCATATTTCTAAATCACTGGGGCCCTCTACAGGTACGTGTCACAAACTTGGAACATGCTGCGGAACACATAAGTGAAGTACTGAAACGTGTCAAGAAGGAGCACCTTGAAAGAGCATATAAAATAAAAGATTGGTGAGCTGCCATTGGTTAATAATTGCCTTGTTGTGCGTGAATCAAGTGATTCAGATCCAAATGAATTTTTAGAGCACTAACTTGCCTCATAAGATGTGCAGCCGTAAATGGTGCCAAATTTTTGCTACTTTGAAGTATATATCATTTTAGATGATGCACCTTATTTGCTCTGAAATCCACTTGATCTCTCAACAAGAAGATGAGCTTATAAAATCTTAAATGATTACTTGTCATAGAACTGACATAGTTTACTTTCACTGCTTGTCTTGTATTATTTTTTGACTGTAGGAAGTACTGTTTTAATGACTAACAGATGAAAGAATTTCTAGACTCTAAAAGATGAAATTTCGAGATCCTTCTATTGTTGTTTTTTTTTTTTTAAATATGCGGGGTACTTGTCCTAGCCCATTCTTGGCATTTGCAATTGATTGCACTTTACTCTTTCAGTGGCATTTAATGTGGGAACACTGTGTGTTAATAATTATGTCTTGCTGTTTTCAGGGATGATGATGAGGATTTTCTGCTTCAGCTTTGCAAATCAACTGGCAAACTTTTAAAGGTACCCTCTTTTTATTCTTAACATTATCTTCTGTAGTTAAAAAGCAAGCACTTTCTTAGAATTCGTATAAATGCATGTTATAATTGCAACTTAACTTGGTGCTGTAGATTGATGAGCTTTGTAGATTAACATTTAATTGTCTTTCTAAAATCTTGAAGGTAGTGTTAAGAATTTCATGTTTGCTAAATTTCATAATAAACCTAAACTATTGAGCTAGGGAGACTTAAAAACTTTATGGTGTTATGGCTGACTTCATGTATCTGTTGCTAATGACTATCCAGGTAACTAAGGTATGTATTTGACTGGTATTTTCAGTGCAACAACATTCCATTAGGCTCAGGTTTGAACCAGCTTCAATATCAATTCAATCCCATTAGATAAAAAAGAGGCTTGATAAATATTACTACTATTTTAATGGCCATGCCATAATTTTTATACCTTGGCTGTAATTGTAAGTTCTAACTGATACATGAGGCTTAGACTGGATTGTGATGTGTATGCTAAGAACAGAATCCAAAATGTAATTTTGGCTGAATTGTTTTTTCAGTTTTGTGTTTGGTCATTAAGCCAATATCATATCTTTGGTAAACTGTTGATGGCCATCCCTAATTGAAGTGCACCTGTTAGCAAACTGTTTGCAGTTGTCTGAAATTTCCTTTTTCCCTTTTTAGCATTGGAAATATGAGGGTTACGCTTATCAAGTGTATGCTTTGGATTTATTGATTTCAGGGTGGTGAACCTGACTTGACGACTGCAGCAAAGATGGTCCTTCATGACTGGCAGAGAGGCAGGATACCTTTCTTCGTACCTCCTCCAGTGCAAGAAGACAACTTCTTAGAGGAAACTAATACGTATGGTATAGATGAGGAGGCTGTGGGGGATGGTAATAAATCATCTGCAGCGGCTTTTAGGGCCATTGCAAATGTCATTTCGTCCCAGCAACAGAAAAGTGTCCCTGTGCAAAGGGATCTTTTCAGTGAGAAGGAGTTAAATGGTGATGGAGCTGACCAGATTCTGATGGCTGAGGGTGAGATGCCTGAAAATGCAACAGACATGGAGGATGAGATATCTGAAGAGCTACCGACTAGTGAGGGTGAAATAGATGAGAAAGTTCGAGCAACTGAATCATAAATGGGAATTTTCTTCTGTAGTGAGAAGAAATGAATTTTGAGATCTTAACTAGGTTTATATATATATAATTTGCTCGGGTTACTTCAGCATATCCTCTGAATTAATTAAATGATGGATCAATTCTTCTATTATTATTTATTATTAATTCTATATATTTCTAATATTTATATTTTTTTCTATATATATGTTTATTATTTATTAATATTATTATATTAATTGATGATTATTATATTTATTGAGAAGTTATCAAAAATCTGAAAATTTTTCAAAGTCTAATATATATATATTTTTAATTTTCCATAAAAAAATCAAATGTCCTTAAAAACCATCGGAGAGGATTTTTTGTAGCAGTTCTTAATTCTTGAATATACCTCCTGCATCTCAAGGTACATGAACTAATCTGGTAACAACAGATTAGCTGTGACTGGAAGAGATCCGCGGCGGTGATCGGCAAAAGCAAATGATTGGAAGAAAGTGCACCTGTGAGGAGAATCGAGGAGGGCTGAGCTAGGAAATTAAAAATTTCGAATTGAATTGAATAATCAGACTAAAAATATTCAAAATTAAATTAAATCGTTGACTTTTTCTTTTTAAATCGAACTGGACCGAGTAAAATATTTTTGTGCTGTTTTAGATAAATGTATATCCGAATCGAAAATTAGATTAAATTGAACAAACTGTATTGAATTGAATCGAATTCTATCGAATTAAATTAGATCAAAATAGCTAATTTTTTTTTAGTTTTTTATTTATAATATATAGGTAATGCTGATTGAATGATATATAGATAGCACAAAAATTATAAGATTATATATGACATTATACCAGTTATCAAATTATATCAACATTATATAAAAATAAAATTTAGATGAATTACAAATCTATAATTAAAAATATGTGTACATCAACTCAATTGAATATAATTACTTATATTTATACAACTTACTTAAATATAGATTCATTAAAATTATATTAATGAAAACTTAGTAATATAATGTGGATTAAGTTTTAATAATACTAAGATATAATTACATATTATAATTAAAAATTTTAAATTTACTACATATATATTTTAGGATAAAAACTTCTAATATATGTTATAATCAATCAATGAGTGATAATAAGAAAGTGTGATGTATTAATAAAGTTTATGTGATATAACAGCAGCTCCTAATATTGATGCTTCGGTCTAGGGATGACAATGAGTGAGATATGGATAGGGTAGTATAATACCCTTACCCAAATCCAAAGAAGTATATGTCTACCCAAATCTAAAAGAGGTATATGTCTATCCATACTCAAAAAGGTATATGTCTACTCATACCCGTACCTATACTCATACCCATTTGAGTAATAAATTTTAAACTCGTCCCCATACCCATAGGGTTTCGGGTAATCCGCGGGTAACCCATTATCTGGATAATTACCAAATTATTTTTAAATATATGCGTAAATTTAGAATATTTAATTTAAAAAATAAAATGAATTTGTATTATAAAAAACATAGTGATATAGGATAATTGATTACTTGATATTTAGGATATTTAATTTGATTACTTGATATGAAATTATAAATACTAAAATTTCAAAGAGTATAGTATTCTAATGAGTATTTGATTTAAAAAATAAAATGAATTTGTATAATAAAAAACATAGTGATATAGGATAATTGATTACTTTATATTTATAATATTTGATTTGATTACTTAATATAAAGTTATAAATACTAAAATTTCAAAGAGTATAATGTACTAATGAGTTATTGAATTTAATAAAATGATATTAAGATGTATATCTAAACAATGATTTTATGTACGAATAAGTAAAGATAAAATAGAGTGAATTAATATTAATAAAGAAAAGAAATAATTTTCACAAATAATATTAACTTTAAATATAGTAAGTATGAAATATCTAAATAGTAAATTCATCTCAAACATACAAAAATGACTCTTTATTTTGTCATTTTTACACTCAAAATTATGAGAAGTAAAAAGAAAAACCATAGAACAATATTAATTTAATGAAAGTTTATTTAATTATAGAATCAAAGAGAGAAGAATATCTAAAAAAAAGAAAAGAAAATTTAGAGGAAAAAAAGAAAATCCAAAGAGAAAATAGAATGAGATTTAGAGAGTTTGAAAATAGAAAATTTGCAGATAGTTTGAAGAGAGCGATTTTAAGGAGAAAATAAATGGAGATTCCAAAAAGAGAGAACTAAGAAAAAAGGATGAGCAGAATAACAAAATGAGAAAATAAGAGAAATTTATGGTTAGGTATTGTGAGATCCCACATCGGTTGGAGAGGAGAATGAAGCATGCCTTATAAGGGTGTGGATACCTCTCCCTAGTGATGCGTTCCGTTGGGCTAGGCCCAACGTGAAGCAAAACCTTGAGGGGTGGAAGCATAGGAGCTCCCCCAAAGAGGACAATATTACCCAGATAGTGTGGGGCCCACGGCATGGAAGCTGTACTACTATGAAGTGACGTATTTTAAAACCGTGAGGGCATTGGATATCTAGACCCAAGCCCAAAGCAGACAATATCGCTAGCGAGTGGTCCGGGACGTTACAGGTATAACATTATATATCAAGGATACAAGATGACTTTTTTTTCCTCAATAAAATGATAAGATATAATTAATTATTTAACTAAAGTAAATGACATTCTGGTAATCTAAATAAAATTATTAAATTACTAAAAATCTATTATTAAAATGACATAGTTTTAATGACTGGAATACAAATTATTTACGGACATTTAGGTTAATTCGAACATATTTTTATGTTTAAGAAAATATATGAATTATTTTAAATACTAAACTACTAAAAACTTTATATAAAATAATAAAATATATAAATTTTTATATAAAATATATAATCTCAATAGTTCGAGTAGGGTATGAGTATGGGTATGGGTAATGTATTACACTATCCGTATCCTACCCAAATCCAATGCTATTTTTTCGGATATGGACCTACCCATACTCATTACCCAGTCAATTCGGGTATTACCCGTTTTGACTGCATAGGGTTCGGGTGGGTACCCATGGTTAGGATACAAATTGCCATCGGTCATTATGGGTATTTCAAAGCAAGTGTCAGATGTTCAAAGTAACAAGTTGTTGGCCTCGTTTCATAGGGATGAAATTGTTCAGGCACTTACGCAGATGGACCAAAAATAAAGCCCCAAGTTTGGATGGTTTATCGGGTTTCTTTTACAAATCTATCTGGGATACTGTCAGTAATGATGTTGTTGATACATGTTTGCATATGTTAAATGGGGGTGATTTTCCATCTGGTTTTAATCACACAAATATTGTACTTATCCTGAAAGTAAAAAATCCAGTTTGCATGACTGAGTTGCGCTCGATTAGTTTATGTAATGTTATTTACAAAATTGTTTCCAAAGTCATAGTGAATAGGATGAAGGATATTCTGTCTCACCTTGTGTCTGAAGAGCAAAGCTCTTTTGTCCCTCAACTCCTAATTACTAATAATGTTATGTTAGGCACCAAATGTTTCCATGCTTTGAAAAATAATTCTAAGGGTTGTAGGGTATGGTGTTAGTGAAGCTTAATATGGCAAAAGCATATGACAAACTTGAATGGGATTTCATTCGTATGGTTTTAAATAGGATGGGTTTTGCAAAAGATTGGGTTTCTTTGATAATGAAATGTGTCACATCTGTTTCTTACTCTATTGTTATGAATGGTGCAATTGTTGGCGATGTAAGTCCTTCTAGGGGATTGCCCCAGGGAGACCCCCTATCTCTATATTTGTTTATCCTCTGTGCTGAAGCTTTATTTGGTATGATTTCTATGGCATGCTTGGAAGGTCGAATCACAAGTTTGCGAGTAGTCCCAAATGCTCTTGTTGTTTCCCATTTATTACTTGCTAACGATTCTTTGGTTTTTACTAGAGCAAATATTAATGAAGCAGTGGAATTGAAGTGTATCTTGTCTTTATATGAATAGTCATCAGGTCAACTTGTTAATCTCGGTAAACCGAGTACGTATTTTGCCTTTGCTATTTCTCCTTTTTGCAGATCCCAATATTTGGAAGCGCTTGGCATAAATAATATCTCTTTCTCATGTTCATATCTTGGGCTTCCATCAATTATTGGTAGATCAAAGAAGGAGGCTTTCAATTACCTTCGGGATAGATTTTAGAAAAAGATGTTAGCTTGGAAAGGGCACCTGTTAGCAATGGCTAGGCACAGTGTTATGATTAAAGTTGTTATGTAAGCTTTGCAAGCCTATTCTATAGGTGTCTATGAGATCCCGATATCCATTGCAGATGAATTGTAGAAGATTATAAATTCCTTTTGGTGGGGTTCGGTTAAGGGTGTGCGACGAGCTATACATTGGATATCATGGGATAGACTATGTGTTTTTAAAGAGAAAGGTGGTATGGGATTTCGAAGTTTGAAGGAGTTTAATATTGTAATGCTTGAAAAGCGATGTTGTTGTCTCTTCATTAATCCTAATACGCTGATAGCGTCTTTAAAGCTAAATACTTCCCTTCGATTAGTATTTTGCAAGCAACAATAATTTCTTCTAGCAGCTATTGTTGACAAAGTCATATGGCTGCTATTCCTCTTCTAAAAAAGGGTCTTCTATGGAGTGTGGGTAATGGTAATCAAATATCAATTTTGGATGATCCTTGGTTGCTAATTCCAAGTTTGTTTCGTGTTACCACTCCATTTTGGGGATCAAGTCTTGAAGGTTTTTGATCTTATTGAGGATGGTTCTTGGAATGAGAGCTTGATCCAGTCCATTTTTGTACCCAGGGATGTTGAACTTACCCTCTCTATTCCTTTGGGACTAGGTATGGTAGACGACCATTACGGTTAGTATTTTGAAAAGAATGGATTTACTTAGTAAAATTGGGCTATTGGTTGGTTCGAATAGATGGTGATCAAGCCTCTTCTTCTCAAAAGAACTTATTAAGCACATTATGCATAATCCACTCCTCACAAGAAAGAGCAAAGAAAGGACCATACCATCTCTGAGGAACTATACAATTTCAAAATTCAAGCGATTTTTGGATGTTGATATGGAATGCTGAAATTACTTAGCGTCAAAAGGTCACTGCTTGGCGTTTACTTCATGGTGTCCTTCCGTTTAAGGTTAATCTATAGATAAAGCAAGTTCCAATTGACAACATCTGTCCTTTGTATGGCATCCATCCTGAGCATTAATATCATCTTTATTAACAATTTTCTTTTGCATTGCATATTTGGCAGGGAGTACTGTTTAGGAGCTTGGTTTCAACAATAATTTCTAATGTTAAAAACTAGTTTTTTCATATGTACTAGATCCTAAATAACAATGATTTTGCTACCTTTCTTGCTCTTGTTGAATTCATTTGGTGGGCTTATAACCAAATAGTATGGGATGGCCATGTTCCATAACCTTCAGCTTTGGTTTATTTTGCATTGACCTCTCTTAATCAATTTAGAGCAGCAAATCAATGACCGGTGACTTCATTTATAGAGGTGAATAGTGATATATCCCAAGGTATCAGGTAATGGGTGAAGCCTGGGTTGGGACAAGCTAAACTGAACGTTGATGCCGGGTTTGCGAGCTTCAATGTGCAACAGCAACAAGGAGGAATGGGTGTTGTAATTTGTGACCTTAATGGTACATGTCTTGCTGCCTATTGTTGCCCATTGTCTAGGTTTTTCTCTCCCACTATTTTAGAAGATCTAGCCATCTGCAAAGCAATTTCTTGGGCAAAGCAATATTGGAGTAATGAGTTATTGGTAGAAACAGATTGCTTAGTTTTGGTTCAGAGATTGCAAAGAAAAGAAAAGGATAACTCTCGGTTGGCTTTTGTTCTTGATGATATTCGACAACTTTTGGATGATCAAACTAATATTCCTTTTGTTTCTAGAAAGGCAAACAATGTAGCTCACTTATTGGCAAAGGAAGGAGCTCACCATTTTGCTAGCTTTGAATGGTTAAATTCACTTCTGGTTTTTGCAATGGCAAGCCATGTAATTGACATTTCTGATTTATGAAACTTCTGCATTTTCTTCAAAAAAAAAAAAGTTTTTGATTAAAATTTTATTAGTATCTAATATTCTAATATTGAAAAAAAATTTATTAATTAATATCTTTGTGATACATTATCAATAATAAAAAAATATTTGTAATATACTACTAATTTGTATAAAAAGTTAAAAATTAGTTATAGGAAATTATGTACTAACTTTAAGTAGTGATGTGAGCTGAATAAATGCCGATCTCACTAAAAAATGACTGAATTGATTGAACCTACAAAGTAAGAAAATGAGAGTCTAGGCGCTCTGCCTGGGTGAATACTCTAATACTTAAGTTAGTATGGTGTTTTACTGGAGAATATATTGCTAAAATTAAGAATACCTCTCTCTGTTCTTTGAGTGTCTGGGGGTATTTCTAATAATTTGTCTTGAGGCTTAAGTCCCTAGAAAATAGCATCACTATTGCTTCAAGTAGTGGGACAATGGTCTCCTATCTTTTAGGAAGGTGGAGAACATGGTAGGAGATCATAATTGAAGTTATTGTTCATCTTTAGTCAAATAAGGAGATCTACATGGATGATTTATATCTGGGAGATCTACCTTGGATGATCTTTATCTGAGAGATCAATCCTGAATAATCTATATCTGGGAGATCTACGTTGGATGATCTATATTTGAGAGATCAACCATGGATGATCTGTATCCAAGAGATCAACACTGGATGATCTGTATATAGGAGATCAACCCTAGATGATCTGTATCTTAGAGATCAACCATGGATAATCTGTATCTAGGAGTTTAACCCTGGATGATCTATATTTGGGAAATCTGGTGTACAGGCTGGCTTTTAGCTTGCTTGGGATGATCCATTCAGATTGACATGCATCACATGTCCCCCCATAAGTTCTGAGTTAAAGGCTCAGAATCCAATGTATACTTTAATAATATTTCTTAGAGAGTTCCTTCATGGTGATCTTCTTTTGGGTGAACCCCTAGTTCACCCTTTGGAGAGTTTATTCATAGAGATCTTCTTTTGGATGAACCCTTAATTTATCTCTAGAGAGTTCATTCATGGAGATCTTCTTTTGGGTGAACCCCTAGTTCACCCTTTTGAGAGTTCATTCATGGTGATTTTCTTTTGGGTGAACCCCTAGTTCACCCTTTGGAGAGTTAATTCATAGAGATCTTCTTTTGGGTAAACCCCTAATTTATCTCTAGAGAGTTCATTCATGGTGATCTTCTTTTAGGTGAACCCCTAGTTCACCCTTTGGAGAGTTCATTCATGGAGATCTTCTTTTAGGTGAACCCTTAGTTCACCCTTTGGAGAGTTCATTCATAGAGATCCTCTTTTGGGTTCACCCTTTGGAGAGCTTTTTCATGTATCTAAGGAGTCTTGGGCAAATTCTTGGTTCACCTATTCCTCAGATATGTTTTTGTTGTTGAAGAAAATGTCTAGGGTGTCTTGGGTGAACTCCTCGTTCACCTATTCCCTAGACCTAAGCATGGCGATCTTCTTTTGGGTGAACCCCTAGTTCACCCTTTGGAGAGTTTATTCATAGAGATCTTCTTTTGGATGAACCATTAATTCATCTATAGAGAGTTCATTCATGGAGATCTTCTTTCGGGTGAACCCCTAATTCACCATTTGGAGAGTTTATTCATAGAGATCTTCTTTTGGGTGAATCCATAGTTCACCTTTGGAGAGTTCATTCATGTATCTAAGGAGTCTTTGGTAAATTCTTGGTTCACTTATTCCTTAGACTTAGGTATGGCGATCTTCTTTTGGATGAAATCCTTGTTCTCTTTCTGGGAGAGTCATTCATGGAGATCTTCCTTCAGGAGAACCATAATTCTCCTTTAAGTGAATTTAAAAACACCTAAAATAATAGAAATTAATTTAAATATATAAATTTGGAGAAATGACCGATGTGTGTCACTAATAGTAGGCCTTCTAGTTGTCTGAGTTCCATTGTTACTTAAGGATGTATCCATGGGGACAGTTGGAAAATCTAGATTGAATATCTAAAGTGGTGTTCCACACTCACTTCACTAAATGATGTGAGCTGCACTGATTCCGAACCTCTGCAAGCGAGAACCAAACTTGTTGAACCTACAAAGTAAGGAAATGAGAGTCCAAGCATTCTACTTGGGCGAATACTCTAATGCTTAAGTTAGTATGGTGTTTCAACTGGAGAATATATTGCTAAAATTAAGAATACCTCTCTCTGTTCTTTGAGTGCCTAGGGGTGTTTATAATGACTTGTCTTGAGGCTTAAGTCCCTAGAAAATAACACCACTACTGCTTTAAGTAGTGGGATAATGGTTTCCTATTTTTTAGGAAGGTGGAGAACATGATAGGAGATCATAATTGAAGTCATGGTTCTTTTTTAGTCAGATCAGGAGATCTACATGGATGATCTATATTTAGGAGATCTACGTTGAATGATCTGTATATGGGAAATCAACCATGGATGATCTATATCTGAGAGATCAACCCTAAATGATCTGTATCTTAGAGATCAACCATGAATAATCTGTATCTAGGAGTTCAACCCTGCATGATCTATATTTGGGAGATCTGGTGTACGAGCTAGCTTTTAGCTTGCTTGGGATGATCCATTCAGATTGACATGCATCAAGTAGTATATACAATTATATCTCAAAAACTATTAATATAATAGTTTTGATATATACTTATATATATTAATATAAGATATTAACTTATTGATATAAACATTTAATAATATATTATAATTATTAATATAATATATAATATATTAACTTATTAAACCCAAAATAGTATTAAAAAAATAAAGCTTAAAACTATACAATTAGTTATAAAAAATTAGTTCATATAATTATATCACAAAAACTATTAATATAATAGTTTTGATATATAATTATATATACTAATATAATATATTAATTTATTATACAATTTTTTCATAAAGAAAATTAATATTATACAACTAAATTTGTAAATTAATTTATACATTAGTTTAAATTTATAGTAATTATTATACAATTTAATGTTAAAGTCAAAACTTTCATAAAAAAAAATTAAACTCAAAACTACATTTTAAGTAAAACTAGCTAGTTTTCATGCAAAGCCACTTTAACAAAAATCACTCTTTTTTTTATTTTTTTTATTTTTTATCAAACCCTAATATCAAACTAGGTTCCATTTTCTTGGCAAAAAAAAAAAAAAAAAGGTTCCATTTTGTGCTTTTCTCCCTTCAAGTTGCACTGTCTCTCTTTTATCTGGCTCTCATCAAAGTTTTGCTACCGCTTTATTGAAACTTTCAAGCCGCTGCCTCCATTGCCGAGTTCTTAGGTGAGTTTCTATAAATAGAAATTTTTTGTTTTGATTTACTGTATATAAAAATTTCTAGGTGATTTTCTTAGATGAGTTTCTTGGTTATTAGGTGCTTGCTAGGTTCTTGCATTTCAATTTTTGTTTCTCCATATTGTATATAGAATTGCTTCTTCTTTTTCAATTTTGATTTCTTAATTTATGAGGTTTGCAAGGCTCTTTGTTAGGGGTAATTATATTTAAGACATTGTATAGGTTTGTTCGTAATAGATATACAATTTCTATAAGTTGTTAGAATTATGAGTTTGCATTGGTCAAAATTTATTTGGATTCTTCGTAATGCGATTTTCTTGTTTCATGGCTTCTGTTGAAATTATAGGTCTGCTATGATTTTCATATTCAGAGAAAGGTATGAATTTTACATAAGATTTTACCACTAGCTGCAACTCTATAAGTTCAAAATAGAGAAGTGATTTTCGCCATTGATACAAATATGATTAGAAATTTTCGTAGACTACTGCATTTGTCCATTCTACTTATTTTGAATACTGAAGACAATGTAATACAGATAATTGAAATTGATAATTCCTCAATGCATAACTCCACATAACGAAAGAAAATAAAATTCTATTAAAAATTTAAACATTATGTAAATAGGAAGGACTGTTCACCTTTAGTTAGCTGAATAAAACACTAATATTTATATTTGTTCCAATTTTATGCATTTTCAATTTCGATTTGATTTACCTGCTATAATATTTACTCTAATGTACTTTTTGAGTGTTTACTGTATATGATTGGCATTCAATTCCTTTGCTCCAAATTGAATTCCTATGATTGTTTGTTTGTGTTGGCTTTCAGTTGGCCATAGGCTTTATTTGTCGCTGCAATTTCTTCTTCTAGTTGCTACTTTCTATAGGTTAGTTTACTCTCTCTCTCTCTCTCTCTCTTTCTCTCTCTCTGTGTGCATTTCTTGCTCTCAATACTCCCTTTTTAAGTTGCTTGAAGTTTATATTCTATT
This sequence comes from Reutealis trisperma, assembly GCA_947687605.1. Lineage (NCBI taxonomy): Eukaryota > Viridiplantae > Streptophyta > Magnoliopsida > Malpighiales > Euphorbiaceae > Reutealis > Reutealis trisperma. The sequence goes on along the minus strand of CANTUT010000222.1, from coordinate 1,001,846 downwards.
ATTTTTGCTTTCTGAGTTTACTCTCAGTAATGTTCTAATTATTTTTCTACACTTTTGGCTTATGGGCTCCTCTTATTTCTATTCTAGTTGTTTCCTTTGCACTAAAGTTTGAAGCTTTTGCTATGATTTTTTGTATTTCTAAATGTAGTTTTTACTTAGTATTATAGATTTGGGTTTTATAATGAAGAAAAGCAACACTAGTATTTCATCTAGTAGGAAAGAAAAGCAACACTGAATGTAATTATGCCATTTGATTGACATTCTACATTATCAATTTCTATAAAATTTTTATGTCAAAACTGACCTACTACTAGTTTGTGCATGAAGTTCATCTCCACTTAAGGTGTTGTATGAAAAGGATGAGGGCCATAATTTTACTTTTCAGTGACTTGAGTGCAATTTTTCTTTTTATCCTACTTCAAAGGGCATGCTAGTTTCACATTGTAGATTTGTATCTTGTGCAAAGTATTGTTCTGGTTTCTTAGGACAAGTGACTAGTATAGAGTGGTTAATTTTTTCTCCTTTATTTATATTTTATGGTTGAAAATTTCAATTATTCATTTGAAATGTATAATGCATGCAGCTGATTGATGGCTATGCATTTGATTATAATGCTAGGACGGTTTTATATGAGGGCTTGTCGGATGGAAATCACACTTTTGAGGTCTACATCAATGGGTCTCATGGAGTTGGCTATGCTACATATAATAGGACTGTTGTTCAAGAAACTTTCTGTAGTCTTTTTTGAGCAAATATTAGAAAAATATTATGTTTACTTTACTTATTGTATAAATTTATTGTATTTTGCTAAATCAAAATTAGATCGGTTGTACTTTAAGTAGAAAAATTAAATTATGAATTATATTATGTTTTAAGTTGAGCCATAGCACTTTGGATTTAGTATTATATGATTTTGTTAGGTGGAATGTGTAATATTGGAATGTATTGAATAATTTTTGTCTGAATCTCCATTTTGGATTAGATTGGATTTAATTGAAACTAAAATATCCGATATCTAAATTGTATTATTTCAAAATTTTTGGATAATACAATACGAATTTTTTTTTTATTTCGACGGTTCTGATTCTCCATAAAATTAAATCTTCGAAATTCGGTCCAATCCTGAAAATTTTTAAATCTTTGGATTGGGTTGAACTATACTCAACCCTAATAAACAAATAGGCAACAATGAAGAACAAGTAAGAGGAGGCTCTTGCGACAAAGATCACTTTATTGATACACACACACATACGTACGTATATACGCACACATGTACGTACCAACATACATACTTACGTATATACACATACATACATATGTACCTACATACACACATACATATGTACGTACGTTGTATGTACATACGTGCGTATGTACGTGTGTATGTATGTGAGTGTGTGCATGCATGTATGTACATATGTATATATATATAAATACTAATTTAAGAAAACATATGTTAATAAAAATATATATAATCAAAACTCGACAATTAACACTAAAATTTAAGGAAATAAAAATAAAAAAGAAGCTATTTACTTAAAAAAAAAAAAAAAAAGGTTTTTCTAACAAAAGTCTTAAGAGCACTAATCAAGACATAAAAATTCTAATAAAATTAAATAAATAAATTAAATAAGCAAAAAGTTGAGATTCTGGAATACTAGTTATTATAACGAAATATAACTCAATCAAAATCTCTAATTTTCTAATCAAACTCATATTTATATTAATTTAATTATCTTTGTTTGAAATAATTATTTTTATAATTGTATTTTTTCTGAAATAACGGCTCAATCATTAAAAAAAAAAAGACAAATAAAAATTAATCAAAGAATTATGAGCAATATAACAAGTTAAATAGTATGAAAATTAATTATAGTCATTTTTGGGGGGCGAAATTTGAAATATTATAATTTTTTTTTTAACAAACCACTACTTGTACCTATTTATTTTTTAAAGCCTTTTGTATATTGCTTAAATTTTTCCATACACATTCCTATAGCTGACTTCTACAAATGATTTTTTCCATACATATGAAAAAAAAAAAAAAGAAAAGAAGAAGAAGAAGAAGAAGAAGAAGAAGAAGAAGAAAAAGAACAAAGAAATTGAACAAAAATTAAAAACTTTCAAACAAGATCTTTGATCACCCTTCTCTAACAGAAGAATTATTGTCATCATCATCATCATCATTACTACTGTCGTAATGAAAATAAAAATGAAGTGGAAGCAACTCATTCCTAGGTGTTTCATTACTATTAGTTTGTGTGTCAGAGACCTCATGATATGAAGTTGATAAATCTGTTAATCTTGAGCAGCTTCCTTTCTTGCTGCTCGAGGTCGAGGCAGAATCATCCATTTTGTTCTTGTTCTTATTCTTCTGCTTGTAATTACATGTCGAAGAACTCGAAGATGAAGTTGATCCATTATCCATGTGCGAGGAAGAGGAAATATGCTTAGCCCTCACTCTTCTTTTCCATCCGTGTAGAGATTGCCTTACATTTTCAGAGACTACAGCCTTCTTGAACTTTGCATCCATCTATAAGTGAAATAAACCCGTAAACAAGAGACTCAGTGCGTGATCAACAAAGCAAGAAGATGAAAGATTTATAGCAAAAAGGCTTTACTTGTGTAACGATAACACAGAGTGGGAATGTGATGAAACTACACCAGAATTGAGTGACTACCCTGCATTTTCCCCCCTTTTTTGTAATTAGAATAAGTAATCTTTGATTCAAAGAGATTACACAATGTACACAGAGAGATAATGATGTGTATGTACCCAAATGTCAAGCGGATTCCAATGAACAATTTATTACTCATGAAACAAGAAGAACCATTAACCTCCCACTGCGAATAAAAACTGCAATTAGCACAATAAAATCCAAAATGCAGGTATACTTGCGGACTTATGAGATACAAACATTATAACAAAAATTGGTACATATGTTATTAATAAACTACATCAATTAATGATGCTAAGAATTTCTCCAAGTACATATATACCTACAATAGTAAGTTGATAGTGTTGCTAAATGTCTACATAACAGATGGTAGTGCTGTTAATTCTTATTAATATCAATTTTGTACTTTTAACATCATAATCCACACATGGCGTTAAAAGGGGGGTTATTCCAACAAATGGACCGGCTGGTATTTCTTCTTTAGCTCGGTTCAGACTGGCATCATCTTCAGTCTAACAACGGCGGGTTTGAACATGGATTTCAGGATCTAGCCCGTTTGGACACAAAACTCTAATACTATACTAAAGTTCATGAGCCTATACATACGTGGACTTATAAGTAGGCAAGTATTGGAAAACACTTGTACAAAACCAATTAACTTGTATTAGGTCCAACACTCATTCACTAATAAATCCTTTATACATTTTGTTATTATTCAATGGAGGATTCATTTTCCAACATACAACTTTCCATGAGCAAGAAAGTTTGGATATGATCATTTTTTTTTATTTGCAGCAGCAGGGTGGGAGAGAAGATTTGGACCTAGCTCTATTGCTGGGTCGCATGCACTTACTGCTAAGCCTGGTTATGGTTGGACATGATCAATTTAACACAAAGCAAATTGATCAACGTCTCTTAGAGGTCCAATTCGTGGAATATGTTGTCTAATATCTACATTTGCATACTGATATTCAATTTAGTGTTATTATACAATGAGTATGAAAAATCTTACCAGTGACCATATAAATGCTGCCATCTCAAAAGCATTCTGCAAAAGAAATGCTAATTAAAGGAAAAAATTCAATGTTATAATATAAACGTTCAAGGAAATAAAGAATGTTGTTACTTATACTCACCTGAAATGATATTAATTGTATTAACCACAAAATAAGTTTAGGCTTCCCAAACCAAAATAGTTCATTCCTCAGGTTTAACTGATAATGATGATGACTTCCTGACCTTGGAACTGTATCGATGATTTCGACAGCCAAACTGACGACTACCCGGTGAAGTTTTGTACCAATTACCAGTATTAACTTTTTATATTCCAGGAAAAGGAAGCATATCAATGTAGAATTATCAAATCAAGTATACTTGAAAAAAAAAAATCAAAAGAGATTTGTTTGATGACTTACAATGGCAGGGAGAAAGGAAAGCCAGAAGTAAACATCAGTTTCTGAACAAAATCCAAAAATTTTCATGCTCTCAGAAAGTGTGCAATAAATTTCAAAATAAAGAGAGATTAATAAGATTTAGTTAGAAAGTAAATTCTTGTATGCTGCCTCCAAGTATATTGAATGTATTCTACTCCTGATTTTATTATTAATGCTCCATTCTTGATTATGGATATGCACCTCTAGCAAATATGTTAAACCAATATAGCCATGCAACTTCAATTGGCTAGGAATTTCATTAATGTGATTTTGGATTCACTTAGAAAGCAAATGGTACAGAGATATAAGATAGTGTTTTGTAGCTTCAGCAGAGCTCCAACACCCAATAACATCCAGTAAAGAAAAATCTACGATGATCATTCACTGTAGTTCTAGAGTTGCAGCAAATTACCATGGAAATTTAGAAAAATGCAGCATATAGCATAAATCCAGAGAGGCAAGCTGCAAAAGAAAGTCAAACAAGAGTAATCAATTTTATTTGTTGGAAAACAATCTGGAGGAGTTTTATAATTTAATATAATGATATTTTATTAGAAGGCAGTCTACATATAGACATTGCTAAAGCTGAAAGCTGACTGTTCCATTAGTCTGCATGTAATTGATTTTGAAGCTTTGAAGACACAAATGTTAAATATCATGTAAACATAAATGGTTGGAATAGACTGAAAGCAACTTGTACAAGCATTCCATGTGAAATTCTTAGGTACACTAATTCAAGAAAATGCTATTGTGCAAGGTGCAAGTAAGCTGAATTACCTAATCCCAACAATATCTCGAAATGATTCCTCCATGCTACGAAGCATATAACTATGGAAATCATATGTCAGAGGAAGATCATGTTTCTGCAAATAGGAAAAGAGAAAATTAAAAATTAAAAAAAAAAAAAAGATAAACAAAATTTGGTACTAGTGAGAATTAGTAGCACTACCATTCGATGTATAAAACCCTTATACCGAGAAGTTTTATATAATATTATTATAGACATTCGACAACACCATTAACATGTCTTTAATAAATGTTGATATTCAGTAACATCATCAACTTGTAGTTATAAGTATATACTTATTGCTAATATCTTTAGTTTTAATAGCATATATCAAATAATGTTAAATTAATACTATCAATTCCGATATTTGTTGTAATCTCAAGTATATTTATGTAGTTCTAATATGATTTTATTCATTTAAACATGAGATTATTTGTGTCTCAATTAAGTTCAAGAAGCAAGAAAACAAGCTCTTCTTCTATTACTATTAACTATTATCTTTACACACTTGATAACATCTTGCAATCAACATTTACATGATTCCCTAGCTATATACCAGCCCTGCCCTCCATTATGAGTTAAATGTGCAGATAGAGTGCAGGACAATTATTTCTGAAACATCTTAAATCTATCATATTTCCGCAATCAAAATATATAAAGAAAAAACTCCATTGGATTTAGAAAGGAACATACAGTGATAAATCCATATCGCAAAGCCATATAATCAGCATAGTTTATGGAACTCCATAATTGGCGGCTGAAACAAAGCTGCAAATTGATACACTATCACTGAATAATCACTTAACATTGAAAGAATTCAAGGAAATTATCCAAGAAATGGAGGGGATAAAAAGAAATATCTGTTAATTAACACTATATATTACAAATAAACCCTTTTAATAGTATGCATATCATGTTGCTAAAAAGTGAAAATTTTTATGCTAATAAGAACTAACAGCACTGCTATCCCATGTATGATTTTTTTGTGATATTATTAGAAACATTTGCAACATCACTAATATGTAGTTATTATTTGGTACGAGATAAGTAAATAAAGAAAATAGAACTTAGTCTGAAGTAAAAAATTTTGTATTATTTGGTAGTCATTATTAAAAAAAGTTTTCGAAAAGTAGGATGTCAACTTCCTGAATTTGGGAGAAGTATATTTCTTTAAGAGAAGCTAAGACAATTAAATTTTCTTAGTTAAAATAGATATAAATTGATGTATCTGTCCTCCATTAAATATAATTGAATAAATGGAGCAAGATATTATTATCTTTTTTATTATTAAGTCGGATAAAATAAAATTTACTTCTTAAAAAGTTATATGCAAACCAAACATATAATTACTTTTCAGAAAATTTAATTCCTAAAAAATAAATAGACTTCCTGGGAAATATACTTCTCAGGAATTATATCAAACAATATCATATTTAATATATTTTGATATTTGATAACACTATATATATATATATATATATATATATATATATATATATATATATATATATATATATATATATATATATATATATATATATATATATATATCGCACTACAACAAATACTATATTAAAAACAATAGTTTAATATCATTTAATACATTTCTTTAAGACTAACAATTAGTTAATATTTATATATCTACCAATCAGGTGTGGTTTGGTTGATCTACACCATTAAAATGATGAGAAGATCAATCAAACCATTAAAATGATAAGAAGATCAACCAAACCATACCTTAACTAATTGTTAGTTTTAAAGAAATGTATTAAATGATATTAAACTGTTGTTGTTAATCTAATATTTGTTGTAGTGCAATACACACATACACACACATATATATATACACACACACATATACTTTCAGCAAAAATATCATACCAAGGAAAGCAAATTCACAGAAAATAACTACCAGCCAAACAAGAACTTTGTGATGACTCCATGGATGGGATGTACGGCGAGAAACGAAAGTAGTTATTCGTGTCATTCTGCTATTGTGAAATGCAGCTTGCTGAGAATCTAGAATTTTAGAAGTTGATACAATTTATTTATGAGATAATTCAAATCAATTCAAAGACATAAACATTAGGGACAGTAAAATGCTGCACCTTCTGAATTTTGTGAACTCAGAATATTAGCCATACTCTTTGCTTGTTTTTCCCAAATGTGCCAGCTACTAATCTATGAGAATTAAATTGAAAATCTAGAGCTCCATTGACAAATGTTAAGTTTCAAAAGCATAATTAACATCAGAAATTGCACTAGCAAGACTGTAAGAATATTTAAAAGGAAAAAAAAGAAAAAGAAAAACCTTAATCATGGCTAGGACAACGGCAATAAAGCTATATAGAACATGGATAACTCCCAGAACAAACATCAAGCGGTGAATCTGTTCTAAACTTTCTCTTGAAGCAAATGGCTCATGACCCTTCAAAACAATTAACAAGTCAAGTAAAAGTTAATGCAAGCATATAGAGGTGGTCTTCATTTCATTTTCAACATGAATACTCAAAATTAAGGGTTAGACATGTTGGAGGAATTATATATATGTAAGGGCTAACTATTGGTTACACTAAGTGCATAATCAATTTAATTAAATAACGTATGGAGAAAAAAGGATATTAGTATCTTTTCACTCAAAAAAAATTTAAAAAAGTCATATTGGATAAAATATTCCATTACGGCTTGGTGTATAGATAAACATATTCACTTGGTATATGCAAGAATTTCCGTATATCATGGTCATTCATTTTATAAAATATAGAATAAGAATATATACTTCTTAGGCTTAGGAGTGTGTTAGAGATTACTGTTAGGTAGTTAAAAAAATGCATTTAAAATTTTTTTAATTTAATTGATTAATTTTTATAAGCTGTTTTTTAAACCTGCTTCTGATAAAAGTATTAATTTATTTGCTTCTATTTAAAAACAGTTTTGAAAAGCAATTTTTAAAAAAAATAAAAAAATTATTGAAAAACACTTTTTTAAAACTCAATATGAAAGGGGGCCTTAATCATATGAATTTGTGGGTTCATGAAAATAACTTGTAAGAGCATTCTCAACAATGCTCTTAGTTTCACTCTCTATTTTAACTTATCTTAAAAATCATGTATATTCCAACAGTACTCTCTATTTTACTTTTTATATAATTTTTTTTATTAATAAAACTATTTTAAAAAAATAATGAGAAGAGAGAAGGAGAAAAAAGTAAATAAAAAAAAGAAAAAAAACTAATAAAAAAAATATTTAGAAGTCATTTTCATACTCCTTAAATTTAAAGAGAGAGAAATTGACTCATAAATTTTAAAGAATTGAGCTTAGTTTAACAAGAAATTGGAAGAGTTAAAATTAGTTTAGCTTTTTATTTTTAATAGGAGGAAGAATAAGAAAGTTTTTAGAGATACTCTAAAAGAAAAAAGCTATTGGGTAGGAGTACTTCCTCGCACTCAAATTAGGTGAGATCCATTTGTGAAATCAGTGGTGAAGTCAGAAAATATGCAAGTCAAACTATTATTACACTAATGTTTTCTGTCCATTAAAAGTACATTAACTTTTTTTTTCCTTTTAGTTTTTCATATATGTTTCAAGAGATCCTAGAATAATGATATACGTTTAATGGAAATTATTAGAGCAAATTAACTCTTTAAAGTTTAAAATTGACATTTTTATATTGAAAATTAAAAATTAAATAAAATAGAAATACAATAGCAAGTCAGCGAGACACAATATAAAAATTTCAGTAGAAGCACAATTTATAAAGCACAAAAAAACCAGTTTATAAATATTTGAATTAACTATAACACTCTAATCACAAAAATATGAATTTTATCTAAATTTAGGAGCACCGTAATTATTTTAATGAGAAATTTTAGTATAATATTCACAACCTAATATATATATATATATATATATATATATATATATATATATATATATATATATATATATATATATATATATATATATATATATATATATAAGAATTTATAAATTTTTAAAGAAATTGTAGTTTCAGTGAAGTTGCTTTAAAATTGCATTCGGTTCACGTCCAAAAATTTATATTGAATTATAATAATATTTTATTTTTCAGTGAGGTCATGGTAGTGTTTTAAAAATCATATTGAATTGACCAGTTCAACCTGTTGAATAGAAAACCATCGACCAATCTAATTCGGTTCAATTAAAAACCAAAATTTCTAGTTTAACTATCTTTGACCGGTTTTAATCGATTTTTAATTAATAAAAAAAAATAAAGAAATTTTATTTAACCGGTTGGACTACCGATTTAACCTGTCGGACCAATTAAACCTCAAATTAATAATCTGATCAATTCGATCATCGGTCTGATATTTAAAACACGGGATCATGGACGTCACCATCATATTTATGCCTCCACAGGCTATTTGACCAAATTAATGCATTTAAACATTATAAATCTAATTTAATTCCTAAATTAAAGGGGTTTTTGTTTGAAAAGTTAAATTTTGGTGGAAGAGCATCGACAGAGTAATTGAAGTTTAAAATCTTAAAAAAAGGTGAAAAAATAAAATAATTAGAAAAAGTGGTAAAAAGATAGCGTATCACCTTTTCTTTCGCTAAAATTATGGTTTTTCTATATTTTTAGTGGATTTAGATACATAATTCAGTCACAATTTTCGTGAACATGTGTAATCCGCCAAAATTTCTGACAAAATATTTGAATTTTGAAAAAAAATTTAGTGGAATAGTTGGCTATTTACCTCACCACCCCACTTTCACTCTTGCTCTCACTTTCATAATATAATTCTTTTTACATTAATATGTAATTGATTATTAATTTTTATACTTAATTAAATAACTTTATTATTGATAAGAGTAACTTAAAATAGATCTCAAATTTTTAAAAAATAATATTTCCACCAAATTTTAGTGATAAATATATGTCCACCATATTTTTCGACAGGAATACAGGTCTATCTTTTTTTTTAGTTAGTTTTCGCCATTTTTAATTTCAATTGTTTATATAAAATTTTGGCCAAAAAAAATTCAACTGTGAATTAACAAACTTTCACCTCTATTTGAAATTTTTTTTAAAACCACCCTATTTCAGAAAATTATTTCTATTTTACTTATTTATTAAATTTATTTTTTCAAATGCACTAATTTTGTGAAATGCTCTGCCACCGCATCTACCCAATGTGAAACCTACATATACAGTGGCTTGCTCAATAATTTCGTAGCTTTGCGATCCCATATTTTTTTTATTTTTTATTTTTACCAAAGTTATTATCTACATTACAAGCTTATCAGTTTGGACAATAAAATTCATATACTAATGTATAATTTAACGGTGAATACATATATAATCTGATTAATAAATTTAAGTTCGATTCTTATATTAAAAAAACTGATAATAAAAATAAAATATTATACAATTTTCAAGTGTCAAATTATAATTTACAATTATATTAAAATATAAATATAATCTAAATTGAATATAAGCAAAATAAGATTAAGACTTCGCAATTAAATGAAATTAGTTTTTCTATTAAACCGCAATTTGACGTGAGATATTAAAGAGGAAGACTATCTCTTATTGTATAGTTTATTGTGTTTCTGTAAAATATTCTCCTTCTCTAAAGCCCAAAATGTGAAATTAATTTTTCACCTAAAAAAAATTTTAGATTTCACAATATTTCAACTTTATCATTAAATTGAAACCACATTGGTGATTGTTATGTCCTTGAGTAGGAATTAAACCCCTTTATGAATGGTTCCCTATAAAAAAATGGGGACAATTCATGAAAATAACTTCTAGTCTTACATATCTGCTAAGTACAAAGCACACATAAAAATAATATACTGAATGCATAAAATAAATAAATTCTGGAAAGATAAACAAATGGAGTTGTTACCTCAGGGCATTGATAATCACGAGGAGTAAGGGTGTATAAATCATCTCTAGAAGAAGAAACATTTGTATAACTAGTAGCTGAATCAAAACTATTTCCTTCTAATATTTTTAATTCATCTTTTATTGCACATGGGAAAAATCTGCTGCTCATAGCTGATGATTTCACACAAATCTTGGCCACAATTACAACCCAATGACCCATCAGCAATGACAAGAGCCCAAAAAGCATTAGCTCTGCTCCAAGATTCACAACATCATACTACACAATTTCAGGTAACATGTTCTTGTAAAAATTGTTGAACAAAAAAAGAAAACCCATAATTGCTTACCATCTTTGATCTTCTCTAAAGCTGAAAGTAGTGCTTTCCTCTTGCTTCTTCTCTTATTCAGCCACTATTTACAAAGAAAAAAGAAAAAATTAGTAGCCTTAAGAGTATGTGAGATTTCGAGTTTGAATTTCTTTTTCAACTTTTACCTTTCCTAAGTGTTCCAAAGAGGCTTGGAAAAAGAATCCTAAAGAAACCATGACAGTGATTACTGAAGCCAAAGCCCATGTTGGCGTTATAGCCAAAGATTTGCCTTCCTCCATGGCTTGTCCCTCCATTTTCTAAAGAAAAAAGAAACTTACAGATCCTGATTCAATTAAACCTTCCAAGGATTTTATTTATAGACCCATTAACTACACAGTCAGAGACCCACAAATCCCATCAGTCTCTTTCAATGCCTTTTATGGAGAGTTCATTTCAGGCCATGATGTCAACACATGGTGACTGCATCTCTTCAGGGCATTTAAGAAACCATGCCATGAGTGTTATGAACCAAATTGGCATATGGGTCCCTATGAAAAAACAACTCTAAAACCATTTCATGCATTTTTGGAAGGAAAGAACGTGCCTTTGTCTTCTGATTTTCCATCTTTTCTCTGCAATAATTGGGAATCATGAATTTAGCACTACATAACTTCTGCATAAATTAGTATATTAATTAGGACTTTTTCTTTTCTTTTTTTCTTTTTAAATTAATAATAAAACATGATTATTTAATAATATTTCAATATTAATTATTATCTTGTTTTCTTAATTAGTTTATAATCATATACGGGATCAGATAGAATCTTCAATTTTAGTATGACTGATCTGGTCTATAACAACCCACGAAAGATTTGCAAATGAGAACATTTGGCATGACCAAGCTGCATCCAATTTTATATTTTGATACTTCATGAGCAATGCATTAAGTACTTGTAAGGGGGAAGAAAAAAAAAATTAACCGTTGGTCAACTCATACGAATGTAATGCAAATTGTATACGCAGTGAAAGAATCAGAAATTTTTTTTTATATATAATTAAGAAAATTTCTATATATTTAAAAAAATATATATTCACCTAGAATAAAAAAAATTAAATATAATATATAACGAAATTTTTATAATTTTATACCTAAAAAGTTTTTTATATTTTATATCTCCTCCACTCCATAGCTCTGTCATTGTGCAGAGGGCAAACCCCCTACAGTTGATAATGTAGCAATTAAACATATATAACAGTTTGTGATAAAATAGAACATTATTATTGTTAATTGAGAGAATACTTCTGAAAGAATTATATCAGATCGTGTTGATTGATTTATTTACAGAGATATTTATAGTCATTTATACATGATTAATGGCATAATCTATGGCATGATTTGTGAGTTATACATGTGAGGTAGAGCTAAAAGTTTGATATTTATACAGATAATCTATACTTAACATTGACTTTCAAAAGATTGACATTAACACCCCCCTCAAACTCAATGTGGTATAGTGGATGCCAGTTTAAGTTTGTTTAGAAGATCCTGAAACCGAGTTGGAAGATATGTTTTTGTAAAGATATCCACTGTTTGATGAGCTGATGGGACTGATTGTAAGATAAGGTTACCTTGAAAAACATGATGACGGATAAAATGACAATCAATCTCAATATGTTTTGTTCGCTCATGAAATACGTCATTGTGAGAGATCTGGATTGCACTTCGATTATTATAATGAAGTGTGGTGGCAGAGTGATGGTTGATACCCATATCTGAGAGTAATCGTTTCAACCAAAGTAATTCTGATGTAGCGTCAGCAAGAGCACGATATTCAGATTCGGTGCTTGAGCGAGCAACGACAGTTTGTTTCTTGCTTTTCCAAGAAATAAGAGAATCTCCCAAAAAGAAACAATAACCAGTGGTTGACCGACGATCAATTGGATCACCAACCTAGTCAGCATCCGAATAGCCAGATAATACAAAGGGAGTATTGGCACTGAAATGTAATCCATGAAAAATAGTGCCTTTGATATAACGAAGGATCCGAATGACGGCAGCAAAATGAGACAAGCGAGGAGCAGTCAATCATGAATTGACTAATTAGATGAATAGCATATGATATATCTAGTCTAGTAACAGTGAGATAAACAAGACTTCCAACTAGTTGACGGTACAAAGTAGGATCATCAAGAGGAGTGCCATCTAGAGGAGTAAGTTTACAATTGAATTCCAAAGGAGTTGAAACAGTTTTGCTATCATTAAGACCTGCTCTGGAAACTAGATCATATGCATACTTTGCTTGAGACAAATAGTAGCCTTGAGAATTATAAGAAACCTCAAGACCCAAAAAATAGCTAAGAGTGCCAAGATCCTTCATTTCAAAATGCTGGCTGAGATAAGTTTGGACTTCAGAAATACCAGATCTGTCACTACCTGTAATGATCATATCATCAACATAAAGCAACAGCAGTATAATTCCATGATCTGCGTGGCTAACAAATAATGCTGAATCATAATTGCTGTAGACAAAACCAAATTGAGTAAAAGTTGAACTAAATTTGGTAAACCATGCTCGAGGAGCTTGCTTAAGTCCATACAAAGCTTTGCAAAGCTTACAGACTTTATGAGAAGAGTGATACCCAGGAGGAGGTTTCATGTAAACTTCTTCAGATAAGTCACCATTTAGAAAAGTATTTTTAACATCCATCTGGAAATTTTTCCATTTACGGACTGCAGCAATGGCTAATAGACTGCGAACAAATGTCAACCGGGCAACTAGAACAAAGGTTTCTTCATAGTCGATGCCATATTCTTAGTGTATCCCTTAGCTACTAAACGGGCTTGATAACGTTCTACAGACCTATCAGAGCGAGTTTTGATTTTATAGATCCATTTACAACCAATTAGGATTTTGTTGGGAGGAAGATCAACTAGATCCAAAGTGTAAGTTTTCTCCAATGCTTGAATTTTCTCAGTCATAGCTTGCTGTCAAAGAGAGTCAGTACTAGCCTCACAATAAGAGTGAGGCTCATGGAGAGTTGCAATGGCAGAATAATAATGAAAATCTTGAAGGTAACTAGGAGTTTCTCTTACCCAAGATGAACGACGAAAATTGGTGTCATGAGTAGGTGAAGATTCAGAGTCATGGGCAGGTGCAGAATCAACAGTTGGAGCTGGTTCAAGGGGATTAGGTGGGGAGGTATCAGGCTCAATAGTAGCAAAATCACCTGTAACAGAGATAGGAAATAACTCAATAGAAGGGTTTGTCAAAAATAATGAGTTAGTAGAAACTGAAGTGTGAAACTCAGAGAGAGAGGAGAACATAGTGTTTTCCCAAAAGGTAACATGTCTAGAAATTGAAGTCGATTAGAAATAGGATCCCAACATCGGTAACCTTTCTGTTCTACCCCATAACCTATGAACACGAGGTTCTAATTTGATATGTTCATAAGGTTGTAAAAGAATAAAACATGCACAACCAAAGGTCTTAAGGATTTTATAGTTTGGAATTTTGCCATACAATTTTTCAAAAGGAGATAGATTTTGAAGTACTGAGGTAGGTACCCGATTAATATTATACACAGAAGTGAGTGCTGCTTCTCCCCAAAATTTTTCTAGACAGGAATTGGAGAGGAGAAAAGCACGAACAAAGTCTAAAATATGACGATATTTTCATTTTGCTTGGCCATTTTGTTGTGAAGTGCGAGGACAGGAACGTTGAATGATTGTGCCTTGTTGTTGAAGATAATGAAGCAAAGATGATTCTTGGTATTCTATGGCATTATCTGTGCGAAGAATTTTAATTGTTGAGGAAAATTGAGTTTTAATCATATTTCCAAATGTGACATAAATATGTGGTAACTCTGAATGATTTTTCAAGAAATATATCCAAGTAAAACGAGAATAATCATCAATAAACAACACAAAATAACGAAAGGCATTTACGGAAGAAACAGGAGAAGGTCCCTAAATATCAGAATGAATTAAGTCAAATGGACTGGTAGAAATAGATTTATTATGATTAAAAGATAATGCAGGTTGTTTGGCAAGTTGACACTTTAAACACTGAAATGACTCAAATTTTATGGAACCCAACAATGCACGAGAAACTAAATACTGAATTTTATTGGCAGAAGCATGACCAAGGCGAAGATGCCATTGAATAATAGGAGAAGTGGTAGTAGTAGTGGCAGAAACAGATCGTTGAGGAAGATAAAGAAATATGAGCTCAAATAATCGCCCCACCCTGCAACCTGCCCTAAGAATCTGCCCCATCTACGGATCCTGTATCTAACAACCAGAATGAGAAAAATTTACATTTAGTCATTTTTCACATAATTGACCAACCAAGATAAGATTTAGTGACAAGTTTGGAATATAATGAGTATCAGAAAGGCTAAGATTAGAGGTAGATGCATGACCAATAGGAGTGTTGTGCATTTTAGTTCCATTTTGCTGTTTGTATTGGGGGTAAAAAAGGAGCAAGTGTAGTAGAGGACAAGATATTAATATCAGTGGTCATATGGTTACAACAGGCAGAGTCAAAAAGCCAATTTGAATTACTTGAAATGACAGACATAGAGACAGAGGAGTTGAAAGAGATAATCTGTTTGAGTAAGACCTCAAGATCACTCATTATGATGGCAGTAGAGGTGTCTGTGGTAGCAGCACTGACTGAGGTCGAGCCAGTTTTAGATAAAGTATTGGTTTTAGAATATCCACCCTTTGGTCGTGGTGGGCGAGTTGACAATGCTTAAGAATGTGACCATGATCATGGCAGTATCTGCATTCTATAGTACGGCAATTAGCAAAATTATGATCAGGTTTATTACAATTCTTACATAGTTGATTGCTATATCTCAGATTTGAAGATCGTGTGGTTGCAAGAGCTAATTCAGAATTTGACTGACTGCCAAGACTAAGTCGTGTTTCCTCAAAGATAAGTTCTTGGATAGCCGTATTCAAAGTTGGGAGAGGATGTTGATGTAGCAGAGAGGCACGCACAACTTCATATGCTGGTCGAAGAGCCATAAGAACTTGGATTATGTGAGATGATCTTCACTAATCTTTGTCTGAGATAACTGATTCCAGATTGGTTGAACTTGTGCCAAAAAATCATTGACAGATTAGCTAGATTCTTGTTTGAGATTGTGCAAAGTAGTCCATAGCTGAAAATAGTGTGCAAGACTAGTAGTTTGATACCGATTTGCCAAGAAATCCCATATTGCTTTTGCTGTATCAAACTCAACAAATTGAATGTAAATGGATGGAATCGATGTGCTGCGGAACCAAATGATGACTTGATGATTTTTGCTATCCCAATCTTTGAGGCGATCTTCGAATTTGATATCTAGTTCGTTTTGCTCTTTGGTGGGTTGAGTGATATCTTCGGTAACTATACGTCAAAGCTTGTGCCCAATCAAGAAACTTTTCATTCCTTGAACTCAAACATTGTAGTTGGATCCAGTCAAAATTGATGTAATTGGTTTTGCAACGTCTGATTTATCCATTTTAAAGAATACAAAAGAAAATGGATGATAGAGCTGGAATATGACAAAACAGAGGCCAAATTTGGATTCAAAAGGTCAAAAAACTTCAGGAACCGATTTTCAAGAACCGATCTAAAAATGATCGAACCAGTCGGTCAAAGTTTTTTGGAACAGTTCGATCAACAGGAGGTTCTAAACAGTGCAGAATGCAGATCGGGTCAGGCAGAACGCGAATTCGGATCAGTCAGAGCGCGGATCCAGGTTGGCCAAAGAGCGGGCGGATGATGACGTGGTCTGACACATGGCGTACACGTGGTTTGACAGCTGCTGAGGTAGATCTGACGTGTCATTAGCTGGACTGACAGGTGGAGATGACGTGGCTTGCCACGTGGCGTACACGTGGACTGACATATGATGGAGTGGATATGACGTGTCACCAGCTAGACTGACAGTGGAGATGACGTGGCTTGCCACGTGGCGGACACATAATCTAACAGGTGCTAACGTGTGAGCTACGTGGCGATGACGTGGTCGTCTTCAACCTCTAGCTGTGTGTGGAGCACGTAAAACATAGGTCAGTGTCTTTGAGTGGCGTGTGAGAGCACTTGAGGTACTTTTTGGAGCTCCGGTTGGTTTTGAAATTTTTCTAGTGACTAGTTCTTCCTTTTGGTGTGATCAAAATGAAATTTTCACGTGTGCATGGAAAGATTTCAGTAAGGCAGTGGTTTGAAATGAAGAACAGAATAGATGCATAGCAATTGGATCAGATATCAAAGAATGGCTCTGATACCATGTTAATTGAGAGAATATTTCTAAAAGAATTGTATTAGATCGTGTTGATTGATTTATTTACAGAGATATTTATAGCCATTTATACATGATTAATGGCATAATCTATGGCATGATTTGTGAGTTATACATGTGAGGTAGAGCTAGAAGTTTGACATTTATACAAACAACCTACAGACAATTTATACCTAATATTGACTTTCAAAAGATTGACATTAACAATTATGTTTCTTTTTCTGCGTCCAACAGAAAGGAAAAAAGAATTATATAAATTTAATTCCTCTGCTTTTTTTTAATATAATGAAATAGGCAGTCGAATTCCTTAAACGTATAATAATACATTATTTAATTATTTGGTATCCACTGCTTAATTGATGTTATGAGACAATTGATATTTGGTTCATGTGATTGCTTACTAATTAAGGACAACAATATCAGCACATTATAATATAACTTAACAAAAAGTGTATATTCCTCTTAATAATAGATTCAAAATTGATTCTCTTTTTCCAATACTAAAAAAAAATACAAAATAAGTTATTATTATTACTATTACTTGCCAATTACACTTTCTGTTCTTAAATAGATGTCGTTTAAAGTTTACAAAATCAAATGTTATTATTACTACTATTTGCTAATTACTCTTTCTGTTTTTAAATAGATATCGTTTAAAATTTTTACACAAGAATTAAAGATGTGTTAAATAAATATTAAAATGACTGTAAATAAATATTAAATAAACTATATTATCTTTAAACTTGAAAAATACTTTAATATGAAAAAGAATAAATAAAAATATAATTTAAAAAAAAATAATATATATTGAAAAAAAAATCAAATAATATGAAATAAAATTAAACTTTCAAAATATCATTTATTAAAAAACGCATAGGGTAAAATTTTTCCTGAAAATTAAATTATTAGTAGTGTTCTGATATAGAGCAGCGTGGCAACACTAAACACTGCCATATGGCTGATGTAACAGCCACGAACTTTGAGGGATCAATCCCCTGCTTCTCACTCACAATGTTTTTCTGGCACTAGCTTGTTTACATCAGTGTTTTGAAAATTGAGCTAGACTAATTAAATTGAGGATCAATTTAATAATTAATTCAATCAGTTCAATTTATTTTTTAATATATTTTTATTTTTTTAATTTAAAAATCATTAATTAAAATTATATATTCAAATAAAATTTTTATAATTCAATTCAATTCAATTGATAAGATGCATTAGAGTTTTCAATGGGTCACAATATACTATGCCAGTGTGAAAATAAATATATCTGCCATAATTTTTTAAAAATATCAAATTTATTTGAGCATATAACAAGGGAAATTTTATGCTAATAGCGGGCGTGTAGCTTTATATCATTCGTTAAATTAACAAGTGATAAATATATAATTGTTTGTTTTTTATCCAACAAAAAAATATTAATACTATTTTTTATACTATATATTCTTTTTTTATTTAAATATATATTTTGGATCCATTTGGTTCAAACTTTAAAATTGAAATTAGAATAAAAAATAAAATGAAGCGGAATTGAAAACGGAATGATTATTTTTCTCAAGTATTTAGTTCAATAATAAAAATAAAGGAATCGAAATCGATTTCTTATAAAGCTGTTTAGTTTTTTGAATACATAAATCAGAATTGATACAAAAATTTTAATAAATTTTCTTATTAATGTACATGTATATTGTTAATAGTATTTTTATAAATATTATAGTGGTCATATTTAAAATTTTAATTATTTTAAATAGTGAAAAATATTTTAAATAAGATATTTAACATAATTTAAGAATATATGTTAATTTTAATTCTATATTTTTAAAATTTATTTGAGATAATAAAATTAATTTTTATATGTATCATTATTTTGATATTATTTTAATTTTTATTAATTTTATATTTTGTCATATTTTATATTTAATAATAATATTTTAAATAATACAAATAATTGTATGTTTGACCAAAATAAAATGTTTGATTTAATTCTCATGAGAATGAGAATTTGATTCTTTACGGGAGATGAAGAGAATGAGAATTTAATTTTTTGAGGAGACGAGGGAAATGAATGATTCTTTCAAATGGTGAAATTGTATTTCGTTTCTCAAATATTTTTTTGCAAAACAAGAATCGGAATCATTCATTCCGATTTCGATTCCTAATATTATTTTTAGTAAAACAATTGGCTTCTTAGCCTAGATAAGACTTCACTGTATAAAGGAAAAATTAGTTACAAGCAAGAGTAGTTAAGTTTTTCCATAAAAAATGCAGAATTAGTTACACATGTGGAAATAATACTTGGTCGGTAATTCTATTTTTGCAAATCAAAGTTCCAATTTTTGGTCCTCTTCCATCTTTCCGGGCTCAGTTTTTGGCTTCTCTTCCATCTTCAGGGGAAACTCATTCTGCACCCAATCAAGATAACCTCCACCCATGTTGCTCACATCCTTGAAACCCTATCATTTCATTCTCAATAAATTAGTTAATTTCTCACTTTCTTCAACATAATTAAACAAGCTAAGCATACCCAAATTCAGTTTGAAGTTAGTGTTGGGGCCAAAAAGGGATTTGGAAATTCAACTCAAAAACCAATAACTTGAAAAACTTTGGTAAATGGCAAATCATATAAACTTACAGCATTAAGAAGATCAGCAGTTGCATACAAGGATCTGACTCCACTTTGACAACCCTATACAGGAACATAATCAAATACCATAAGACTTGAGCTAATAATAATAAATTAAATTGAAGAAACTTGAATAATTACCACAACAACATGATCTTCCTCCTTGCAAACAGCTGAAACCTCCTTCAAGAATTCAGGATTTTTCACCCTGCCTGAAACCCAACATCAAATTGTGTCTTTTATACTTCATTTCTTTAACGCATATAAACCGACGTAAACAAAGGCTAATTATTGTTAGAATCCTAAATATTTATACCTTCTGGCGTATTGAGCATGTAAGGAATGTTGAGTATTTTATCTGAATGCACATGTCCTTTCTCAAACTCTTCTACCGTCCTATGGGTACAATGAACAAGAAAAAGAAAAAAATAAAAAACAGACATAGAAATGAATTTTAATTCAGTAGTGCTGCAGTGGTTTTCAAGACTGTGAAGTTGTAAATCATAATATTCGAGCAATCTTGACTATGTACCTAACATCCAGATAAACATGGCCAGACTCTAGCAAACCCTTGGCTGCCTTAACATCAACAGTGTTGACTTCATATTCTGAGCTATAATATATCAGAAGGAAAAGAAATAACCCACAAGAGATCAAACTCAAAGAAAATTCCATGTAAATTAATCCAACAGAAAACTTGGTTTTATGGCTTGTAAATTGTGTAATAAAGAAAAAGCAAAAACCTTTTGTCTAGAGAGCCCATGAAGATAATTTGGCTTTTTATACCAAGAATAGTTGACTGTTGACCAGTGGGCAGTGGTTTTTTTCCTAGATCTGGTAGCTGTTTGCTGGGTTTGCCTGAGAAAACCAGCTGCCGATATGTATAGAAGTGGGCTGATTACAAGCAGCAACTGCTGTTGTTTGTTGCAACCATTTGTTTTCGGTGGGAAAAAATAGATACAAGACAAATAAAAGAGATAAATACACGTAGCAATCCAAAAGAGGAAACCCAATAATACGATGACACGTAATAGCGAAACAAGATGGGTAATTGTCAACTAATATTCAGCATTTCATAGCTGCTCTGAATCATCAATTCGCTATCTACCAATAGCATGATGAACAAAACAGCAATGGCGGATAGCGTCCTGATTCCTAATTGCAATAGGACCACCTTTTCCCTAACCTTAGTTTCTGTTTGGGAAAAATAAAAAAAAAGTATTTTGACCATATTTAAGTCGAGGTGCATTCCCTTCTCTTAATGTATCTAATTAATCAATATTTAAGTCTCGAATTTGAATTCTAATAGGAATCAAGTTAAAAATAAAAAATAAAAAAAAGAATATTATAGTCAAAATACATTTTCCTCCCTCCCAATACTTCTTCAGTAGTTTTCCCTTGTGCAGATTACAAGTCAAAATGTTACATCTTGCAACCAAGTCACAGAAATACTTTTACAGTATAATTAACAAAATAGAAATAGAGAATTTATGAAATGTGGAGAGAACCTGTGATATGTCTGAATGAAAATTATATTACGCAATACAGAACTATATACAAAATGACTTTTAAAAACTCAATTCTAGACAAATTCAGTAAACATCAGTAAATACATGTGGTTAAGCACTATCTGCTGCTCTTCCTTCAATTTAGGATGAAATAATGAATGCCACTGTAAGTTTTCACAGAACTGCTCCCAATGTATGTTTGCCACAGGCACAGCAGAAGTTTTTTGGGATGTCCATTTCAGACTCTGTAGAGACGTGGAGACAAACTTAAAATCCAGTTCTTGCCTTATTGGCCATCCCTGATAAACAAAAGGCCTGCAAATGAAATAAGGAAAGTGCAAAAAGGAGCTAACCACGGTTGGTAAATGAATTCAACATCAGAGCAATTAAATGCGATATAATATGACAACTAATTCATAAATGTAATTACTTTGTATGCCAGAAGATCGATTGCCAATTTCAATATGACCACTCATTTTCCTCCTCTCTCCAGGGGGGTAAAAAAAAGCCAAGTTATTTTCAGTCAACTTTCTGTCTATTCCACCAAATAATGAACTGTATGTATATATATATATATATATATATATATATATATATATATATATATATATATATATATATATATATATATATATATATATATATATATATATATATATATATATATATGTATATGTATATAACTTTAGTTATTCAAACATAAAAATATCAAAAATATTTTGGATTCCTTGTGGAAAAAAAAAAAAAAAGATCCTATTCCAAGAATTGCATTTCATTTCCAATTACAGAAACCAAACATGGCATTCAAGTGAGAGATGGGCAAAGATTCAGTTCTTAAGTACTGATAATTGGCATACCTGATTAAAAAAAAGCTAGTCCATTGTTTGTTGCATTTACTGATTCTGAAGCCAGATTCCCCTCTTGATCTGCATCAAGAAGATGACAAATTAATCTGTCTGGAATCATATTTAAGAAATATTGGCAAATTTTACTTGTTTAGTTTCAAAAGTAGTGAAAAAACTAGACAAATTCATTATCTGTCATAAGGTCTGCAGCCCTCAACATTTCTAGTTCTATTATTATCTTGCTCCTGCCTGTCACCAGAAAAATATTGAAGAATATAGCATAATATTGAAAGTTATAGTTTAAAAGCTAGCATCTTATTCACCCATCTCTTGGATATTGAATAACACTCCTCTCTACACAATCTATCAACTTGCTGCCAATAACTGGTGTCAGGACATAATGACAACTACATGAAACAAGATTGTACAGCACATTTCTTCTTCTAATTTGAGCTAAATCAGCTCCAGCTCTAAGTATTGAGAACATAAATAAACAAATGTAACATACTATGAATTATTATTAAATACATTCTTCCAGTGGCTATCACCTCCTATGTTCCTATCATGGGCCCAGCATGCCCTTCTCATGATAGCTAAAGAGAAATCTATTCCAGAAAAAGTGCTCAACAGAAGGGAATCAAGGTTTCTGGGAAGAGAATATAGAACTTTTTTCACTAAGTCAACCCTACCCCTTCACATATCAGATGAACCTACTCAAATGCCCTTTTATATAATTATAAACAACCAACCAAGTGATTTCCATTTCCAAACAACACTATTTTACAGAAACCCACTTGGTATGATATTAAGTGACTAGGCAATGGAAATAATTCCATTTTTTCCATCGAAGGTTGGGGAAGCACATCAACTCCATAACTCATTATAATGCTGAAAGGTTTTTTAACTATCTTCACAAGTCCACAAGTTAGTTCCAGGAAGATGTTAGTTCACTTTTTCCCAATGCATGCAGAGCTTCATGGAATCAGAAAGTCGAAGCCTAATGTCATATTAATCACAACAACTCATCACTCTGACACTTTGATAGGCTAATATACACATGTTGCTTAAGTAGAAAAGGCACTCTAGTCTTGGTATTGCAATTTGGCATGTAATTATGTGAGTTTGAAAAAGAATGCAGTTTCATGTGAGCATACTGGAAATAATGACTGTAAACAGGTAAGATTGGCAATAAATTATAACACATGCACGGAGTGCCACCATAATAACTTCTGAACCCACTGCAAGAAATATCAAACGCTGCCCTACCCCAAAACAGAAATATACATTTAATTCCTTCACAGTACACTAAAATCTACAAAGGGCCTTTGTGCACTCACCTCAGAAAAAAGTTTTGTTTTCATATCAAACTTGCACACAGGGCAGAATGTTCCCCACTTGGTCAGCCACGAGTCCACACAGCTAGAATGAAATTCTGCAAGTAAATTTATTAACATAATCATCAGCAAGTAAATTGTGTTTTTCTATGGGCAGAGAGATGAGTAGTGGAGGACATGAAAATGAGCCATAGTATAACACCGTGCTCTTATTTAACAAATAATTGGCGTCCTACCATGTTGGCATGGGAGAACTTTAAGAATTTCTCCATCTTTGTAATCCTCAAGGCAAATAGCACAGGTTTCTCCACTGTGGCTGCGATTCAAATGAGCAGAGTGGAATGTGAAACAGGGAAAACCTTCCAGCATCCGTGCATCCAGACTTTTGCAGTGCAAATTTGTTCTCTGCCAATGTATCCAATGTCTAGGCATGATGAAGGCTATTATAAGGAAAGATAGGATAACAAGAAGAGAGAGAAACGAAATAGCTAAAACAGTCCATGCTCTGTTGCTATGAGACAAGTAAATGCAACATTCGCCTTCTTCCCCTCGAGCATGCTCCTTTAAAATTTCACCAGCTGACTTTGAAACGAAAACAGCATGCACCTTGATTCCCTCAGGATTCATCATCACTGCAAACAAGAGATAGCACATTCCATAACAACCAAAGCACCCAAAATTATTTTTTCAAAAAAAAAAAAATACTAAAAAGAAAATATTAGCTGAATTCCTAAATCCAAAAATCTACAAATGAGCCTTTGATTCAATGGTACTAGAGTCATATTCAGAGCTGAAAGGTCTCAATGTTGAGTGCTAGTCGGTGAAACTACACATATCCATTACAAATCACAAATCACAAAAAAGCAAAATATTCAAGAGAAACATCATCAGTTGATACAAACATAACTTATACATTTCGGGGGAGATTTTATTTTATTTTATTTTATTTTAGGAAAAAGCAATAAATGGGAAGTGGAAGAGATTGAGAACTCACTGTAAACCAAATTTCTCTTATCTCTATCATCATAGACAATTGCAGCACGAAATCCCCCATTTTGAGCATTTCGAATTTTATCCTCAAAAGGGCATCCACCTCTTATAATCAAAGCAAATCTTACTTGCTCAGTTTCATTTAACTCAAAACGATTGTGTAGCGAAGAACAAGCGTCCAGAGGATTCGCCACATGCAAAGCTCCACAAATACCAGACTTATTGACGCTAACAGCTGAACAAACAAAGAATCACATACACATATACACATAAAAATTAAATTAAAAAGAAATAATAACATTAATTTCAGTTCCCATTTTCACTTTTTATCTAGTTTCCAACACTTTCTGAGTATCCAAACAGAAAGAAAGTTACCGAATTTGGCGGGAAGGTCTGGGAAGGAAAAGAAGAAGGGTTTTAGAACTACAGTAGCTGAACTTAATCCAATGAAGTAACAAATAAATAACAATAAGGCTTCTCTCATTATTTATATTTTCTCGGAAAAAGGAAATAATTTTCTCGCTCTTTCTTGTTCGGAATCGGAAAAATGGGATTTTCAGAGGAGTAGTTGAGAGGTGGAGAGATGCCGAGACGGTTGTGACTGGTGGCATTTTGATTTTTAACGAGACGCGAAGCTGAAGGCGATTGTTCGAAGAGAAAAACGGTGCGTCTTGAAGCTAAATATGACATGTCGTTTGAAGAGTCATCTTCTTATGTCAACGACTTGTCGTTTGGAGTATTGACATGAATTTTAATGTGCTGCCGCCATCAGTTACTAGAGAGGCGAGGCTGTGCAAAGGAAAATAATGGAAGAAATTTCGAAGCTACCATTGCCAGAAGCGTTCCTTAATTTCCTTGAAGAAAATGGGCTTGACCCTTCCATTTATACGGCCAGTGATACAACCCCTCGATATATAAGGTTTTTCAATGTCAATATCAATCATTTCTTCTTCTTCTTCTTCTTCGTTTTTTTTTCTTCTTACAAGATACCCAGTTCTAATTCCTGTAACTTATGCTTGTGTTTTGTTCTATTTTACAAGTTTAGTCTTGCTTGCTTTTCAAAACTGAATTTTGTAAAGTATATCTTGAGAAAGTTTTGTTCTTTTCCTAATTTTATTTGATAAGGTTTTCTCTCTTTTTCTTTGGAGAAGATTGAAACCTGGGAGTGAGGATGATCTTGAAGAGATTGAGGTAGAGATAAAGTGTAAGCTTGAGAGAGTAAATTGGTTACCTGGGTTTTATTCCCTTCCACTTCAATTTCAGATTGCTAACTCAAGGGCATACAGAGAAGGAAAGGTAAGAAATCACAATAAATTAATAAATAAATTATTGGAAATATTTAACATGGACTGAATTGTTCTGTTTAGGGGATCATTTAACAGTATTATTAGGTTTAGCTGTTATTGATTATAAATCTTTATCTAACTGTTGTATTTTTGGGTTGTGTTTATCAAGATTGTTTTATTAGTTATGTTTTTACTTTTTATGATTATTCAGATATACGGAATTGATGCAGCTTCAGGGGCTGCTGTTTTAGCCTTGAATATCTCAGTGGGAGATCATGTTCTTGATCTGTGTGCTGCTCCTGGTAAGTGATATTTTCCCCTTCTTGTGTTCAGTTAGTATGGCAGATTTTAATTGTAACCCTTTATTGGTTTAAAAAGAATGTGTTAAGCATG
The DNA here is from genome assembly GCA_947687605.1 of Reutealis trisperma. Classification (NCBI taxonomy): domain Eukaryota; kingdom Viridiplantae; phylum Streptophyta; class Magnoliopsida; order Malpighiales; family Euphorbiaceae; genus Reutealis; species Reutealis trisperma. The sequence goes on along the minus strand of CANTUT010000222.1, from coordinate 975,492 downwards.
AAATGAAATTCTGTTCCTGTTTCAATCTATGGGAAAAATCATTATGAAATTGAATGTTGCGTGAATGCTGAATGGGACACACTATTTTGTTTCAGTAATAGAGCTTGGTTTTCTTTGACCAATCTTTGTTGCCCGGCTTATGTGGAACTATCTTGCCAGAGTATGAAGATATTAAGTTGGCTTGGTTTTGAGCTTAGAAGCATGATTGGAAGGATGCTGATAAAAGTGTACGAGCAATGCAAAGCACTTACTTTCAAAAGCTTAAATGCTTAAGAATGATCAGGAGGGATGTAAACAATATTACTGTACTAGTTTTAAAATGGTCATGGTCATGTTAAATATGCATCTCCACTCAAAACTGAGAAAATAGATTGGTCTATTCAAGAAATTTGTTTACTCCAATTGATTAACTTGCTAAAGTTTTGCTATTGTATTATACAATAACCAAATCTCTGAGCTATTTTTCTAAATCATGTTGAATGTGTTTCTTATTGGTCATTTACATCAGATTATCTAAAAATCTTGCCAAGCTTGTTTGTAATGTAAGCTTGTTTGTAATGTATCATTTTATCTTCAGGTGCTAAACTTTGCATGCTGTCAGACCTTCTCGGTGATTCGGGATCCATAACAGGGGTTGATATTGCAAGGCATCGGCTAGCAGCTTGTAGAACGATGCTGCAGAAATATGCACTTGGTGATAGGTGTCGATTGTTTGTTGCTAATGGAACAACATTTTCTCTCGTTCCTGTAAGGGAACATTCAGATCATAGATCATGTAAACAATTTGGAAAGTAGATCTATACATTGTCATTAAGCTTTAAAGTTAATCTGCTTAACTTGTTTGGAACTCAGATTTCAATTTCTACCTGATTTTTATGTGTTGTGATTCTGTCTAGTACTGAACAGGTGAATCTGCTTGTCTCAAAAAGGAAGACACATTTAGGGAGTGGACTTCCAGAAGACCATGGAAAGAAAGGAAAAGAGCAATTAAAGCAAGGGAACATTCTGCTTCACTATTGGTTGCAGAAAGTGATCATCCTGAGCTAATTTTTTATGGCCGGGATTCTGGAGTGGTTGGGCTTAGCAAAAGTCAAGTATATCGAATTGTGTATAGTAATGAAGGTCTAAGCTGTGGCTATGATAAGGTGAAGTTATGTTATAACTGGCTTACATTTACATTTTCCTTTTACAAGTTTTCATCTGTTTTCTAAAAGAATGATTCTTGTATTGATTAGATTTGCTGATTTGTATAAGCTTAATTACTGGTTGAAATTTGATTCAGGTTCTTGTAGATGCTGAGTGCACTCATGACGGGTCAATTAGACATATCCAAAAGTTTGAGCACTGGGGATGGGAAACCCTTCAGCAACGTGTATTGAATGCAGAGAGAACTGATAGTTTGACCAATCTTCAGGCAATTGCTTTATTGTTTTATATCATATGCTAGCCATTTTCCACATGCATGGCGCCTAATTCTTAGCAATACTTAACAAAACATATTTATTTTAGTAAGAGTTGTTCAACACATGCATTTTTTTCGCATTTTATCTAAAAAAAATAAATAATTAAATAATATTCATGTATTATATTTGTATTTATATCATGGGGATTGAATAAAATCCCTTAACTATACTCACCATGTAATATAACAGTGTATGGACTAGGAAGCTGTTATTGGTGAGTTTTTAACTATTATTTTGCTATTGGACTTTGTATGAACGTGAATTATATAATGACCTGTTATGTAAAGAGAGTAGAGTGGAGAAAGGATTATTTTTATAACTGTCAAATTAGATGAAGAAAGTGCAAAAATACGAAGTATTTAACTGAAGCCATCTGTAATCATTATACTGATAATTACAAGAAGAAATTCCCTTAAATAAGAAAAGTCCATACCTGTACTAACAACCCGCTAAATTTAGCTACAAGAGATCTTTAGTTAGTATGATGAGTTCTAATATTTTTATGATCTCATGAATGTTTTAGAGATCCATATTTTTGCATATAGTACATGCATATCTGTCAGAGAATTGCTTCTTCAGTTTTCTTTTGAAATTTCTTTATACTATAGAAGCATGAATTTATGCTCTCCTTGGCCCGTTGAACGTATATGAAATGCCTTAGAACTTAAAGTATGTTCTTGCACAACAATGGGTGGACATCTTAACATAGCTCTAAATGTACTGATGAATCTCATTAACTACTAAGTCTTCTGACAAAGGAAATTGGTCATTGTGGTTTGTGGATTAGCAACACCTCTTAATGTTGGGGAGTAAATTTAACTTCTATTCATGTAATGTCTAGCTTAATTGGTTGGGGGATAGGGTTTTGCATTGAGATTATAGAAGTGCTCTGCTCTTCTAACATATGTGTTTGCATAGACATACATATGTACACACACACACATATTTATACTTACACCTGGGCTATGGAAATTTTTCCAAAATGCTTATGACAGAATTGGGGAGCTTTTAATTTTAGCTATCAACTTGCTAAGGATCTCGCATGAATGCAAAATAAATTATGTAAAGTGGTGGACAAAAGGGTAGTTGGAATAGAAACTTCCCTTTCATTCCTTGAAGTGAGATTAGGAGAATCTGATATAGGACAAATTTAGATAATCTGTTCTACTTTGAATTTTTCAGAAATTAAGGAGTTAAAATTGAAAATTCTAGGGTCGATTTTATAGGAAACAGATTTGGATAAGAAATAAGTAAGGGGAAAAGGAGAAAAAACTTCTAAGAGTCACACTTAGAAGGTCTAGGAGTCACACCTATGATTAAATTGAGTCACACAATTCTTAGCAATAATGCAGGATTTATTTTATTGAATATGAAGCTTGTATAATAATGGTTGCAGGCTAAGTATTTATAGAGTTGAAACTAATCCAAATCATGTTTGGATTGGGAATCCTAAACTAGGACTAGGACTAGGACAAATATAAACTAACTAGGAAATACTAATCCTATTAGGATTCCTAAATCATACTGAATAATAAAAAACTACAAAAATAAAAATCGAACGATGATTTCCAGCAATGCTAGAAATTACAGAATTGTCCTTAGTACCTAAAGTAATGGACCAGTAGCTGCATTATATAAATATACCCATTATAACTCTAAAAAGGCTGAAATTGTTTTATAATTTCTCCAATAAATCCCATATTAAATCTAACACATAATTCTAAGCTTGAATCCTTGAATTTGAAGTTTCTTGTCTTCTTATTCTCCATCAGAATCATAAGAAACAAATAACCATATGATGAGCACTAGAAAGAAATTCTGTGACACCTTAGAAAAAAGACAGAAAATAGTGTAGAACTCTACATGGTTTAATGGAAGATTCATCTATTGTGAAATGGTCTTTGTCTGGTTTACTTAACTCTACTTGCGTTCCTTTCATTGTTAAATATATTTGTCTTCTGTTGCAGTTAAAACTTCTAACAAATGGTTTTAAGCTATTGAGAGTTGGTGGTTTTCTAGTCTACAGCACCTGCAGGTTTGTACAATAGGCAAATCCCATGTCTTGCAAGAATACACAAGATATTCATTTTATCTGAACTTTCACCTTTTTCATTGTCAGTTTGACCATTTCTCAGAATGAAGATGTGGTGAAGCATTTTCTTGAGCAAAATCCTTCTGCTGGTAAGATTATCTGATCTCTGAAGTCATAGTCTCAAAATTAATTTATTTTTCTGTAATTCTATAATATTCCATGAGCAAATTTAAAAGCAGTTTCCATCCCACTAAATTACATTCTAACAATCCATGAAAGGAAGTTGGATTCATCTCGAACCTTAAGTGTATATGTGTGTGTATTTTCTTTGGGTCAAAGTTTCAAATCTCTGATTCTTCTTTTTGAGAGGAGTATCAGAATGACCAAAATGCTTTATCAGAGAAGCAGGTTTAGGCAAATACAATAGACATATGGATAAGCTGTTCCATCATACTTTGATTTGCAATTTCATTATTAGTTATGCTTGACTAGTCACTCCTGCTTTCATACATGTCCTCAAGGATGTTCTGTTGGTAACTGCATGAAATTCAAAAAGTTCCCATCACTGTCTTCTGATTGTTTAACTACTTACAAATAAGGTGGAGTTGTTGGTTCAAATGTTGGTTGGAAGATTATTATTATTATTATTTTGCTCTCTTTTCTTTTGATAGTTTGGAAGCAAATTTCAAAAGGCAATATTTTGATAAAGAATAAAAGGTCAAAATGCTATGATTTTTGAAATATAAAAATTGTTTTCTTATCATAATTACCTTTTTCTTGTCTCATATGAAGCAAAATCTATGCATTTGTCAAGCAAATTTTTTTCTCATTGCATTTGCTTTTTAGCAAAATCAGAATTTATAGAAATACATTTTAGGCATCAAGAATAAATTAAATGAATAAACAAAAAGTTGAACCAAAAGAAATCTTAGTGTACACATGGAGAATCATTTTGCAATTATTTATGTCTAATGACATTGCCTGCATCCAGGATTTTTTTTTATTTTTTATTTTTTTTTTATTGCAACAGGCCATAGTTTTAAACTGTCATGGTATTACATATATTGATACTTTCATTGATCTTACAGAGTTGCAGGAGATAGATGCTGCCAAGGATTGGCCATGCAAAAGTGGGTGGATACCCAAGACCTTACGCTTTGATCCTGTGACTTCTCAAACTAGTGGACTCTTTGTTGCAAAATTCACAAAATTGGCCATTTAATCGAAGTTACTTCTTCCTTGGACGATAAATCTGACATTTCTGTTTAATGCTGCAATTTTGCTGCTAATGATCAAGGCATTAGAAGGTAAACTGAATTTGTTGCTTAGTGCAGAATTATTCTGGTTTATGTTCATCTCTGGGAAGATATTGGTTTCCTGTTAAAACTGTGTAACGAAACATTTGGTTTGGGAGATTGGTATGAACCCATAGGGAATTTGGGATAGATATATTATGCAATTATGGGTAGAAAATAGTCAGAGGCTCTCATTCTGGGGTTCTGCTCTGTCATTCAAGTGTGAGGAAGCCTTCAAGGCATCATTCTTTAAGGGAAGCCTATTCAATTGAAGGTTAACTTGGACTGCAGGCAAGGGCAAACAAAGAAGGATCAAGCTTGTCTTTGGCTGTTGTGGATCAATCTGTGTAGGTTGAGAGATTTTATTTGATAATGGAACAAGCTGATTAAACACATGTTGAGTGTGTTTTATTTTATTATCTTTAAGAGAAAAAAAAAAAAAAAAAAAAAAAAAAAAACTAGGGTTTAAATTCATAACTTTTGTTGGTTCAATATCTGCTTAAAGCTCAACTAACTTTATAAATGTGTTTTTCAAAGAAAAATAACTTTATAAATATTTTACACTATTATTTAAATTTTGTCTGTTGGTATTTTTGTGTGTTGTCTGTTGGTAATTTAAATTTATTATAATTTAACTTTATAATTTTTGTATTATAAAATTGTGTTATAAAATAGTAGTGTGTGTATATATATATATATATATATATATATATATATATATATATATATATATATATATTGTGAAAACCATTTATATTTTTTTGAAACAATGGAAAAAGATAAATAGGTAAAATAATTTTTATCATTGATTTTTTTATTAATTAACTAAATTAAAAGCAATAAAGCACGCTAAAGGACTAAAAGTGATGGAATTAAAATTTATATTTTATTAGATTACTTAATATGTTTTAAAACTAACTTAATTATCAAAAAAGTTATAAAATTGGCCATTTAATCGAAGTTACTTCTTCCTTGGACGATAAATCTGACATTTCTGTTTAATGCTGCAATTTTGCTGCTAATGATCAAGGCATTAGAAGGTAAACTGAATTTGTTGCTTAGTGCAGAATTATTCTGGTTTATGTTCATCTCTGGGAAGATATTGGTTTCCTGTTAAAACTGTGTAACGAAACATTTGGTTTGGGAGATTGGTATGAACCCATAGGGAATTTGGGATAGATATATTATGCAATTATGGGTAGAAAATAGTCAGAGGCTCTCATTCTGGGGTTCTGCTCTGTCATTCAAGTGTGAGGAAGCCTTCAAGGCATCATTCTTTAAGGGAAGCCTATTCAATTGAAGGTTAACTTGGACTGCAGGCAAGGGCAAACAAAGAAGGATCAAGCTTGTCTTTGGCTGTTGTGGATCAATCTGTGTAGGTTGAGAGATTTTATTTGATAATGGAACAAGCTGATTAAACACATGTTGAGTGTGTTTTATTTTATTATCTTTAAGAGAAAAAAAAAAAAAAAAAAAAAAAAAAAAACTAGGGTTTAAATTCATAACTTTTGTTGGTTCAATATCTGCTTAAAGCTCAACTAACTTTATAAATGTGTTTTTCAAAGAAAAATAACTTTATAAATATTTTACACTATTATTTAAATTTTGTCTGTTGGTATTTTTGTGTGTTGTCTGTTGGTAATTTAAATTTATTATAATTTAACTTTATAATTTTTGTATTATAAAATTGTGTTATAAAATAGTAGTGTGTGTATATATATATATATATATATATATATATATATATATATATATATATATATATATATATATATATTGTGAAAACCATTTATATTTTTTTGAAACAATGGAAAAAGATAAATAGGTAAAATAATTTTTATCATTGATTTTTTTATTAATTAACTAAATTAAAAGCAATAAAGCACGCTAAAGGACTAAAAGTGATGGAATTAAAATTTATATTTTATTAGATTACTTAATATGTTTTAAAACTAACTTAATTATCAAAAAAGTTATAATGTATATATATAAGCAAAAGAACACTGCATTAAGAATTTAACCGCTCAGTACATGACGGAGCTTGAATGAGAGAAGGGGGTTCATAATAAACTATAAGAGCATTCTTAATACATTTTTTATATATTTTCAACTTTTTATTATAAAAAAATTGTTTCAAAAAATAAAGATTTAATAAATTCTTTATCTTTAAAAATTAAATAAGAGAGTTGGTTTGACTTTACACATTTAGAGAGTTTTTGACTATACATATTTAGAGAGTTAAATATCACTCTCTATTATAATTTGAATTAATACAATATAAATTTTTATGTACTTTATTTAAGATAATTTTAATACTATTTTTTCTATTGGACAAACCTAAAAAATTAAAAATTAAAATAATTAATGCTTATGAGATAAAATAAACTGAAAAATAAAATATAGAGAGCAAAATATAGAGTCTATTAGATTTAAATAAAATTATATACTCTTTATCAATTAGATACTTTCTATTAAATAAAATATGCTCTTTAAAATAAAGAGCACCATTGGGGATGCTGGTGCTCTTTATTTCAAAGAGCATATTTTATTTAATAGAGAGCATCTAGTTGATAAAGAGTATAAAATTTTATTTAAATCTAATAGATTCTATATTTGCTCTTTATTTTACTTTATCCTATAAGCATTAATTATTTAATTTTTAATTTTTTAAATTTATCCAATAGAAAAAATAGTACTAAAATTATCTTAAATAAAATGCATCAAAACTTGTATTGCATTAATTAAAATTAGTATAAAAAATGGTATATGCCTTTCTAAATGTGGAGAATCAAATCAATTATTTTCTTTAATTTTTAAAGATAAAAAGTCCATTAGAGCTATAATTTGATATATAACTCTTTATGATAAAGGGTTTCACATATATAAAGAGTGTATTGAGGATGCTCTAAAACTAACGTGTAGATTGTAGATAAGAAGCTCTTGCTAACGGGTGAGCAATTTCGTTAGCTTGCCTTTTAACAAACACAACTCAAAAAACATGCATTTACAGATGATAGATCAACACCAAACTCAGCAACACCCGCATTCTAATTCTTCATTGCATGAACCACCAATGGTGAATCTAGTTCGAAAATAACTTTGATCCCATGATAAAAAGTTTTTTTCAGTCCCAACACCTCTGCTTTATGGACCTGAAATAAGCCGTCAAACACAACAAAAGCACAACATACAAATTGACCCTCCATATCTCTGATAACCATACCAATGCTTATCTTCGTCTGAGAATGGAAAATTACAGCATCGATATTGCAATTAAGATAACCAGAAGGAGGTCTTTGCCACTGTACAATTGAACTTCCCTCTGTCATTTGAATCCAAGTTCAAGTCATTATTTTTAGCTACCAACCAATCACATAGAAACTTTGCTGCTAAATGAATAGTTCTATTAGCTCCCAAATGGTTACCATTCCAAAGTTGTTCATTTCTCTATCTTTAAATATTCCACATCACAGCACACAATTATCCAACTTTAGATTCATCATTAATAGCAAGAACACAAAAGAACCAATAAAAAAAAAAAAAACTATCAACAGAATTAGCAGCAAATTGTTGGTATGAACCCAACAAGATTAAGCAAAAAGGAAAAATAATAAACAGGTGCCAAGGATTTTCCAATTTAATCTTGTAGAAAATAAAAAAGAAGGAAACCGACATACCTTGATTCTGCAAGTTCAGTCTGGTTGGTAAACAATCGCTCCAAGCCCTCTATAAAAAATGCTTGACTTTTGGAGGAATCCTAAGCTTCCATAACTGCTTCCAATTACCTGGGACCTGATATTGGTCATTATAGCCCATCTATTCCATTAACATTGCATATCCAGATTTAACATAATAGATACCATTGTTAGTGAAATGCCATATCATATGATCAATATCATTTCTTCACACAAGATGGATATTTTGAATTTCAAAAATGTCTCTTTCATAAAATAGCTCTGACAGCAACTCCACATCCCATTCTCGATGCCCTGGAATCATGAGATTAGTCACTCTCAACCCTTCTAAATTAGTGGTGGGTGAAATAATGGTTTTGAAATTCAAAGGGTCATGTAACCAAGGATCTTTCCACACGTCAACCATGGGTCCATCACCAATCTTCCAGCGAAGTCCTATGTCAAGCAACACTCAAGAAGAAAGAATACTCTTCCAAGTAAATCTTGGATTATGGCGTAACTTGGCTTTCAAAAAATCCCCATTATGATAATATTTTTCTTTGATGATCCAACAAACAAGAGCACTAGGGTCAATAACAAGTTTCCATCCTAGCTTCCCAAGCATAGCAACATTAGTCCCGTGGAGGTCTCTAAACTCTATTCCTCCAAGATCCTTCCTAACACAGTTTGCTCCATTTATGCCACCTAATCCCACCTTTCCATTTTGATTAGACCCCACTAGAATAAACTAAGAAAATGCTGTAATTCTTCCAATGTGGAAATTGGGAGGAGAAACATACTCATGAAATAGGTTAGGATAGCTTGCCCAACAGCTTTGACCAATCTTTTCTTACCTACCCTAGAAAGAAACCTCCCTTTCTTGTTTCGAATCTTCTTCTACACTCTCTCCTTAAGATGTTGGAATACTATTTTCTTCTTCTTATTTATAAAAGAGGGCATCCCCATATATTTTTCTACATATAATGGCAAAAAAAATCCAATATATGAGAGAATCAATTTCTCATAGCCTCTTGAACATTAGAGCTATAAAAAATGCCAGACTTTGTAAAATTGATAGCTTGCCCTAATACTTTTTCATATTTAAGCAAGATACTCTTAATCAATATAAATTCATCCTATATTTGCTCCAAAAAAGAAGAAAATATCATCAACGAATAGCAAGTGGGACACTCTTCAAGCTATTCTACTAATCTTACAACCATGGAGCCTACTAGCAAGTTCCTCTTTTCTAATGAGAGCAGAAAGCCCTTCTATACATAAGATAAAGGGGTAAGGAGACAAGGAGTCTCCTTGCCTAAGACCTCAGTCTCCTTGCCTAAGACGTCGCTTCGGAGTGATAACACCTACTTCCTACACATTATATGACCCTAAAGAGACACAGAGCATAATAATAGCCACCATTTACAATCAAAGCCCAATTTTAAGATAATACAACAAAGAAAACCCCAAACAATCCTATCATAGGCCTTACTAATATCAATTTTTTGTCACCTTTTTTCCCCTTGTTCTTTGTCTCATATAATGAATGAGTTCAAATGTCACTAACATGTTATCAATGATAGATCAACTAGGAATAAAGGCAATTTAGAAGTAGAGGTAATTTTGGGCAACAACCTTTTCAATCTATTCGCCAAAACCTTCAATTTTATAAATCACATTACAAAGGGTAATGGGTCTAAAATCCTTCATAGATGTCGAAGATTCACACTTGGAAATTAAACAGATGTTGGTCGAATTTAATGATGCTAACAACTCCAATTTTTGTAACCACCCACCCTCATCAAAAAATATCCTTACCAATCAAGTGCCAAAACCTCTAAAAAAAGGTTGGATTGAAGCCATCATGCCCTGGTGATTTGTCAAGGTGCATTTCATCAATCGCCACTCGAAATTCCTTAAGAGAGAACGAAGCAAGGTAGCATTGTCATCACTAGACACCTTTGCCTCCACACATTTTAGAGTCTTTATATTTATTTAATTTTTCATTAAATACATAATTTATTATAAATTTTTTAAAAAATAAAATGCAATGAGCATAAAACTAGTTTAAATTTATATTGTTGGTGGAGAGGAAGAAATTAAGGCAAAAAGGGAGAGAAAATATAAATAATTATTCTTAGTTTCACCAAAAAAAAATCTGAACTTTAAAAAGTTCTTTTTTTATCTAAAATTTTCAATTCTATCCTACTCTTAATTTAGATTTGAGATTATATTAATTTTTTTAACCATGAAAAATTAGTATAATTATTATTAAAAATCTTGTATTTTTAATCATTATAAATTCAATATATACATTTAAATAGTGAAAATAAAATTATGTTTTCTATTTACATCAGAAAATAAAATTATTCTTTTTGTATTAAGGTTTAGATCACAAAGCTTTTATTTATGCAATCAAAATGTGAAAATAAGATTATGTGTCCATTTTTTCGCTTTCAGTAGTTTTTTTTTTTTTTTTTTTTTTTTTGAGTGTTGGAAGAGGTAGCTTACATTTGAATTAATTTTCAAGTGTGATATACACTTAGTGAAATATGGAAATAATTATATTATTCCTGTTTGAATTTTATTTTTTTTTATTTCACTATTAGAATATTTTTTTTTATCAATCAAATATTTGATATTGGATAAATTGTTTCCCTCTATTTTCATCCGAATTTTTCATTGGAAAACTTAGATAGGTAACTTTACTCAATAATAATACCATTCTACATCAGTGTATTGGACTTAAAAAGCTAGGGAGTATTTAATGATAACTTTTAAATATTCTATAAAAATCGAGAGTTATTTAATAATAACTTTTAAAGATTTTAGAAAAGTTTATAGAGATTAGAGAGTATTCAATTATGACTTTTATAAAATTTATAATAGTAACCAGGTATTTATATGATATGAATAAAAAAAGTTCACAATTCTTTTTCATTTTTCTCAAGATTTTAGCTGACTATTTTCAAGACACATATAAAAAATAAAATAAAATTTTTCACACTCTTCAAAAAAAAAAAAAAAATAGCACACAACATATAAACTCATAGTTGATAAGAATATGTTAATTGTTAGGTGTCTAAACACAATTAATTATTTAAAAAATTAATCTCTATTTAAAAGTAATATAAATAGAATTTTAAAAAAAATAAAAATGTTCTCTTTTTTTCTAAATGTTATCTGTTTTTATTCTTTTAATAGAATACATAATTTAAAAAGTTTATATATATCTATTATCCGGTTGTACTAGAAAATATCATATTTCAATATTTTTCATTAGTGCTTAGCTATTTCAATCTTGAAATTTTTATTTTTTGAGCGAATTGTTAAAAAAATTCAATTTGATGAAATGAGTTGGTCAATTCATAAAATTTTTAAAACTTTGTAATAAGTTTGATTGGAGTCAATTAATCAAATTAATATATTATATATAAATATATAATTTCTCGAAGCAAGAAGAAAAGAAAAATAAATTAGCGATTCTATCAAACATAAAACACATATATTTTAGGATTAATTTTTCATTGTGTTTTTAATTTTGAAGTGTAGAAACCTTGACTGTTAGATATAGGTAGTATGCAATTTTACTTGAATATTCTAAAGTCTTGTTATGTATGTATTTTAGTACATTGCTAAGAGATCATGATAACATTCTAAAGTAAACTATTATAATTTGTAATCAAGAATACCTAGACAACAAAATAAGAGAGAGAAAGTATATTATTGAGGTTGTTTGTAGAGTAAATAAGGTAATGTGAATAGTAAATTAAAGATGTGACTATGGCCACTAATTTTTTTTAGGGATAAGTTCAAAAAAGTGCCATATGATTTCATGCTTTTGCAAATGAAGGTTTGTGATATATATATATATATATTTTTGCAAATGCAGACATATGGTTTACTCCGTTAGAATTTCTAAAGTTTAAATATAGATGCTGTTATATCTCTGCCTAGGTCGCATGCACTAACCAATGGGAAATTTTCCCCCCTTCCACGTGGCATTTGATTAATACAATTAAAAAAAAAACTGAAAATCATTGATCCTTATAATTTTAAAACCTAATTTACTCTTTTCCTCCAATATAGTTTCCTCAATTCACAACGCTAATAATATAAAAAATCATAAAAAGGAATACCAACTCAGTTGTTCTCCTAAGAAGATCTCTCAATCGTTGTTACCAATGGGTGAAAGCAGTGGCAGTAGCGAAAGTGTTGAGATTCGAAGGTATGAATGTGGTATGCAATCACCAATGAGGACAGCGTTAACACCACAGAACCGAGGCAAGAAATTTCATGGTTGTGGTCTATTTATTGGAGGTCAAAGATGCAATTTCTTTGAATGAGTTGAAAATGATTGTATTGGTTGCTCAGAAATTATTCCACAATTGATGGAGAAGATTAGACTTTGTGAAGATGATATTATTAAATTTCGTGCAAGGGAGGTGGAAACCCTAAGTGATTTAGCTTGAATTGAAGAGCAATTGAAGAAATTACAAACTTAGTTGTGTGTTTCAAATGCAAAAAATAAAATTCTAAAGATGCAATTGGCAGATTATTTAGAGAAACTAAGAGACATGAAAGTGAATAAAAGTGATAATTTGAATTAGGTCTTAGTTGTTTTGTTAGTATTTTGATTTGGTTTTGTCTATATTCTGATAGAAGTTTTGGCAAAGGCAGACTTGCTTTGCCATAGATATGTAATAACTTTATATATGCAAGATGTTTGTTAAAATGACTAAATGAAACTTTTGGTTGCAAATTTATGTGTTTCGTAAGTTGTGATTTGATTAGTGAATATAATTAGTTTAATAAACTTTCAAGTCTATTGCATGTGTGTCAATTGCATGTTATTATGTCATATTGAACCCCTGTACTGGCCATTTTGTATGCAGCAACTAGAATCTGCAGAGCTGTAAGTTTCAGATGAAGAGAATGCTGTTCTAACCTTAAAAATTTCATTTCCTTTCAAATGAGATTAAATGGACAAAGAACTAAATATAAGAACTTGTAGCTGAATTAAGTCCACTAAAGGAGAGAAATGTGTGAGAGGGAACAACAAGCATGAGGCATATGGGACTGAAACTTTAGCAAAGTTGGAAGACCAAATAGCTAGTAAACTCATCCAAAAAAAACCTGAACACTGTGATTCATCACTTAGTATACAAAACCAGTAAAGTACCAACAATCTTAACAACATGACCATAAATGATGAGCAACTTATAACATAAATTATATCAATGAAAAATAAAACCTTCGTATTAGTATAAGGTTTGAAAAGACACCTGCAAATTTATAACATCAAATTGACATTAAAAAAAAGCCTTAAAAATTATTTACTATTCACATATCACAAATAAGAGACATTACATATCCAAATAGTCTGTTTTCTAACTATTCATTTGGTCAAAACCAAAAAATGCCTCATTACAGAAAAAAACCAGAGGCATAATGAAGTGGTGTGTCATGTTGCAAAACCAACTTCTTTCCTGAAACATTGTTAGGCATCTATTTTGCATATTGAAATATAGCATATAAATGCATACAAAAATTCTTTATTTCTTATCAATTCCTATTTTCATACTTTCTTCCTAGGTGAAATCCTTGTTTTTTGCAACAATTAAGTAGCTCTTTTGAAATTCTTCAAGCTAGAAGGAGGAAAAGACACATTTGCAGCATGCTTTCCCTAATTTACAATGCAAAATAATATCAAAACCCTTAGATCACTATGATACATGATAAAAGGATTAAATGCAATAAAACCTAGAAAATACCTGAGAACTTGAAGGCACATTTTGCAATATTGTGTGACCTGCAGCTGGTTATGAATTGAAGTTGATAATGCCACTATTATTGAACTCATCCATTATTCTTGGAGTTGGCTGTGAGAAGGACTGATTATTCTGTGCATTTCTCAGTCTTTTTCTTCCATTACCCTATAATAAACACAAGCAAATCCTATTCACCCAATTTATTATAACACCAAATCATTAAGATTAAATTGAATAGATAAGAGACAATACTTGAGTTGGTATATTGACATTGTGCCCTAATGATTGACCTTCATGAGGCTATGAACTAAAAATTACATTACTATTATCATTGCAATAATTTCTACTACTTGGATTAGGTTGAGAGGATGACTGACTAATTGTTGAATTTCTTTGCCTTCTTCTTGTCCTTAGTTCATATTATATTTGAACATTTTATAATGTTAATGAAATTTCAACACAAATGCATGATATGGAAATTTATGAGAAATTAATTGGTATTATTACATCTTACTATATTCACTCCAACTTCTCTTGGCCCATTTCTCCTATTTGATCCAGCTCTTGAAGATGTACTAGCTCTTGAATTTGATGCTTTATTCCTTTGCAATCTCATCCTCCTCTGCCATGGGGTTTCACTTATGACAGATGCTCGACATCCTCTGACATTGTGACCGGGATGGTTACAATTTCCATAAAGTACTTGTTTGCCAACTCTTGACACCTTAAAAGGATTTCTTGCCTCATCTGCTTGTCTTAGTCTCTTCTTCCTTGGTCTACCAACTGGTTTCCTTACATGTGGAGGATGAATGTTTGGATTAGTCGTCTTCTGCTATTCATGTTGTGATGGAACAGGATGTATGATATGCTTATATACTACCTAAAAAGTACTTTTAGAGAAGTAAAGATGCACATATGCTTCAAATTTCTCTCTATTTGTGTATATTGCAGAGATAGCATGCTTACAAGGGGTCCCTATAAGATCCCACATCTGATAAGTGCAAGTGGAGTTGTTTATGTTCACAACATTTTTTGTGTTATAGAAATTCACCTCATATATTTTTGTTCTAGCAGGTGTACAAAAACAGTTTTTGCTTGCTAACTTCAACCTTTCTAATGCATCTTGAGTATTTGGACATATTTCACCTTTATACCACTGCATACCAGTGTACTTTACATGGAACCTCTTCATAAGTCTTCTTCTTATCCACTCTACCATTATGAGAATTGGCATATCCCTTGCTGCTGTAATATATGAGTTGAATGACTCATATATATTATTTTGAAGTGCCTCAAACTTAGTGTGATGAGAGAAATGTGACCTTGACTAAGTCTTTGGGTCCTTTGTCATTACCCAATTGTAAGCATTCTCATCAAATTTCTTAAACTCTTCCATGTGCTTCTCCCATGTCTTCAATGTACTAGCATATGCCCCAAACCACAATTTTTTCTTATATTCAATCCCTCTGAATAGCTTCTTATAGTTTTCATACATATGCTTCACACAATATCTATGTTCCACATTAAGCTGCACTTGTGTAAAAGCCTCCATAAGACCCTACATTGAAAACATATATTAACTATAAGTTATGTAAAGATAATTAAAACACATTTAATTATATTGAGTTTTGTGGTTTACCTTCTGCTGGTCAAGTCTCCTCTGGTCTCCCAAAGTCATCAAATAACAGTTTTAAAAATCATACCCAGGATTCTTTGCACTCAATGTCCACAACAGCAAAAGCAATTAGGAATATATTTTCATTCCCATCCCTACCAACTACACATAGTAATTGGCCACCCATAGATGTCTTTAAATGACAACCATCTAATCCAACTATAGGTCTTATACTCACAAAGTAACCTCGCTTTTAAGCACTAAATCTGACATACATTGACTTAAAAGCTGTCACTTGCCTTGGCACTCTAGAAATGTTAACTTCAACACTTTCATCAAGTTCCAAATCCTTAAGAGCAGTTTCCAATTTCACCCAACTCCTAGGATTGTATTTCCTTATAGTCTTAGCATAGTTTCAAAGTCTTTTATACTGCTCACTTATATCACCTTCAATCAACTTCTTTGCTATTTTCTTTGCTCTATATATCTTGTGTAAGGAAACCTCAGCTCCCAACTCTCTCTTTATTGTCTTTTGCAATGCTATTACATCTCATGATGGATTTTCTCTGAATCCCTCTAAGTATTTTTTAGCCAAGTATTGTGCAATCACCAGGTTATTGTTCATATCAGTGGGGCAGTGGTGGACAGGCCTAAATGTCTTGATTTGAAAAGTATTAATATCAGCTAGCTTAGAAGCATGAATCCTAAACCACATTTCTCTTTACAAATTGTTGTAATTCTCTTCCTATTGTTGTTGACAAGTTCATATGTGAATTTCGTTCTCATAGCCCATTCTTTCAATGCCTTTCTAAAAAGAGTGACTACTAAATTTCATCCCCTTGCACAATGCTGGATCATTAACTCCAATCTCCTCATTATAATCAGGATATCTCATCTCTTCATCATCAGACCCTTGTAAGCTGTGCAGTTCATCATTATCAGCAGCCTTTTCACAAAATTCTTTAAAGTCTTCATCATTTAGAACATTATCATTAGCATATTGGTTCTCTATTGCATGCTATGAAATAGTCTCAATATTTTTGTCATCCCTATCTTGAGGTAGTACCTCATCATCACTACCTTCTAAGTTGTCATACAACAAACTTGGTTCCTCTTCATCATTGTCAAATTCATCACTAAATTCCTCCTCGTCCTCATCAACATAATAGTCACTATCAGATTCATCACTTGTACCATCAGCTTCCTTGCCACTCTTACTAACATTTGCATTATTGTCACCTAAATTATCACTTTCACCTACCACATTTGCAGCACCATCACCATCACATACATTACCACTATCACTAAATAAATTAGCTCCCTCACCACCCATATACCCATTATTAGCAGCGTTACTATCATTCATACATTCGCCAATTATACAGACATCTCCACTTTCATTTTCATTATCATCCTCAACTGTAGGAGGCAATTGCACATCAGTTGCATTAGTCATTAAGGGTGGAGGATTCTCAATAAAGTAGATGTGTATATCTTACTGATCTTTATTATAGTCTAACATGTTTTTTGTATTATGGTCATCAATAATTTCTTCAAGTCCTAACCCACCACTTAATCCAAATATCCTAAACCACATTCTAACTCCTCTAAAGTATCCAATTTCCCTGCCAATTCCCTCTAGCTAAAATGTTGAAATTTTATCAACATCATAGTGATCCCTGTACGCAATCTGACCTCCCATATAATTGTTCATTTCATCAAGATCATCCCACATACCACCATGGTGTATTACTAAATTCACAAACTCATCCATACCAAGCATAGCCAATAAAGTGCATTTTGGCACCCAATTAACAGTATTAGAAACAAGATTATAAGATAATAGAGCACAACTAAGAATCTAAATGCATCTCAACTAAATTCACATTTGAAACTCATTGCACTATTTTTTCATAGGCAATCAAGTATCCATACCCATTCACAGCCTTATATACCCATTTACCCACACCTATTACAACCCGATCCCTAAACCCTAACCCATGCATAGAACCTTGACTCGAATCAAACAGAATATGCATGCATATATGAATATAAAATTGAAGTTTTCTAGAAGTGTAGATACCTTATTGAGTAAGTAATCAAGCAAAGCTTCAAACTTTTTCAATAATCCCTCCAACAAAGCAAAATTCGATTTGCTTCAATAGTAAAGATCAATTTCTCAAAAAATTTGCTTCAATTTCTTTATGCAATCAAGATCAAAATTATAAAAAACTCTAAAAAATTTGTTACTTTATGAACTTTCCCCAGAGCTTCTATGCCTATTTTGAGGGGAAAAAAACTAGATTTGCTTACTGTAAACAAAAGCTTTGAGTTTTGGTTATTTGTCTTCCTGTTGAGCTTTGGAAATTAAGAAATTAGTCTTTTCAGTTTTTTTTTTTCAAAATTTGTTTCATTAATTGCATTTTTTCTTTTTCAAAAATACCCTAAACTTTTTTTCTAATTGTATTAATCAAATGCCACGTGGAAGGGGGAAAAATTTCTCATTGCTCAGTGCGTGCCACTTGGGTAGGGATATAACGGCGTCTCTATTTAAGCCCCACAAATTCTAATGGAGTAAACCACATCTCTGTATTTGTAAAAAAAAATATCACAGGCCTCTATTTGCAAAAGTGCGAAATCACATAGCACTTTTTTAAACTTATCCATTTTTTTATAACTCTTGGAAATTCTTTCATTTGTCTATTATTGTATAAAATAGATATTAGAAATAAATGAAAATCTATTAATATCTATAATAATATATCAATATCTATAAAAGTTTTTAAAATAAAGTTTTTAAAAGTCATTTATATATTTATAAACTTCGCAAAAATCATTAAAAATTTATAAATTTTGCAAAAATTATTCACTTAAAAAAAATCTATAAATATTTTCAAAAGTCTTAATAGAATTTTTTAAATCTATAAAATTTTGGTAAAGTTTACTCAATAATTTTATAATTATTCTTACACTTAGATTAGAGGTTTTACTTGTTCAAGTCACTCTACATCACATTAACCATCCATTTGGTATAATAGTTGTCTTTTATTTTTAGTTTTTATTATTTCTTAATTGTAAAAAAAATTATTATTAAAACATATTTTTTTTTTGAGCATTGGAGAGAGAGGGATTGATCAAGTCTATTATTTAAAGAAATATACATTTACCACTAAGTAATGCATTAGTGTGTATTATTAAAATATATTTACTTTTAATGTATTGAGTTTAAATTTATGGATTACGTGTAGTACATTAACCCTTGCTTCAATCATATATATATATATATATCAAACGACTTTGGCAAAAAAAAAAAAAAATGAAAATCAAACAACCTCTTAATATTTAAGAAATTATGTTAAAATTCCCCCAAGCTTACTATATTCTAACTCAAATTGGTTGAGTCTAAACTTGTTATTTGAATGAATTTTAGAATCGGACATCTTATTTCAATTTATGAAAAAAGTGAATCCCACTTATAAAAATTTAATATTTTCTAAATTTAAATTTAATTCATGAATAAGTCCACTTTAAATCTAATTTACCCAAATTTGAGAGGATTAATTCGGGATTGGGTCTTAATTATAATTATCAAACCTAGACTAGCTTGGCCAATCAAACTAGGAAAACTAGGAATTGGTTCCAAGGTTAGTCTAGTTAAGGTATGAAAACCGGATTTCCAAGACCCAGGAAAAATCCGAAGAATAGTTGGGCACCGGGCAACTCGGATCGATTTTTGAGGGTCAATCGGGTTGAAAAATTAAAAAAATTTGCCTAGAAAATGAAAAATATTTTTTTGCCGATATAGATCTTAAAATGACCACTTATTATTATTATTTATTTTAAGTAATGGTCTCAAATTTATATTTTTTATGTAATATTTAATAATTACTTTAATAATTTTTGTTAATTTTAATTGTTTATTTTTAAATATAAATAATAAATAAATAATATTATTTAAAATTTTGATTTAATTTTAATTGAACCTTTAATCGATAATTTTCTGCTTCTACTGATTTTAAAGATGACGTCGGATTTGAAAATATTGGTCCTAATAAACCCATTACGGTTAACATAATCAATTTTCTTTTTTATATATGCAAATTTTTAATATATAAAATATCCTGTATTTAACCGGCTACTAAAGGTGAGAGCTTGTAGATTTAAGTAACGTGGCAGCTTTTAACGTGAAACAGGGAGTAGGGAGTATCGGTAATTCGGCAATCCGTTGGCACCATATAGAAACTTCCTTGTTTCATCTTCTTCTTCCTTTTCTTCGACTCTCTGAGCACCATCACACTCTCTTTCTGATTTGAAAATCCTTTGTTCTCCCTAAACCTTTTCTTCTCTTATCTGATCAATCAATCAGCAAAAATGAACGATGCAGATGTCTCAAAGCAGATCCAACAGATGGTCAGATTTATCCGCCAGGAAGCCGAAGAAAAAGCCAATGAGATCAACGTTTCTGCTGAAGAAGTAACCTAAATTTTCTTCATTGGTCATCGAATTGATCTGTTTTTATTCATTGTTGTGATTTTAATGGTATTGATTTGATTTGATTTGATGTTTTGTAGGAATTCAATATTGAGAAGTTGCAGCTGGTAGAGGCAGAGAAGAAGAAGATCAGACAAGAGTATGAGCGCAAAGAGAAGCAAGTTGAAGTTCGAAAGAAGATGTAATTTCTCTATTTTTTTTTTTTAATTTTAGTCGCTATATTGATTCAGTTGAAAACTGAGTTCTAAGATATTAGTTTTCGATTTGACATTTTGCTAGTTATGTTTTGGTACTTTTGATCAATGAAACTGATCAGGGAGTTTCTTTTTCTCTTGAAATTGATATTTGTTTTCCCTTTTTCTAACTCAATTTCGAATATTTTTATCTATAACCTTTTAGATCAGCCAATTGCACATTATGCTTGGTATAATGATAGTTATAAATATTAATGAATTTGTGAAAATATGATTCGGTTTTGTCTAGTCAAATAACAAGAAACCAATTAGTTGAGTTCCATCAATCATGGAGTTTGAAGGATTGTATCTATTTTCAATAATGTATGTTGCTTCTCCCTCTGCTGTCAATTTTGTTTGAGAAATAGTAGACTGCTGCTTGTTTTGCAATGAAAATGTTATAGATGAAAATTCTGTTGTGGTTATTGTTGGCAGAGAGTACTCCATGCAGCTTAATGCTTCTCGAATTAAAGTTCTTCAAGCCCAAGATGATGTGGTTAATGGCATGAAAGAGGCAGCAGCAAAGGATCTTCTGAATGTCAGCCGTGATCATCATGCATACAAAAAGCTTCTGAAAGATCTGATAGTTCAGGTTGGTGAATGATTGAGCGGATTGCCCACTTCATCTCATTGGGTTAGATAGATTAATAGACTATTTCAAACTAAGAAAATTGTTATTTGAATAGAAACTCAAGTAAATTCTTACATATCACTAGCAATGTAGCACCATCATTATAGTCTGATCTTGAAGTCATTAAGTTAACAGTTTTGTGACCAATCTCATTCAGGATGATGAACTGTTACTTTTAAATTTGATGAAACAAATTGTTATTGTTACTATCTGGGTATGCTTATTAAGAATGCTATTGTTTTTTATGAGTGAGGAATTTTAGCAATAATCTGGACTTTTTTTATTTTATTTTTTTGGGCAGAGCTTGCTTAGACTGAAGGAACCTTCTGTCTTGCTGCGTTGCCGGAAAGATGACCTGCATTTGGTGGAGTCTGTCCTGGATTCAGCAAAGCAGGAATATGCAGAGAAAGTAAATGTTCATTCTCCGGAAATCATAGTTGATAATCATGTCTATCTTCCACCTGCTCCTAGCCATCATAATGCCCACGGTCCTTACTGGTAATTTCATTATTTCATCCTAAAGCCCTTGAGACTGCTGCATGCTAGTGCTTATTCATATGTTGGTCACTTTTTGTGTGGGATTTGTCGGAAATTTAGCTATTGTTTATGCTGAGTGGGTTCTAATTTTGGTTGTCAACATGTTAAAACTATGCTTTTGGATTTTCCAAAGTCTTCTAATATCATAATTGATATTGATATGGTTAATTGTAGAACAGACTGAGGTTGAGGTTCAGAATTGATCATTTTTCATTTTCTTAAACAATCCCCCCTTTCATGTGAATTTTGGTTTATGGAAAAAGAATTTTGAGCTTAACTTCTTTTATCTCTCAGCTCTGGAGGTGTGGTGCTGGCTTCTCGAGATGGGAAGATTGTGTTTGAGAATACCCTTGATGCACGCTTGGATGTTGTGTTCCGTAAAAAGCTTCCAGAGGTACACTCTATTTAAACTGTTGTTATTATTGTTATTTCTTGTTTCTATTGTTGTTGGTTATAGCAGCAGCTCTTGATTCTTGAAAAGAAAATTTGTTTCTATTGTTTTTCTTGAGCAGCCTTCAGAAGGTTATAATAACAATAGCTCTTGATTCTTTTGTTGGGCTGAGAGAGAGAGAGAGAGTTGGGGAGAGGTTGGTGTTGGGGTGAAAGAAAGGAAAATAAATAATAAATAAATAAATTCATAGAGAAAAAGTAACAAAAAAGAGAAGAAATGGCCTTTATTTGAAATAGAACAATCATCTTGTGAGGCTCCCCTTTTATCAGCATTTCATGATTTTGGTGCTGCTTGAAGTTAGCAAAATACGCCTTTTACTATTAGGTCTAACTCAATATCTTTTAAAAATTTGCACTATTTTTTGCTCACGCTCATGAAATACCAATTTGTTTGGTTTTTGTGTTTTGCTAAATCCAAGAGTAAGTGGTTTAATTGAGTTTTCTTTTCTATCGCTAGATAATCCTGTGAAGGGATGTGGCAGTCATTTTTTAATTTGTTACATTTTTAAGATGTGAAACCTCAACAACAAGCCCCATTTATCCACGTTTTCATGAACCTGAGTAGAACAGCTCTCTTTCTTTTTCCCCATCTGTGCATTGCCAAGGCTGATTCTGATTTCAGGACTTTGTTGTTTGGTTAGTGTTTTGCAATGTTGGTTTTAAATGTCCAGTTGCTTTTCAATTAAAACGTTTTTTGGGCACGTAGCAGTTACATTACATGTGGGTTCACAAAATTCTGTGAGAACTACTAATATTTGTCAGGAAAATTGCAGAAATTCAGCTATTTTATGAATGGCCAATCGAATGGCATAAATGATGTAATTTACATCCCTAATACTAGTGGCAATTCAGTATATAGCATGACTTGCATAAGCCTAAACTCATACATTTCACTTAGCACAGGTGAAATCCTCAATTTGATTAATTTTAGCATGGCAATTACTGAAACCATGTTTGCTTCTCATTGTAGATCCGCAAGAGGCTCTTTGGTCAAGTTGTTGCATGATCAATTGGCTTGAATTGTTGCTTCAGCCCGGATTATTTATGTCCAGTATTTGGAGATTAGAATCTATTATAAATTGTTTGGTTGTGTATTTTTTTTTTTTTTCACATTATTGTCTGTGGAATACCTTTATTTGTGCAATTAGGGAAGCTGGTACTCTGTTAGTGCTGGTGTCATTTGGGGCATGACGATGTACTCGCATTTAATAATGAACAAAACATCTAGCGTTTTGCATATCATTATTTAAACTTCTGAGCATATAATTCCAGCTGATATCTGTTATTATTCGTTATAAGTGGTTTAAGAATGGTCGGATTAACTTGTCGGTCGTATGCTATGAGCAAAAGTGTGGATGCCTTCATAAGCTCAGACGGTTTTTGGACATTCGAAAGGGGAATAGAAATGGGAGAAACCTATATAAACGTTGCTCCCTTTTTTTTTTATTATTTATTTTTTATTTTGTAGAACATAATTATTCCGTGAAGATGTCCATAAGAGGAAATTGAGATCGAGCGATATACCATTGCATTGGCATTGGCATAAAGAAATGTTCGATACTGGCAAGACCATAATATCTGTAGATGCAATTCAACAATGCCAACTAGAATTGTTGGAAAATACAATATGATATTATTGAATCAGTTAGGATGTAAAACCTTAATTAAGAAATGTATGTGAAAACATGCACTATATTGATTCTTATCCCAGAACAAGGACAGGAATGTTCTTTGTTGTGCAGCTTGAAGGATACATGTCATTACCTATAGTAAAATCTTATCTATATACTGTATACATGCAAGAGTTTCATAGCAAAACTGTAGAAACCAAGCAATAGGGCGCACACAAAACCAGCTAAGCTAAAATAAAGCTGTAATATCTTGCATCTTTTATTCTTAGCTTTGTTTTGCTTCCTTGTCTTCTGCAATGTATATTAGCTGCATGGACAACACTGCATGATAGAGACAAATCTTTAGAGGAAAAAAAAAAAAAAGGTTATTGCCAAAAGGAGTAACAAAACGAGACTATAGTGTTTAATACCTATCTGTAGCCGTCTCATGGTGTCAATTATCTTTCCAATTCAGTTTCCTTTGTAAGTTTTATGTTTAAAAGAATATTTAAATAAATATTTTCTTGGTAGGATTTAATTAAATAGATTTTTTTTTTTTTTTATAATTAAGTGTGAAATTTTGAAATTTAAAAAAAAATGGTTCAATTGCAAGAATTTTAAAATTTATTATTAAATATTGATTCCTCACTTAACTATTAAATAATTATTCTCTCCGTTTCGAAAGGGTTGTCCATTATTTTTTTTTAGAATGTTTCAAAACACTTACTCTAAAAATGGTAGTATGTATTTATCTATTTTATCTTTATTAATTGAAAAGTATATATTTCAAAATTTATAATAAAGATAGTAATAAATGAATATATGCAAAGATATAAGTAGAAAAATATAATAAAATTTATAAGTTGGCAAGTAATTAATGATATTTTAAACTATATGAAAAAAGAAAATACATATATATTACTAAAATAAAATTCAATAAACAATTACAAATCATTTCCCATGCTCATAATGGGTAGCAGTGTCTCCGGTGTGAGTTGATGGTCCGGATCTATCACTGGATTATGACATTCTATTTTTTGAATATTGCTCAGAACGTTCTTTCACTTTTGGCTTGTTCCAATGGCCCTACCATCTATCTCACACTTCTTGATTCACACATTTTGGCTTCTTGTTAGCTTTTTTGATTTCACACATCATGTCCTTATACCAAACTGCAACTTTCACCTTCCATGTTGCATGTGCCAAATGCATGCTTTCTGCCCAAAATATATGAATAATGGAATTTGTTAAATTATCCAATATGACATAAAGAACTTGAATGAAATAAAAAAAAAAAATGAATTAAATACTTGAAATTCCTCCCAAAAAAATTTATTCTTTAACTCACTAATAGTTTTCCATTGGATAGTTTTCACCCCTTCTTCATCGACACTCTCCTCAAAAATCTTTCTAATTTTTTGTGAGCACGTCCCAGAAGGCTCCAAACTTAAAACCCATTAAATTACTTATAAGAACATACTAACATGTAATTTTTACATAACTAAAGTTGCATACATTAGCAAGTAATAAAAAAAATGTTAAAAATTAGTAATTAAACATACTTGTAAATCAAACCAAGCATTTTACTGAAAATCGGGCAGAGTCTCCCCTATAAAATTAACATATTCCCCTTATAAAATGCTTCAATTTCCTGTTAAACACTTCAATTATCACATCAACTCAATCACACATCACCACAATCACATATCATCACATCACACAAAGTAATTATCAAGCCTAATAAAGTGAAGTATTTTATTTAATATCTAATATAAACCAATAGCAATTAATAATTACTTGTAAAAATTAATATATATTACTTACTTTTCACCACGTAAGGTGACACGTAATTGGCCTTGTGTAGAAGTAGAGCTAGAATGGGCAACAGAAGCACCTGCTATTGGTCCTACAGACTACCCATATATCAGTGAAGGTTGAGATAGTGACTGAGGAGCTGTATGCGTAGTAGTGGAGATGGCAATGTCGATGGTGATAATGGTGAGGACTGTGTTATCGTAGTAGCAGGTTGAGGTGCTTGTTGAGGTGGTGGTACCGATAATTATGCAGTGGTAGTAGCAAGTTGAGGTGATTGTTGAGATGGAGGTGGTACCGGTGATGAGGTCATGGCAGTAATAGGTTGAGGTGATGGTTGAGCTGGAGGTGGCACTGGTGATAGGGTCGTAGCAATAGAAGGTTGAGGTGGTAGTTGAGGTGGAAGTGGTATCGATGATAGGGTAGTGGCAGTAGCAGGTTGAGGTGGAGGTGGTACAGGTGATAGGGTCATGGCAATAGCAGGTTGAGGTGGCGTCGACTGTGAAGGATGTGTATGTAAATCTGAATGTTTAGACCCACTAGAAAGTCGGCATTCAGTTAAATTATTCCTAGCCAATTGTCTCTTGTTGGGGTCCCGTCTTCTACCCATCTTAATAGTCAACCTACAAGAAATGCAATCATAAATAGTTAGATCATTATTATAAAAGCAAAATAATAAAATAGCACTATTTATTAAATAAAAGCACATAATAATGAATAAAATCATTAAAATAAATAATAACCAAACATTCATTCATTACTATTAAAATCTAAATAATCCATCAAATGCACTAAATTGAATACAAATTAAATATTGTCCAAACTAATCACTATCACTATCTTCCTCAAATTCATCTTCACTTTCATATTCATCTGACACTTCTGATTCTGTCTGTAGTATAGGATCATCTGAAAGCTCAACTTCATCATCTCCTAAATCAACAAGTACTCCATCTATATCATGCAACGAACTAGATTCATTGATGCTTATAGATATTTCAGTAAGCAGCAAACTGACGGGCTCATCTTCTTGGAATGTTGTGATAGCATTTACTATTTTCTCAACAGTTATAGGAACATCTATAACATGCCTATCTTTAACTTTGCAAACCGCCCACTAGTCACACTTGTCTCTTCTCAAGCTAGGATAAGGAACATAATATACTTGTGCCGCTTGCATTGCGAGAATAAACGGATCATACTTGTTTAGTTTGCGCCTGTGATTGACATCCACTTCAGGTTTTGTTTATGAACCTTGATCCCAACATTATCAGTAGGATCAAACCAGTCACACTTGAATAGAACAGTGTGCTTAATCGGGAGCTTTGGATATTCCAATAGCAGAATCTCTATTAAGCATCTATAGTAATCACCCTCAGACTCGCTGTAATGTGTGCCCTTAATACAAACTCCGCTATTTGAAGTGGACCCAATCGAACCATGTGATTCCTATAAAATTTAAAGCCATTAATGAAATACATTGGGAATGATTCCACGGTATGTAATGGGCCTTTTGCAGATCTTTGATGAACTCATTGTCAATGACGTTATCACGTGCATATTATGAAAACAAAAGTTTATTACGTTATCATGTGCCTATTATGAAAATAAAAGTTTAGTACGTATATATGTTTTATTACTTACATATTTCTGAAACCAGATGGCAAAATGGTCATCAAGCATATGATCAAGCTCAGCATCAATGATGTAAGGTGATGCTTTTTTCACTTCATCAATGTACATAGGGAATGATTCCATTCATAGTAATCTGGAACGAATCCCTTTCTGAAGAGGTGTAACCTCAGTCTTCAAGCATTTGGTACTTTCGATTGTGATACTTTTTACGAGGATACCTTATCTCAGTCACATCTCGTATACTTGAATGATTACAAGCAAAAGTAACAAAGATTTCAACACCATTAACAAACTCGTTGTTAATGGTGCCATCAACATTAAGCCTCTTGTACATCCATTAACGATCAACTGTCATGTTTTGTTATTGTGTTAATTTAGGGATGCACCCAAGTTAAAAACTAAAAAATAAATAAATATTTTATTTTTAACCCATCTTAACTTCTTTAAAATTTTAACTATTTCATATATTTTTATATTTTTTAATGTATACAACTAAACACCTAAATTCTCTAAATTTTTATTTGTTATCCTTGTATTATTATAATTTCTAATATAATCTACCATCTATAATTATATTCCATTCCTTTGTTATCCATGTATTATTATAATTTGCTTAGTTAGGAAACTGATAAACGCTTAAATGTCTATGTTTTTCCCCTTGTTCTAATATGTTTTTATGTATTAAATTAAGTTTGATCCGTTTGTTTAGCTTGTTTTTCAATTCTTTATGGAATTTTATGAACTAAGATGCCATAGAACGATAAGGTATGATTTGGTGTCGATGGAAGGCGTTAAAGGGACAAAATACAACATTCTGCCACTTTGCTAGGTTTTACACGGCCGTGTAAAATAAGAGTGAGGCCATCTAAAATAGTAAAACTTTTGGCCAATTTCAAGAATTTTACACGGCCATAATACAGTTTTAC
The DNA here is from genome assembly GCA_947687605.1 of Reutealis trisperma. Taxonomy (NCBI): domain Eukaryota; kingdom Viridiplantae; phylum Streptophyta; class Magnoliopsida; order Malpighiales; family Euphorbiaceae; genus Reutealis; species Reutealis trisperma. Next base: position 947,317 of record CANTUT010000222.1, on the reverse strand, counting down.
CTGGCCATGTAAAATGTTACTAAGGCCGTGTAAAATTCTTGCTTATGTTATATGAATCCACACCTTATTATAGATGAATATTTACACTCCAAAATGTATATATATTATGCTATGTGTAGTCTTTAAAAGAAAAAATATCAAGATTGCAAAGTGAAAGAAATATGTGAACTGGGTGTCTTCCTTAAATTAGTCCTTATTATATAACTCTACATCAACCAATTAATTAATGTTGCAGCCAATTAAACTGTGGTTGAAGAATCTAAAACATCAAAAAGGATGGTATTACATTCAAGAAACTCAATTCACAACGGCAGAAGGTAAATCCATAAAATTATTAGCATCAAAAATCATCTTACCAAAGTAACAAAAACTAGAAGCTAGAAGCCAAAGCAACAAAATTTACCAAAAGATAAATCCAGCAAACCAAGAAAAACAAAAAGCACACCAAAAACAAAAAGATAAATCCATACTAAACTGTAAGAGGATTTAACCCCTAATTACAGAAAAGCAAACCGAAAATCATTACTCGAAATTAAGAAAAGAAAATGAAAAAAACCATTACCTAGAAGCAAAAACGAAAAAAATCCACAGTGAATCAAGTACCCAACACTCACAAAGAGGAGGCACCACTATACCGGCGGCAACAAAGCAGAAAACACAAAAAAAAAACACACACATACACACACAAATACAGGACAAAGTCTGGCAATAACACCCAGATATAGATGGGTGAAAAATAAAAAGCTAGATTTACATGGGTGAAACGAGAGTAGAATGAGATTTAAAAGGAAGTAGAAGAATGGAAGACACTTTTAGGGAGAAGAATAAAACAAGCAAGGGAGGGAGAAGAATCAAATTTAGAAGGCCGTTTATAGCAAAATTTACCGACCATTTTAGTTGTTGCTAAAATTTCAGTATTTAAAAAATTTATCTTTTTTAATACAATCATAAACTATTTATATTTTAAGAATTATATTTTAATTATTAAATATATTTTAATTATTTTTACACATAATTTTTAGTTATTTATTATATATCTATTAGATATTTAGTTATTATTTTAATAATTATTTAGTGTCTTTTCTAAATATTTAAATTTTTTAATACAATAATTTATACTTTTTTATGTTATTAAATTCATCCATCTATATTACATTTATATTGTAATTATATGTTTTATAATTAAAATAATTTTTAATTATTTTTATTTTAAAATTATTAATTAATACTATTTTCAAACTAATATTAGAAAAGGCCGAGGCCAAGTATTAATTAAACATTTTGATATCACAGTACTATAAGCTACGAAGCCAATCTCTTTAAATGAGGTTGGGGTAAAAAAAGGCTGAAAATAGCGATACCAAAGCTTTTTAAAAGAGAAGAATGCTCTCAGCTTCTGAGAACTCAAGAAAAGCTTCACAAAGTTGCGTATAGAAAAAGAAATTCTTCCTCTCACTGATTAATGCATTGAAGAATTTCTTCTAGTCAACATAACTAGTTAGAGCTCTCTATACTTCAACACTATATTAGAGCTCTTCTATCCTTTTCTAAAGAGGAAGAGACCCACCTTCCCACTTCACTGTCTTATAGGGTCACTCGTCACATCCCATCTGAAGCGAGGTAGAAAATAGAAGAGCGGATTTTATAATTTTTGGAGCAAAGAAATAGAGCTTTCCGCGCATTTGAACTTTGAAATGCCATAACTTTTAGTAACGGGTGAGTTATAGGGTGCATAATATATCAAATCGAAACTCGTTCAGAGACCTATATCCGTGTCGGGTTTACTTGACTCTGCCCACTTTTGGGCCTAAATTCAACTTTTTGAAACTATTTTGGAGACTCTAAAGTTTTTTGTTCAATTTTTATGCACTTTTGGACTATTTTGTTGGGTTTTTTTGTTTGCCTTTATTTCGGTGTTTTTCTAAGTTTAGGATTCTATCATAAGACACATAAATATGTCTATTATTGCTGGAGAGGAAATTTTTCACAATTTGAATAAAGAAAGCCTTTTCTTTCTATTTCGATATTTCTTTGAAATCAACGAATTAGACGCCTAAGTCCTGGAATTCCTAGAATCAATAGGTTTTGATAGATTAATTATGGTATTTGTGTGTGAATCAACAAATTGTAATTAAGTTTTTCTAGAATCGACAGCTCCTCTGCGTCACTATCTTATTATTTTTTGGATTTTTAATTTTCAATTATAAATTTTTTAAAAAATAAAATAATAAATTGCTATTTTAGTCATTTACGAATACATTACAATTAGCTATATTATAAGGTCTCTCTAATATTTAGTTATTACTGTTAACTTTCCAAAATATTGCCTATAATATGCTGTAAATCAACCAGTTGATTAGATGTATTTTTTTTATGCTTACCATACATACCGGTACCTATAATAAAATCTCCTAATATATTTTCAATAATACAAATTAAATATTTCTATGTGATTTTCTTTTTGAAATCTATAATTGATTATGATAAAATAATTAGTATTTTTATTTATGTATGTTTCTAAATTAAAATATTTTTTCATAATATAAATTAAAATCATTAATATTAGTTACACTTTCATATATTTTAAAATTATTAATTTTATTTTAGTCACTATTTTAAATTATTATATTGAATTATTTTATAAATCATTTTAAATATTTCATTAAATTTTTAATCGTTAATTATTATAACTATTTTAAATATTTATTTATTTTTATATATTATATTAAATATTTCATTAAATATAATTATTTTAATACATTGTATATTATATATTAAATATTTGGTTATTGTATTGCCATTTTCATAAAGAATATATATAAATATTTATTGTTAAAAATATGGAGGGAAAATTTCCCTCCACTTTTGCAGTGGCGGGAATGTGTTATTTCAGTACCGACTGAATATTCTGTCAATATTTACCAACAAAATATTAAGTCGGTACAATTAGAGTAGTGATATTTATTTTCTCATTTATCGACTGACAAGTAGTCAGTATTTAAATTTATGTACCGACACTATATTCAGTCGGTAAATATTTATTACCGACTAAATATTCAATCGGTAAGGCTTGAGCATAGAATCATTGTTGATAAAAATTATTTATTAAGTTAGCGACGAAAATAATAGTCGATATATAGTCGATAATAAATGGTGCCTGTATTTGGCTCTCCATTTAGTAACTGAATGTTGTTGTCAGTAAATCATAGTTGGTAAGTAGTTGGTAATGAGTTGGTAATTGAAAAATTAAATTGCTTTCTACATTTGATCGATATTCGGTCGGTAAATATTGAAATTTACCAACTAAAATTCTTTCGTTGGTATTTTTGGTTGGTAAATCGCGTTTTTCTTGTAGTGAAGGAATCTCATTTTATTTTTTAAAATTAATTAATATTTATATTGTTTAAATACTCAAATTTTATTTTTCTTTTATATTTCATTAGGTCAAATTTTAATTTTCTTTCATATTTCATTGATTAATTTTGGACGTTAAAATTATTAATTCTAAAAGAATTTGCTTTGGATATTAAAATTATTAATTATAATAGAACTTTACTTTCTAAGGTGAATTATATTTCCTTCTCCTACTAATAACTTTTTACCTTTAAAAAAAAAACTAGTAATATATTTTGATTATTAAGTTATTACCTTTAAAGATATTTGTTGACCTAAGTTATTTCAAAATTTAGTCAATTTCTATTTTGATCTTGTCAATCAAATTGAAACTATCTAATATGTTTTTTTTTTTTTGGTAGATTATAACATATTCAATAGATTGAACATTAAGATAATTGAAATTTCTCAAAAGTACTTTGCCAAGCTTCTGAGTTGCGACCAGGAAGCGAGAATCGTGACCGCTACCACATAATCGTGACCGTGATCATCTTATCACAACCAAGATCTTTAAAAAGGCAAAACAATTCAACTTTTAGTCTTGAGAAACAGAGCAAATCACAACCATTCTCACCACCACGACTTAGGGTGCGATCCCAAATTCACGACCGTGACTTTTATATAGAAGTCAAAGCTTGCAACGGATATTTAAGGAACCAACTATATAACGCCATGTGTCAACTAGCCGTTGTGGATTTTGGAGATCGCGAGCGCTAGACTGATATCGTGACCACGAAAATGATATCATAACCGTGACTTTGATCAGACAAAAGATTTAAAGCAAGATTTTATAGCTATTATGAATAATTGATTTTCTTACTATTTATAATGGGAATTTGCTGAAGAAAAATATATAAATACCTTCTTCAAAGACCTTAAAAAATAGAACAACAATCTTACCAAACTAGATTCTTGCAAATTTAAATCTCAAGTCTTAATCTTCTATTATATTTTATTTGATTGTTGTAAGAACATTGATTGCTCAATAAGGTTGTGTTTTAGCCATTAAAACACTTAGTATTGAGTTGAGAGTGAGCTAATAGAAAACCTTTTGTTTTGATTTGAGTGTGAGCCTTTGCAAAATACTTAGTTGGGTTTTAAAGTTAGCCTTCTAAAAACTCTTGTTAAGGTTTGGTGTGAGTCAAAATACTAAGTTGGGAATAAATTTGGTAAAACTCCATAGATAGTGGAAATATCTAATTGTGTTATTGGGAAGTGGATGTAGGATTAGTTGAATCTGAACCACTATAAATCTTGTGTCTTCTATTCTTTTTCCTTATCTTCTTCTATTTTAATTTTTTTAATTTCCCACCAATGTAACCCCCTTTCTTGGTACATAAGGGCAAAAAGCTTTGGTCTCATTCTTCAAACTTAATTGTGTGAGAAAAGATAAAAAATGGCCAATGAAGGGATGCATCCTCCCAAGCCACACTTTGATGGCACCAATTATGCATATTAGAAGTATATAATGGAAATATATCTTGATAGTGATTTCTTTGATGTATGGGATTGTATAATCAAAGAATGGAAGCCTCTATCAAGAATGGTTGATGATGTTGAAAAACTAATTCCTGGAGAGGAATGGGTGGATGTATAAAGAAAAGCTAATGGCAAAAATAAAAGAGCCATGGTAATTCTACTTGGTGCACTCTTGATAAGTACACGAATGCCTATGTTTTATCCCCCTTGTTTATCATGATTTATGCTTAAAATTTAGTTTGCTTTGTTTGTTCTAGTGTTGTTTCTAGATTTGAAGCGAGAATCGAAGATCAAAGCGAAGATTCTTAGATTATTTGTCATGAATTAGTTGGGCTTCTTTTCTTCTTCTTCTTTGTTTCCTCTGTTTTTCTTATATAGTGTGAACTAAATTTGTGTCTACCTAGATATTTGCTAAACCCTAGACCCTTTTGTATGGATTGAATAGTTGTTAACATCAATTAAATCATTCCCTGAGTTGTTTTATCCTTTTGATGCTTATTTGGTTAATTATAATTAACAATAGCATGCTTGTTGATTGGATGCTTATTTTCATATTATTAACCTGACAAAGCTTGATATGACTTAGGCTTACCCATGCTCTAAGACTATCATGGCTCAGAAGTTGGGTTGTTCTAGGATTGAAGTTAAGTCTATAAATCTATGAATTTTTATTTCTGTAAATTGTTAGGTTTTTAGTTTCTAAATTTCTAATTAATTCCTCACTTGTAAATTTCTTCCATTTCTATGTTTCTTTGTGTATTTAGGAAATGGAGGAGCTTTGTGGTGTTCAAATGGTGGTTGACAATTTTGAAAGGAAGGAGATGATTCGGTTGTAAGAATTTTGAAAATTTTGGATCATTTTATAATTTTTTAAGGATTTATTTGTAACTAAATTTTTTGATTAGGGATTAACATTTAATTTGCAAAATAGCATGTAATAATCTTTTTAATTTATTAAACAGTTACCATATATATAGAAATAAAAATATTTAGATTATTTATTTATTTAGAATATTGTTGTTGCAAATAATTCGTTAACGATCGAATAAAAAAAAAGTATCGTTAAACATGTATTTCTTCTATAAAATAGTTTTGTTTCTAATAATAAAAATTGACAAATAGAGTATTGTCACAAACAATATTCGTCACTATTAGCAATAAACTAGATTTTTTTTTTTTTGCGTCATAATATATAGACAAGCTATAAAAACGATTAATTAGATGACAAAATTTTAACACAATAAATGACAATATTAGCGTCATTAAATGTATAAATTTATATGATGATTGAAAATTTTGTCATTTAGAATATATATTTTGTGATGAAATAATTATTTAAATGACAAATTTAAAATACAATATATGATGAAATTATCATCACTAAATATAAAAATTTATATGACAATTGAAAATTTTGTCATTTAAAGTATATTTTTGTGATGAAATGTTTAATTAGGTGACAGAAATAGGATACAATTTATGACAATATTTTTGTCACTAAGATCAAAACGAGTATGATAATTGCAAATTTCATCACCAAATAATATATATTTCATAACAAATAAAAATTTTGTCACTTTGTACTTTTTATGACAATAGATTTTCGTTGCAATAATCTTATGATGACCAAAAAAAGCACTTATAGTGACAAAATTTTTTGTCACAAAAAGTGCAATTTCTTGTATTTGTCACAAAAAGTGCAATTTCTTGTAGTGAATCTTCAAAATCGACCAATACGATTTCAACCTCATCATATTTATTTGAGAAATTTTATATCATTTCAATTGAAAACTTCACTTAATATAAAAGTACATAATTTTATATTTAAGTAACAAAAAATTGGTCATTAAATATTTAATAAGGAAAAAGTAAAAATTTAAAATAAATATTTATGTTTTTAGCCAATTCTAACTAGCCGTAATGGAATAATTTTAAAAATTTTAATTAACTAATAAAATATATTTATTATTCTTGAAAATTAACATAAGGAGAATATTTTTTCTTTTTCTTTTTTTTTTATTTTTTAATAAAGCAAAATTGATAAAATTATGAATAAGTAATACCAAGTTTTATTATAATCTTAGTATTTTAAAATAAAAATTCATGGAAAATTTTAAAGGAAATTATTAGTCTAAAAGATAATAATTTGATATTTGAATTTGTCTATGTGAGAGTTTAAAAGTATTTAATTGAATGGATAATATAAATTATTAGTAATTATTTTACTTAATGGGAGTACCCATTAAGTGGGTTGGAATGGTTTAGAATAAGAAGATAAAATTTATTTTTTTAAATTAATTATTTTTCTAAAAAATGTGTATGAAAGAAAACTAAAAAGTAAAACTAATTTTGAAATAATATTTTATGGATGCATGCAAATTTTTTAAAACATTTTATGTATGAAATTATGCAATACATATTATTTGACTAAAACAAAATAAATTAGAAAATTATAATAAAAGGTATCTATTAATTTATTTACTTTCTTTTTTCTAACATATTTTTGAACATAAAAATATCATTTAAAATTATAAAAAACGTTCATCTTCTTTCAATATTATATATATATGTACTATATTCTAAAGTACATTTATATATTTATATAGAATCTAAGATTATTTTGAGTCATTAGTCTAATTCTATTTTATATGTATGAATATATAACTTAGATAATATTTATTATTTATAATTACATATTTGTTAAATTTTTAGGTTTTCACATGAAAATTTAATTTAACTTGAAATTAACAATTAAAGTGAATTTAATAATCAAGTTATATAAATATTACTTCATGATAATTTTAAAATTCGACTAATAAGATTTCAATCTCATAATATTTATTTGAGAAATTTTATATCATTTTAATTGAAAACTTCATTTAATATAAAAGTATATAATTTTATACTTAAGTAACAAAAAATTAATCATTAATTCTTAAATTAGAAAAAAAAGATAAAAGTCTAAAATAATTATTTATATCTCAAACGAGTTGTAGTGAGTTATAATGGAAATCTACGTACGAAGCACATTAAAAAAAAATCTAGGTAGAATAAAACATAGTATAAATCGATTAACTAAACTGAAATTTTCATATCTGTTCAATTTTATAGAAAAGTTGGGTTTAAATAATATAGAGATTTGAATTTTTTTTTTAAATTTTTTTTAGATTTGATTTGTGGCATCTTACAGTGTGTTGTTGCAACCATTGCATATGCCTTTCCATCTAAGCATGCAGATAATCCTATCAAAATATCTGTTACGCCATTAACCTTTGCCTTTGGTGTATTGTATTCTAGATTTCCTAGGAATAATCCGCCCAAAATCTCAAATCTTGAGGGTATAGTAATTGATCCAAAATCGTCCTGAACCAGATACTCTGCAAAGTTTTTTGGCAAAAAGAAAAAGCTAGCGTGCAAGGGCTATGTGACGCAGCGAGAAAGCGAGTACTCCTGACTGAGAAAAAAGAGTTTGAAATCTAGATTATGATATTGCTATGATTTTTTTTTTTTTGCTGGTTTCTAACAAAATTCTTGTTTGAGGATTTTGACAATCCTGGTTTGAATATCTTTTTCATTGGTGTATATTAATTAATTTTCAATGTGATTGTGATTAACTATTTTTTTTTTCTTTCTAGCATATCATTAATTAATTTCTCTCCTAAGCAAAGAAAGCGAAGTCCTAATCTGATTTAAACTTGGCAAGTTTTCAATGATTGAATAATTAAGTCCAAAGCAATATATATATATATATATATATATATATATATATATATATATATATATATATATATATATATATATATATATATATATATATATATGGGCAAAATGTAAATCGGACCGAAACCGAAAGTTTAAGAATCGGATAAGAGTCATGAGAATAAAATAAATAATTGAAACTGAACCATTCGAATAGTATGAAAAAAAATCTTTAAACATAACACACAAACACACACACACATATATATATATATATATATATGTTAGCATAATTGTAGTTATTAATGTTGTTACATTCAAGTATATAAAATTATGCATTTTATAACTTCAATTTTGGACATTTCATGTGTTATAACGTGTAATTTGATAACCTATGATTACATTTAATTAATATAATATAATTTCAAAATTTAATAAAAATATTTTTAAATTTATGCTTTTTTTTTTTCAGAAAAAACTGTAGCCATGAGTTGTGTATATCATCATACCATATTTTGTGAATTAAAACCATTTGCCTCCTTGATAATTTAGCAGATTAGTCTCTTTAATCATTGTCTGCCAATAAGTTTCTCAACAAAAATTCAACAATTTAAAAAAAAAAGAAAAAGAAAAAGAAAAAAGGCCAAACAAACAAATCTTTTAAATTGCTGCATATTGGTTGGACTTTTAAGAACTAGCGTCTTGCAAATTTTTTCTGCTCAAACTAACACACTTATTATCCCAATTGGTAGTATAGAGTGTGTATGAAAAAAAAAGTGTGTAAGTGCATTTTTTTTAAATTAACATAATTTTTAAAATTGCCCAATTTATTATTATTATTATTATTATTTGTAGATAGTTTTATTTTAAATATTATAACAATAAATAACAAACAAATTCTAATATAAAATAAACAAAACATTATTAACATAATGATAAAATTCACTAAAATTGAATTAGCTGCATTAATATGCTATTTACCTTTTTTTATGCAAAATTTCTTTAAAATTTTGAATTTTTTAATATGACCTAAAAAATATTAATATTTTTGGTCATATTTATAATTATTTATAGAAAATAAAGTGCTAAATTTTTTCCCATTAATTGATATTAATATTATCATTACAATCATTATTATGCTTTACATATTATATTATTAAATTACTTAAATATTTTTATGCCCATTAAAAAATAGCAAATGATTATATAAAATAAATTAAAACAATTTATTAATAAATTATGTCATATAATAATAAAAAATAAAAACATATAAATAACAAATTGATTATTAATAAAATGTATTATAACTAAATTATTATCTAATAATAATAATAATAATCATAGTTATTTTATTCTTCTTATTATTATTTTTGTACCCAATTATATTTATAATTTTTATTATTTAGATATTTTTACTTTAAAATAACAAATAATTAATTATATAAAATAAAAAAAATAACATTTTAACATAATAATAACATGGAAATTATATGCCATTTACATTTTAACATGTAAATTATATGCCATTTTTAATATTTAAATAATTATTTAATAAGTCATTTTTAAATAATTAACTTGGATTTTTATATGTCATAGTTCAGCACTATAAATGCAGTAGTAATAAGTCATTTTTAAATAATTAACTTGGATTTTTACTATTAAAATGTCAAATACGTATTAAAATGGCATATTTTGTAAAAAAAATTTAAATTAGTATATATTGGTATTTATATTTTTAAAAATTGACTTACTGAAGTCAATTACCCTTGTTTTTTCCCTTTCCCAAACAGAGAACCAGTGCGAAGTCATTGTCAATGGTCCCAGCTCAGCCAATATTGTGTGTATTCACTTGGCTGTTCCTTCATTTTCTTTCTCATTTTCTTTCTTTTTTAGCCAGAATTCTCATAGATTTCATTAATATTCCTAACTGGTCACAAAATAAAGTGTTTCCAATTTCCAGTAAACTGTGTATCTATTTCCATTCATCTTCTCTGATTTATTATTTGTTAACATATATATTTTCAAGTTATAAAATCCGCAAAATATTTTCCACTTTCTAAACACAAGCCTTCGATTTTTGTCAATTATCACTTATACTTTATTAATTAATATCATGGCTTCTACTTCTTCTTCAACCCCTCTAGAGGAGAAGAAATGGGATGCTTTTTTTAGCTTTAGTGAAGATGATATTAGTTATGGTTTTGTCAGCCATCTAGAGAAAGCCTTGGGGCAAAAACAACCCACTGCCTTTATCGATGATGGAAGAGAAGGCATCTCTCGGGCCATTGACGTTTCAAATGTTTTAGTAGTCATTTTCTCGAAAAATTATGCAGCTTCTCCAAGGTGTTTAAATGAGCTTGTGAAGATAGTTGAATGCAGGGATAATTCAAGAAAAGTAGTCCTACCTGTTTTTTACGATGTAGATCCAGCTCATGTTCACGAGCTTACAGGGAGTTTTGGGAAGAAATTTCGTGAACTTAGAATCAATCACTCTTCACCCGATGTGGAAAGATGGAGCGATGCTTTGAAGGGAATAAGCAGCTCATGGAAAATCAAGCAAGTTATTTATTATTTCGTCATCTTTAATTTATCATATATGTCTTATTTGTTTTGATCTGTTGGGTGGAGTAAATGGAAACAGACGAAGGGTTTCAACTTCCTCATGTTATTTATGTTGTAGAATTCGGATTAATTTTCACTAATAATAACAAAATTCACTTTGAAAACTATTATCCAGATAACTATAATGAAAACGATTGTATTAAAAATCACACCAAGGTATATTTCCAAGAAAGAATGGTGGGATCACAATGATCACACTTAAAAACTACATTGCTTAGACAGAATTTTACCAAGATAAGTAATTTTAATAGCATAATAATTTATAACAACTATACCCGACAATAGCTATTAAATAGACATAAAATAACATAAAGAGAACACCAGAAATTTAACGAGATTCAGTCAATTTGCTTATATCATCGGATACTACCAAAATAATATTTCACTAATTGAAAAAATATTACAAAAGAGAGAAGAGAAAATAGAACAACTAAAAGCCTTAGAAATAGGATGAGCTTTTGTTGTTGGGATGGTTTTACAAATGAAATAGAAGCCTTTATTTATAACACAAATTTGCCTTCCATTTCCAACATCTTACCGATGTGGGATTAGGAAATTTTAACCAAAATGGCCAAAAGTCAACCAATCTCCACCTTGGCGAATTTCCAAATCCCAACTAAATTTTCTCAATCTTTAATAGTGTCTTCTAATGCACTTTGAAACGCCAAACTTAAATTTCTGATAACATTAATTAAGTCCAAATAGTGTTGGAACTTGATAGCTATTACTACCTTTGTCAACATATCAACAAGATTCTCGGTGGTCCGAATCTTCTGGATTATGACTCCACCTTCTTCTAGGATCTCCCGTACAAAGTGATATCGAACATCAATGTGCTTCATCCTTGCATGATAAACCTGGTTCTTTGCTAAATGAATAGCACTCTGACTGTCACAATGCACTTTGATGTGCTTTTGTTCTATTTACAGTTTACCAAGCAACCTTTGAAGCCAAATTGCCTCCTTCACAGCTTTTGTAACTGCCATATACTCTGCCTCTGTAGTAGACAAAGCCACTGTTGACTGTAAAGTGGACTTCCAACTGATTGGTGCCTTTGCAAAAGTAAACACATAACCAGTAGTTGATCGACACTTATCCAAATCACCTGCATAGTCAGAATCACAATACCCAACTACACACTGACCTTCTTGCTTGTCCTGCTAAAATACTAAGCCAACATCTATGGTGTTCAGAATATACCACATAATCCATTTCACAGCTTGCCAATGCTCTTTTTCAGGATCATGCATATACCTACTCATAATCCCAACTGCCTGTGAAATATCAGGCCTCGTACACACCATTGCATACATCAAGCTACCAACAGCACTTGCATATGGTACTTTTGACATGTATTCTCTTTCTACATCATTTTTTGGTGATATGGATGCACTGAGTTTGAAATGAAGAGCAAGTGGTGTACTAACTGGTTTTGACTTCTTATTCATGCCAAAATGTTTTAGTACCTTCCTCAGATATTCTTTCTAAGACAAACAAAGCCTCCCCAATTTCCTATCTTTAGATATTTCTAGGCCGAGAATCTTCTTGGCCTCACCCAAATCTTTCATCTCAAACTCCTGATTTAGCTGAGCTTTCAACTTCTCAATCTCTCCTTTATTCTTTGAAGCTATCAATATATTATTGACATAAAGGAGAAGATAGATAAAGGATTCATCATGTAGCTTGCGCAAATATACACAATGATCATATTTGCTTATTGTGTATTTTTGCCTTATCATAAACTTATCAAATCGTTTGTACTATTGCCTTAGAGATTGCTTCAATCTGCACAAAGACTTGTCAATCTGCACACCATATTCTCTTTTCCAGCAACCTTAAATCCTTCAGGCTGACTCATATAGATTTCCTCTTCCAAGTCTCTGTGTAAAAATGTAGTTTTTACATCCAGTTGAACTAGTTCCAGATCCATTTGTGCTACCAAGGTCAATAGAATTCTGATGGAGGAATGTTTTACAACTAGAGAAAACACTTCATTATAATCAACTCCCTCCGTCTGAGCGTAGCCTTTAGCTACCGATCTTGCTTTGTAGTGAACATTTTCCTTGTCAGGAAATCCATCTTTCTTTGCATATATCCATTTGCACCCAATTGCCTTCTTTCCCTTCGGAAGACTAGCTAGTTTCCATGTCTAAGTCTTTTGAAGGGACTGCATTTCTTCATTCATGGCGATCCTCCACTTTTTCTGTTATGAACTTTGAACTGCTTCATTAAAAGTTGTAGGAATATCATCAATTGTAATTGGTGATGCAGAAGAGACCATATCAGCATAGCGAGCAGGTTGCCTAATGGTCCTCTTTTCCTTTCTTAGTACAATTGATTCATGTTGTTGTGGAGGTTCATGGGTCTGAACCTCTTCTTCATTTGACTCTTCTTCTACCATAGGAGAGTCATCATTAGTTTCTTTATTAGCTGGAATAATTCTATTACCATTAAACTCCACCTGTTTGGGAGTACCAACTATCTGTTCCATCTTTTCAGAAGTAACCTTTCTTAGCATGGTAGATTCATCAAAGGTAACATCCCTGCTAAAGATTACTTTCTTTGTCTCTGAACACCAAAGATGATATCTTTTTACACCAAAGGTGATCCCCATAAAAATTGCTTTCTTTGCTCTTGGATCCAGCTTTGACTCCTTAACACGATAATATGCAGTGGAACCAAACACATGTAAGAAATCATAATCTGTAGAAGGTTTTCTAAACCAATAGCAGTTGATGATAAATGGTTGACAAGGCGACAAACATATACCAAAGCCTCAGTCCAAAATTCTTTGTCCAACCCAGCATTGGACAAAACACACTGAACCTTCTCTAGCAATGTCCGGTTCATATACTCTGCCACCCCATTCTGTTGTGGTGTATTTCTAACGGTGAAGTGTCTGACAATACCTTCATCTTCACAAACTTTCAAAAATGGATCATTTTTGAACTCTTCACCATTGTCTGTATGTAGACGTTTGAATTTTCTACCTGTTTGATTCTCTATTATCTTTTTCCATTTAAGGATAATTCCCAACACTTAATCCTTCGTCTTCATCGTATACACCCAAACTTTTCAGGAAAAATCATCAACAAAGGTAATATAATAATGTCTTCCTCCTAAAGAAGTTGTCTTGGAAGGCTCCCATACATCTGAATGACATAATCCAAAATACTCTAAGTATCATGGATTACTGTTCCAAATTTCACCATTGTCTTTTTCCCTTTGATGCAATGCTCACAAAAATCCAATTTGTAAGCCTGTACTCCTTGCAATAATCCTTGATCTATCAACAATTTCAAGAATTTTTCTTTAGCATGCCCCAAATGCATATGCCATAACCTAGTTGCTTCTAACTCCTGATCATCAGTAGAAGCTGTTACTGCTATTGTCACAATAATTGTACTACTTAAAAAGTAATATACATTGTTTCTTTTTTGAATTCCCTTCATTATTACAAGTGCTCTAGAGATAATTCTCATTATCCCATCTTTTGCCCTTAGTTTGAAACTTTTTGACTCTAAGGTTCCCATAGAGATGAGATTTCTCATCAAATCCGGCACATAATGAACACCTGTTAAAGTTCTGATTAATCCATCCTGATTCCTCAAGCGAATTGAACCAATTCCATATGTGTCAAGAGGGAAATTATTTGATGTGTAGACAACTTCACCTTTTAGTTCTTTAAAATCAAATAACCATTCTCTATTGGGGGTCGTATGATAGCTACAAGCTGAATCTAGCAACCATAAACTAGAACAGCTGGTTGATGGTGTAGTAGCAATTGAGAGGTCTAAATTTGCATCATCACACTCAGCTACATTTGACTCTGAGACAGCCTTTCCCCTTTCAGGTTTGCCTTTATTCTTTCATTTGGGACAATAGTTCTTCCAATGCCCTTTTTCTCGACAAAAGGCACATTCGTCTTTGCTTAATTTGGATTTCTACTTTGATCTCCCTCTCCTTCCTTTATTCTAGCTCTTTGAACGGCCTCTAACAATAAGAGCTTCTGCTTCTACACTTGTATTTTCTTGCTTTTCTTTCTTTCTCAATTCGTAACTATACAAGGTAGCAGTTACTTTACTGAGAGACACAGCAACCTTCCCATGAAGTAGAGCAGTTTCAAGATACTCAAACTCATCAGGAAGTGATCCCACCAACATCAGAGCCAAATCTTCATCATTAAAAGTCACGTCCATATTCATCAAATTAGTCACCAACTGATTAAAGCTAGTAATGTGATCATTCATAGTGGTACCTAGAATATAGTTTAAGCGAAACAATTTCTTTTCCATATAGAGCTTGTTTTGACTACTTTTCTTCAAGAATTTCTCCTTCAAAGCCTTCCACAATTTATTTACAAAAGTTTCTTTCAAAAATGCATACTTTTGCTCTCTAGAAAGACACGATCAAATTGTACCACATGCCAATCTATTAATAGTCTTCCATTCTTTCTCCTCAGCGTCCTCTGGTTTCTCTTCTTCAATGGCAATGTCTAGACCTTGCTGAAAAAAAGGCATCTATAATATCACTTTGCCACATGCCAAAATGACCAGTGCCATAAAAAATCTGGCATTTGTTACAGTAGTTCTTGCCAAAATTGATGATGATGAAGATGTGGATGCTTTTGTATTGTCTGCTATTTCTGCTGTAAATTCTATTTAATAGCTGTCAATGTGGAATGTCAATTAGCCCAAGGAAATTTTTTCTGATGTGGAAGATCAGCCTAAGCCGCAACCACAGAGCATACTTTGTCAAGCCCCGAACCTAAGGACACGTGACCGGCACTAGAACACGGGTAATGTACGTGGCTACCAGTATCTGTAGTAAGCCTAACCTCATACTCAATGACAAATTACCACACAATAGGGCTATAGACCCATACGTTAAGCAGATCTAAATAAACATCAAATTCAAATAATGCTATACTGGCTATCATCACTGTCATCTCAAAACATCATTTAACATTTTATAGGTTTCTACTTAACACCAATGTCTCAACTCATGAAGTATATAATAACTGATAATACATAAAATACATATTTCAAGTGTAACATTGCGGAGTTCTAAAGTACCAATATAATTATACACATTATTTACATAACTCAGTGCTTATAATACAGAACACTGCCTAAAGACAAATGACAGTTTAACTCAATTTACAATACCTTCATAAGCTCATTCCACAACCTGAAAAATATAATTTGAACAGAAATGAGCATTCGACTCAGTGAATAATACCAACTAATATATTAAACTGATATTCCTATAAACATGTATTTAATATTCATGCCAATGTAACATGTCACAGAAACAAACAAATCACACAAACAACCAAGAATGAGACACAGTTCACAGTACCATACTAATAGCCAATATGGGGAGCCGATCCACCTATCTTGGCTCTTTGAATTCAACAATCTATCTCTTATGTCTAATGGGTCCGGCCGTCACTGGTTTGTACCATGCAACCCTGACTCGACTGATAGTGGCCTTAGCAATGAGCAGGCTCGGCCAACATCCACCAGTCACAACTCATCTTCTCAATCTCATCATAATCATAATCATAATAATAATCATATCCATGATTCCTAGGTGGTACTGTATTCTCCCGATCCGCATCCGTCAACCACAACCATTATGTAATATAGAATATCAATTCATCAATCACAATTAAATATTAACATGCATCTATGCAATAATAACGCATAATGTATATATATATATATATATATATATATATATATATATATATATATATATATATATATATATATATATATATATATATATATATATATATATATATATATATATATATATATATATATATATATATATATATATATATATATATATATAAATATTAACATGCATCTATGCAATAATAACGCATAATGTATATATATATATATATATATATATATATATATATATATATATATATATATATATATATATATATATATAATTATAATAAATGCAGATGCATATGAAGATGGACTAATATATTAGGGAGTATCACTCACATAGCTGACGACTCATCAAATCGACTATTCTCGGAAATGCAATTTTAGAATCAAGACGACGCCAAAGATACCGACACTGACAACAAATGATGCTATCAGAATACGAATGATTTACATGCCAAAACATAATTAAAAAACTATTGACTCTTGTCGAAATTTCGATAGAATCTCCCATAAACTTGAATATTACTCAAAATCAACAAAAAACATAGCACTTCTAGAATAATTTCAACAGTCAACACAATCCAATACGACTCCAGAGACTCCTCCTAGATCCTCCCAATTCACAATTATCCATTCAACTCAATAAGCAATTCAACTCATCAAATAATAACTAAAATCTAATAAATACAATACAACAATAACTGAAATTCTGGGGATTCGGGTTTACCCTCACAAATTTCAATTGAACGAATGTTGAGAATCGCATTGGAATGAAAAACATAGTTGTTTGACTTGTCTCACACGCCGCCGCCATGCGTCGCCATTGGAGCACAGCTGCCAGGCCACGTGCCGTTATTGTCGGTGGCAAAATGGAACGATCTTCACACCAAATTGATCATCTTGATACCAGTAGTTCAAAAATCATCACCACTTGCCGCCATCTCGCCGAAAAATGCCTCAAAAACTCTGACCTCCAATTCTCCGATCTCGAGTTCTGGCAATTACCATGATGCAAGATAGGTACCATCGTGAAGCTTACACCACCAGGAGTCAAACAGGACCAGAATCACCAGATTTCGCAACCAGAATCGGCCGAAACATTGACTTGAAGATTCGGTTGCCGAAAATCTTCCTCGTGCGAGCGCTCTGCTGTCCGTCGACCGATCGATGTGCTGCCAGCTGCCTTGAAGTCGCCAGACGGTGGGTTAGCTGCTTGAGGTGGCAGTGCAACCCACCGTTAGTCGGAGGGTGGCTCTCTGGCACCCACAACCCTGCCCCTCTCTCTCTCTCTCTCTCTCTCTCTCTCCCGATTCTGTTGCCCACATCTTAGCCGTCTGATTAGCTGGCTGTTTCCTAGCCAATCAAAGGCACTTCCTCTATTTCATTAAAACATCAGTATATATATATATATATATATATATATATATATATATATATATATATATATATATATATATATATATATATATATATATATATATATATATATATATATATATATATATATATATATATATATATATATATATATATATAATTTCACGATCCATCTTTGAGCCGTGACTATCCTAGGGCATAGGGAGACGTAAGGTCACCCAAACCCGTAGAACAATCTATAACTCATAAGCTGTTACCATTACGTTATCCTTAACCCAAGATCATAGCCATAATTCCTTATTTGTTATTACTGATTACCATGTTAATTACTCATGTAAAGGTCATTCAACGTCTAAATTCATTTTCATACTTATTGCTTTTGAACTCCATCTTCCAGTATTCTAATTGCAACTCAAGTGAGTATTAACCATGTATTTGAACTGTACTAAGATAATATCCAACCACACATACTAATGATACTCTAAGTTATACCATTATTACAGAATTTAACAAAACATGGAGCTCTACAGTGAAACTTCTAAAATACAACATAATACGTACATGATAATACCAAAACTAGCAACGCAATTTCCAAGCGAAGATGTAGAACTTGGAATTTACCTTGCCGAACCGTCAACTGATCCTGAAAATAAATAACAACTATGGGGTGAGACAAATCTCAGTGAGTATAAAATAATACTATATAAAATAAGCAAATGGTATGTGATTTAATGAGATTTTCTTGTAGCAATAAAAATAAAACAGATCAAGAGTTATTCTTATGGAACACTTTTCCATATACAGTAAATATTGTAATTTCTTAGTAGAACATTTTCTTTCTTAGAACGGGGTACTTTTCCCCATAATCAATTGAGTGGCGGCCTACGCCTTGCTCACTCCCCATTCCTAGTCACACGTACAACTGATCAGGCCGTACGTACTGAGGACCTTAAACCCTTCCCAGCTAAGGTTCGGATACTCTTTACCCTACCCGCGGGTCCATTACCATTGTGCACAAGGTTCATGTATTGCCCCACATCAGAGGGGTATTCTGCTTATCATGATATCATTATAACATTTTATTTCTCTATCCATGAAATGATTCAATGGATGATATATCAATAAATAATCAAAATCCCTATCATGGATCATATTATGAGATTAAGTAATAAGGCTTATTTGGCCAAGTGCCATGAAGGATATTTAATTCAATAATCAATAAAGCATATCATGTATGCCAAAGAATTGCAATGCATTTTAATTAGGAAAATGATTCAACATTCATGCTTATATTTAAAGCATAAGGAATATAATATTATTAGGTACTTACCTTTTGCTCCTTAACTCCTATACCGATAGTTTTAATGCAGATTATAACGAGGCTCCTCGGTATTCCGAGCAATGCCTTTGCCTTTCGATTATACAAATACATCCCAAACAATCACATATTAATTCCTACTCCTTTAACTTGCTAATCTCATTCTAACTCAACTTAACATCAACTTCCTACTACTAATCACCAAAACACATTCCAATACATTAAATAATAACATACATAAACAATTAATTTTTTTTTAATCACTTTATTCCAAAATCCCATGTTGTCCAAATCCTTTCATCAAAACAATTAGGTTCCTTTTCCTTTCTAATTCCTTAATTAAATCCTATGTTCATCAATGGCAACCAATGCAATCAATTTTCTAGCATTTAAGAGAATTAACAAAACTCAAAAATCAAAATCTCTAATTTGGTATATTCCAATTAGAGTTGAAAAATCATTTTCATCAACCACATGTCAAATTGACTTCATAAACATCAAATTGAATTAATCACAAGCTTATTTAACCAATAAATCTTAAAATTCAAGTTTAAATCTTGGAACTCCCAATGTGACTCAAAACTCCAAGATTTAGGAAAAATTATCAAATTCATTTTCAAACTTCAAATTAAACATGGATTTATTAAATTAATACTCAAACAATCAACATTCATTCACCAATTGAAATTAATCTCTTTCAATTCCCATAAACCTTAACTTTACCAAATTGGGATGATTTGGGGAAAACCCAAAATTTCTCAATCAAATCTCAAATTGATCTTTCAAAGGTGAAATTAATGTCATGCAAAGCCTAACACAACAATCAAATATCAAACTACACTTCATATTACACACTTCCCTTATATCATGCATTATGCCTTCAAGAATTTCAATTTTTGAATAAAATCTCTAAATTCAAATTTTACATTTTTAAACCACTTTTCAACATCCCAAATAACCTTAGATATTATTAAAAAAAAAATTTGGACACTTCCCCTAAGAACCCTAGTTTGGCCGAACCTTATATAAAGTTCTTTCTCATTGATCTTTCATGCTTCCCTTGTTATTATTCACCTATTAAACCTCAATCCTTAACCCCAATTCCCATATTTCATCACTTAACATCCCAACTAACTCTTCTTCAAATCATTCCACCAAAATCCAATTATAGAAATCAAAAGAAAAGGGATAATTGCTAACAATTTATCACACTTAGGCTAAGGAAAGAAAGGAATTACTTAAGTAATGAATCTCACCTTAAAATGCTCCAAATTTAGCTCTAAGTTGAAGAACAAGTTGGGAGGTTTTTAGTCTTTGGTGAGGGTGAAATTTTTGGTGTAGGTTACAAATGAAATGGTTTAACACATTTTCATTTTATATACAAATAGAATCAATGGTGGTGATTTAATCCTACAAGATCAATGGTTACATTTTTACTTAAGATGAAGGGCTAAGATTGATCAAGATGGATGGTTGAGATGGCCCTTAGGTGTATGGTGACTAAGCATCATAATAATGAATTCCATCATCACCAAAATGAACATAATCATGGTGATGGAAAAGTAGGAAGTTTAGGTGTAAAGTTGACATAAGTCAACAAATATGGCTAACCTAACTCCTTCTCATCCTAACCCCTTATTAACTTGTTCTAACCATAATTTGATCAAGTTCCACCAAATCTAGAGGCCTTAGGGCCGGCCACTCCATGGGCTTGGGCTTTGAGTCCAAAAGCCCATCAATAAGCCCACCCGAAAACGGTTTCCCGAACTTAAAAATTTCTCGTAACTTTTTCCCTTCCCTTTCACTTGGCATTTTAAATCTTATCTTCCCATATCATAATAAGCTTAAACTAAGCCATATTGCCTAAATTAATTCAATAAAATATACAATAAATATTCATATTTCATAAAAGTACATACTCAAGCACTTAATACCAACAAGAGTTTCTGTCATCCTATCACTATGTCATTGATACTATACCCATAAAATTTATATTTTATAGTATTATTATAACTCTGATGAGCTATGGAGACCTTGGGTATTACAATAATATTTAAATAAAATTACAATTAATAATAGTTTTTCAGAGCGTATGAATATAATAAATTTAATAAAATATAACTTCGATAATTGCTTTGACAAAGAAAATAATAAAATAATACCTTTCCATACACAAAAATAGAATTTGTAAAATAAATAAAAATTCAAGATATTACATTCTTCTCCCCTTAAGAAAATTCGTCCTTGAATTTTCAAAGATAACAACCACAACACACTTCAATTAAAATTCTCCACCATGCTTCCACTATGCACTTTGATACACTATCTTAACTACAGATAACATATCAAATTTAATAAAACACCTACTTCATAATATTTTAAAGTCAACAAATAAACCTCCAACATAAATTTATTCCAATATCAATATCTTGTCTAACTAAACCTTAAAATAATTCCTTTATAATTTCTTATCTCTAAATCTTGATGTAATCTTAGATAAAACTAATATAACATTTGATTTCACATCCAATCAATGGTAATCTTAAATATGTCTTTTCCTTATGTCCTTATCAATACTTCAATTAATATTAATATCTAGATTATCACTTCCATTTATTACCTATTATATTAGCCATATAAGAATCTAACAGTAATTTCAAATTAACAACTCTATTGATATCTAATAATTCTTTTCTATACTAATAATTATTACTTAATCTATTATAACCTCAATAAAATATTTTCACATTTAATATCTCGCTAGCATTACAATTTCTATCACATTTGATCATAAACAATAGCTCCAATAATAATTCCTTTGTTATATTCTCCAAGAATACTTTTCCTACTCATACCTGCTCTAGTTAATTTCTCTAATATATATATAAACTTTTATCTTATCAATTTGAAATCACCACATATGCATACATAATAATTGATATACAAAACCACTAATTCTACAGTTCATCTCAACATCCTTATATTAACAAAATCATCAAGAAATTTTGTTAATTCTAACGCATATTTTAACTTTTCACAATTAATTCAAAGTTACTCTCTTTCTATAAAATACATCGATATCATCATTTAAATAGCTATTGCCTCGCAATCATATATATTTAGCCCATAATATTAACTTACTTTAAATCTTCCACTTATGTCATGCTAAATATCACATTCCTAGTAAGTTAACTTATCCATAAAAATAATAAATTCAATAAAATCTCTATGCAACTCTTGTGTCTTTCCCAATCTATGTCATTCTAAACTTATCTCAACTTAAAACATATACACTTTATAAGTACTCCCGAATAATATCTCCACTTTATTACCTAATAAAATTCTTTTCCCTATCAAACTCACTTTCTAATCTTTCAATAATTCCAATCAAATATTATTTTATCTAATACCTTAAAGTATTATCTCATCCCAAGGACTTAAATCCATTTCAGATATGTTCAAAATTGTTTAAATTTTCAAAACTATTTAGAATCATTTGTAAGTATCAAAACATTTTAATTTTTATTTTAGAACTCAAGGTACTATATCCAGAGATGCTAGACAACATGAATCGTAATGCAATGATTGATAAGATTCATAATGCATGACTGGTGATGTATGAC
Source organism: Reutealis trisperma (assembly GCA_947687605.1). Classification (NCBI taxonomy): domain Eukaryota; kingdom Viridiplantae; phylum Streptophyta; class Magnoliopsida; order Malpighiales; family Euphorbiaceae; genus Reutealis; species Reutealis trisperma. Next base: position 924,113 of record CANTUT010000222.1, on the reverse strand, counting down.
TTTTTCAATGCCAGACTTAATGCATATACACAGACACACTGGACACAAGTACAGAGTTTCAAAATAATAAACGTCCAAAATTACCTTTAAAATTACTCTGTAAATCAATTATCATATTTGAGCTCATTTACATAATCAAATCAGGACTAGAACATTTTATCTCAAAATCATTTAAAATTTTAATTTAAATCATTTTATACCCTCATGAATTAAATCCTCGAGAATCCTCAAATTCACAATTCTTATAACCTTAACATCTTATCACTATATAAAAACTCAAATCCTTATACTCTGATTGTACTCTCTACACTCAAAAGAATTTCATCGCTAAAAAATCTTTAGTAACATCATACAGATATATACAACTTTCTGATAATCACAATTCTAATAAAAGCCATCGAATTCATCATATCTGACAAACACAAGCATACAATATAAATAGTACACACTCATAAAATTAATATCAGTAACTCATCATAACACCACGTTAACGTTGAATTGGAAGCAAGGGAAACTCAACCCTATCTCATATGAACTTACATTTTATTAATTTATAACCTCAGTTCAATTTCTTATATCTTCCTAAATCCTACACTAAAACCACATCACAATTTTTGTTCTATTTTATTACAATATCCCAACTTTAATAATCATACTCACCAAAAATTTATCATCAAAATTAATTTCGTTTAAATCTATGAACCTTTAAATCATCATAATCATTATAAATTATTCAAAATGCACCAATGCTTAATTACTCTTATATACTATACTAGACATGCATTTATACTCACACCATGTTCATTTATTTATACAGAAAAGGGGGTACATCATACAGGTCTACACAACCTACTGAGGTAGTGTCTCTAGTCCCGTTTCCTGCCTCAACACCTGCACACATCACAACCAAAATATACAAGAAAATTACTCCCTCACAATAAAGAAAAGAAAGAAATACACATATACTGATTCATAGCCCTGCTAACCTACCAAAACTCACATCATAAATACCAACCACTTCCACAACAAACTCCTTAACTTATCACTTTTTGATAGGCTCATACGAGAGAGACAAATTCATTATGTCATCATCATCATCATCTTATTGACTATAAATGGATGTCTCATCAAACTCAAAGTCCAAAGAAGGCTCTGCAAGGTGAGTCCAAATATGATTAGTGGGGTCGAATTTATCATCATTAGGCATCATAGGTTGGGGACCATCCCTTTGATACAGTTCCCTAAAATAATTTTTGTCCTAATCATCTTTAGCAGCACAAATCTTACAATAATACTTAGGAGAAAAATCCCACCATAAAGCATCAGGTTCATTAAGGGGCCACATTTCACGCAAAGCAACATTATTTTTCTCACACATAAAATGCTGAAAGGCAGTAAACTCATTTGAATAATCGAACACGTCTCTATAGAATGAAAAATAGTATGATTTATAGATAAGAACTTAGAGATTCACGATTAGATGGGTGCCTGAAAGATAGCTCACAGCAATATAAGGACGATGAAGAACAAGCATAGTTCAAATAGTGGGATCATCTATCCAAAAAGAACTACCCAAACTAGTAATATGAAACCTCATCCATTGCTCCAAAGGGTTAAACCAACGCAGGAAGGTAACCAAATATGGGTTAGCCGCATTGTTGCTTTTCAAATACTAAATATATCGTAGAAAATGAAAGGGCTGAATTTCCACAGCAATATGATAGAGATGGTGGAAATACTACAAAAAGCAAAGGAATTCTTTAGGCCATATCCAAAATGAATCCACTGTCATGTCCATGAAAGCATAAGGCCTTAAAGAAGGGTACTTAGGGTGGATAGTCAGTTCTCTCACAAACCGAGGGCCGTACTTTCAAATGAGGCATGTTTGATACTTAAAAATCTATTTAGAGGCTAAGTTCTTGAGGGCTCTTTTAGAGATATTACTTTGAATCTCTAGGGTAAGGCCTTGGTAAAGAAAAGGATCAGGTCCAAAGGAAGAGGAAGATGAAGAAGATGCCATAAAATTAAGCTGATAGTTAAAAAGGATAACTATTAGGTCAAGAAAGGATTCTTAACTTGAAAGAAAATTAAACTAGATGGTGATTTGCCTGGTACTTGCATCCCCAATTATACTAGTCTCACTATCCTTATAGACAAAACTACAATAAACTTTTTCTCGAAAATTGGTCTAGCTAGTAAGAAAATCTTGTGTAGATATAACTGATGAGACCAGTCAGACAACTACAGTTCTCAACTCTATCTAAGGTAACAACTGTTCATCTGCATGCATTTGAAAAATAATCAATTTACTTCACGGGATAGTAAGAAATAAAGCAAGCTAGGGTTTATCCTATCTTTTAGGCAATAGGGTATTTCTATTACTAAAGGACACCAATAGAGGAAGTTGTCAGACCAAATACTCCAATAATTTAGAGAAACAAAGATATTAGACAAAATTTTCATCTTCTGTATTTCCCAATAAATAGCTTTCCTTAATCAATATGACTTCAAAAATAATAAATTACACCACTTATAACTTATTAAGGATCCTAACTAACAATTAACAACCACATTAAATCTTAACAAATAAACATTAAGCTCGCCATTATAACTAAAATCTCATCATCATTATCCATAATCATCATTTGTTCACAATTAAAATTAGAGAAGTTCAAATACTGCACACGTAATTAATGTTCTTTGTTATGAAAGACACTGACCACTGACAACGCTGAATTAAAAGCAAATGGAACTCAAAAGACGATAAGGAATCCTATACTCTGCATGTTACAACCTAACTCATGTAAAACCCATACAACCATATCTTTATTCAGATCACGAGATCATGCTCTGATATTATCTTTGTCACACCTCAAACCCAAGGGCACGTGACAGACACTAGAACACTGATAATGCACGTGGCTACCAGTGCCCTTGATAAGCCTGACTTCACACTCAAAGACAAATTACCACACAATAGGGCTATGGACCCATACGTTAAGCAAATCCAAATAAATATCAAATTCAAATAATGCCATACTGGCTATCATTACTATCATCTCAAAACATCATTTAACATTTTATAGGTTTCTGCTTAATAACAATGTCTCAACTCAGAAAGTATATAATAACTGATAATACATAAAATACAGATTTCAAGTATAACATTGCGGAGTTCTAAAGTACCAATATAATTATACACATTATTTACATAACTCAGTGCTTATAATATAGAACACTACTGAAAGACAAATGGCAGTTTAACTCAATTTACAATCCCTTCATAAGCTCATTCCATGATCTGAAAAATATAATTTGAACAGGAATGAGCATTCGACTCAGTGAATGATACCAACTAATATATTAACCTGATATTCCTATAAACATGTATTTAATGTTCATGCCAATACAACATGTCACAGAAATAAACAAATCACACAAATAACTAAGGATGAGATACAGTCTACAGTATCACACTAATACCCAATATGGGGAGCTGATCCACCTATCCTGGCTCTCTGAATTCAACAATCTGTCCCTTATGTCCAATGGGCCCGGCCGTCACTAGTCTATATCACGCAGCCCTTATCCGACTGATAGCGGCCTTGGCGATGAGCAGGCCCAGCCAGTATCTATCAGTCATAGTTCATCTTTTCAATCTCATCACAATCATAATCATAATCATAATCATAATCATAATCATATCCAGGATTCCTATGTGGTATTGTATCCTCCCAATCCCCATCCATCAACCACAACCATTATGTAACATAGAATATCAATTTATCAATCACAATCAAATGTTAATATGCATCTATGTAATAATAATGCATAATATACATATACATATATATATATATATATATATATATATATATATATATATATATATATATATATATATATATATATATATATATATATATATATATATATATATATATATATATATATATATATATATATATATATATATATATATATATATATATATATATATATATATATATATATATATATATATATATATATATATATATATATATATATATATATACATACAATAAATGCAGATGCATATGAAGACAGACTAACATATTAGAGAGTATCACTCACCTAGCTGATGACTGATCGGACCGACTATCCTCGAAAGTGCGATTTTAGAATCGAGAAGACGCTGAAGATACCATCACTGACAATAAATGATACTATCAGAATACGAATGATTTACATGCCAAAAAATAATTAAAAGACTATTGACTCTTGTCAGAATTCCGATAGAATCTCCCGTAGACTCGAATATTACTCAAAATCAATAAAAAACATAGCACTTCTAGAGTAATTTCAATAATCAACACAATCCAATACAACTCCAGAGACCCCTCCTAGGTCTTCCTAACTCACAATTATCCATTCAACTCAACAAGCAATTCAACTCATCAAATAATAACTAAAATCTAATAAATATAATACAATAATAACTGAAATTCAGGGGATTTGGGTTTACCCTCATAAATTTCAATCGAATGAACATTGAGAATCGCATCGGAATGAAAAACATAGCTGTCTGACTTGTCTCACACGTCGCCGCCATGCGCCACCGCCGGAGCACTGCCGGTCAGCCATGCGCCGCCACTGCTAGTGGCGAAATGGAATGATATTCGCACCAAATTGATTGTCTCGATGCCAGTAGTTGAAAAATCATCACCACTCGCTGCCATCTCGCTGGAAAATACCTCAAAAACTCCAGCCTCCAATTCTCTGATCTCGAGTTCTGGCAACAACCAGGATGCAAGACAGGTACCATCGTGAAGCTTACACCACCAGGAGTCAAACGAGACTAGAATCGTCGGATTTTGCCCCTGAAATCAGCCGGAACGTCGACTTGAAGATTCAGTTGTTGGAAATCTTCCTTGTGCAAATGCTCTGCCGTCCATCGACCGATCGATGTGCTGCCAACTCCCTTGAAGTCACTGGATGGTGGGCTAGCTGTTGGAGAAGTCGGTGTAGCCCACCGTCGGCCGGAGGGTGGCTCTTTGGCACCCACAGCCCCGCCCCTCTCTCTCTCTCCCAATTCTGTTGCCCACATCTTAGCCGTCTGATTGGCTGGCTGTTTCCTAGCCAATCAGAGGCACTTTCTCTATTTCATTAAAACATGAGTATATATATATATACACACACACACACACACACACACAAAACTTTATGTTAATAATAATAATAATAATAATCCTTAATTAACACATAATACTAATATATAAAAATATTTCCTTCAATTATATATATATATATATATATATATATATATATATATATATATATATATATATATATATATATATATATATATATATATATATATATATATATATATATATATATATATATATATATATTATTTAAATAAAATTACAATTAATAATAGTTCTTTAGAGCATACGAATATAATAAATTTAATAAAATACAACTTTGATAATTGCTTTGATAAAGAAAATAATAAAATAATACCTTTCCGTACACAAGAATAGGATTTGTAAAATAAATAAAAATTCAGGGTATTACAATACTAAAATAAACTAAGAGCTCTGATATCAATTGTCGTAAAATTCGGGTTAATTTTCACCAATAATAATAAAATTCACCTTAAGAACTATGATTCAGGTGACTACAGTGAAAATAATTGTACTAAAAATCACCCTAAGATAGATTCTTAAGAAAGAATGGTGGTATCACAATGGTCACACTTAAAAATCACACTCCTTATACTAAATTTTATCAAGATAAGTAATTTTAATAACACAATAATTTACAATAACTATACCCGATAATAGCCATTAAATAGACATAAAATAACATAAAGAGAACACTAAAAATGTAACGATTTTCGGTTAATTTTGCCTACATTCTCAGACACTACCAAAATAATATTTCACTAATTGAAAAAATATTACAAAAAAGAGAAGAGAAAATAGAACAACTAAAAACTTTAGAAGTAGGATGAGTTTTTGTTGTTGGAATGGTTTTTACAAATGAAATAGAAGCCTTTATTTATAATCCAAATTCACCTTCCATTTCCCACATTCATAACATTTCCCACATCTTACCGAGGTGGGATTAGGAAATTTTAGCTAAAATAGCCAAAAGTCAACAATTTATAATCGTTTAGTGAGTAGTAAGTAATTTTTCTTAAGAAGTGTATATATAATTTTTCTGTTGTCTATATATCTTTCATTAATTAAGCTTAGTAACAAAATTTATGTTAGATGGAACAATTGATGCTAAAATTATATGTTCTATTATGATTTTATTAGATGAAAGGAATTGGCTAAAGTTCGAAATTACAATTCCTAAATTAGCTAGATTTATTATTTGCTCATTGTCTAAATATCGATAATTCTAATATAAAATTAAATATGGAAAATGCAGATTATCAATGATAAGTTACTTAATTGGGAAGTCTAATAGATGGATCATTTTGACTTGCTAATTTTTGTTATACATATGTCATCAGGCGGGAGCCGAAACTTGTTGAAAGAATCACCAAATCTATTTTGGACAAAGACAAAGTAAGTAAAATGACTTCAAATGATTCTTGTGATAACAAATAATTGCACCACAGGAGTAAGACAACTATTGCTGATATGATGTTTAATCGTAATATTACTCAATTTGACTCTTCCTACTTTATCCTCGGTAAAAAGAAAAAAAGACTCTTCCTACTTTATCATGGACGTTAGAGAAAATACGAACAATCAAATATCAATTATGGCAAAAGATAAAATCATTTCTTAATTACTGGGCAAAAGGTGTACATATAAGTACACCCCATTTATATATTGTGATAAGGAGAGGGCTCCAAAGAATAAAATTATCATAGTTTTTGACGATGTACATGATTCACACCATTCAAAATTTTTAGAAGGAAAGTGTGATTTGTGGAATAAGGGAGTAGAATTATTGTTACTAGTAGAGATAAGCAAGGTTGAATGGCTTCAATCAAAGTGTATTTTTTTTATGTTATAATAATAATTAAAAATAATGTATTAATTTGAATTTATTCAGGTTGATTGGGATATAATTTAAAATTTAAAATTAATTAATTAGTTTATGTAATCTTGTAACGATTGATTGCATGTTTAGATTGTATTTTTAAGTTGAGCTAGAGTATGAATATTAAAATTTAATTGAGATTGAGTAGAATTTTAAGTCTTGAATTTTCTAATGAGTGCTGTGTTATATTGATACAAAATATTACTTTCCTCTGTGTTATTTTTAAATTTCTAGCAGTTTAATTACTATCATTTTTCCTAATCAGAATACTACACTAGAACGGATCTTTCTCATCACAAATGTTGTGATGGAGCTTCCAACAGCTGTCTTTGATCAGCTATCCTCAGTACACAAGCCTCAGTATGCACTAATTAGTATGATTATTTCTTTCGCAATCTTGCTGATCACTGTCATTGATCTTGTTCGTATGGTTAGAAAAGAAGAAGTTGAATGGAAGAGAAAAGGCCCAACATATTGGTTTTACTCCAAAGCTCACAATGACAAGCCTCTGGGTTCAATTTTATATATATATATATATATATATATATATATAACGTACTTCATATGTTAATCTCCATTATGGCTCATTAACACTCGTTAAAAGTATAAATATTTATTATAAACTTTTACTTTTTCTTTATAAGAGTTTTAATGATTAGTATTTTATTTTTTATTATTTAAGTATAAAATGATATAAAATTTTTCAAATAAATACTATGAGATTGAAATTTTATTGGTCGACTTTTAAGATTATCATGGAATGATATTTATATAATTTGATTATTAAATTCACTTTAGTTGTTAAATCCAAGTTAAATTAAATTTTCATATGAAAAATATAAAAATTCAATAAAAATATAATTATACACAATAAATATTATCTAAATTATATGATTGTACATATTTAATACAACTAAAATGATGACACAAAATAATTATAGATTCTATATAAATATATAAATGTATTTTAAAAGGCAATACATATATAATATTAAAAGAAAACTCAAGCATATTTAAATAAATTATTTTTTATAATTTTAAATGATATTTTTATATTTAACAATATGTTAGATAAAAGAAAGAAAATGAATTGATAGATACATTTTATTATAATTTTCTAATTTATTTTGTTATTGTTATGTTGACTAATTACTAATTATAGGTTAATTTTAATGTTAATATTTGATACATTTATTATTTTCTTATAATTTCAATGTAGGTTGTTTGTTTTTATTAATTTTGATTTCTTTGATATATTATAGCTTAATTTTTATTTCTCCAAAAAATTAATAACAATCTTTCTGACATATTTTTATAAATTTAATATCAATATTAATTGTATGCTATAGACATTGTTTTTTGACCAGTAAATTTTTAAAATTTTAAAATTTTTTGTAAATTAAGTGATTATTTTAATTTTAGTAAATTTATATGATTTTTAAGATTTCTTTTAATTTTTATCTTAAAATATTAATATTTCCATTTTTTTTCCAATTTTAGAAAAGTGCAATTATATTTTTATCAACCAAAAAGGTTAAATTTCATTTTTGAAAATATGTAGTTTAAAAGTTAATTTTTTTTTTCATTAGGAAGTCCTTGTTTATTTTCTCAATATATAAATTGAAAATATTAAAAAATTTGAAAAGAAGAAAATACAAAAATATTAAAACATGAAAAAAAAAATTGCCAAAACCTAGCTCAGCATAACAGGAGGCACGCCTCTTCCTCCTCACATGATATTGCACGTCAGCATTTCATTTGGGTGTTTAATAGAAGATGACGTAAGGAGATTTTTTATTACTAAACTTGAAGTTTAGGAATTATAATATTACTAAAATTAAAATTCATGGGGTTTACTGTTACAAATTAAAATTTAAAGACGATGGTGTTACTGGAATTGAATTTCAAGGGGTTTACTATTACAAATTGAAATTTAAGGAGTATAGTGTTACTCAATCAATAATTCAAGGATCATCAGTAAAAATTAGCGCTAATTTTACATTTCGGATCAACCTATTTAGCTTCTAATATCGAGTGCCAAGATTTAAGTTACTCCTTAAGAAATTTTTTTGAAATTTTAATAACCTGAGCCCATCTTTTTTAAATATATAATTTTATGCATATATAAAATCTCATACCTTTTAATATCTACTTTAACTTTTATAAAAGAAAAATGCATTTGTGTTAGAAAATTTTTTTGTTAGTTCGTTATTATAGGATTTATTTTCAATTTGAAAACAATAAAGAGAAGATAAGTTTAAAAAATAAAGAGAAGATAAGTTTCAAGATCGCTCTTGCAAAATTTGTAATAAAATTTGTAATTATTAAGTTTATATCTTTATATGTATTAATAAATTTTATTTTCTTTTGTAATTACCAAATATGTAATAAATTCTTCAATACTTTATATTCCATTAATGTTATTAAATGAGAATTGATATTATTTTTCCAATCAGCTTGCATTTATTTTAATATATTAATATAATAAATTAACAATCACTTTAAGCCCAAATTAAAATTAAAATTTTATTTTCTTAAATTAAATTCATTTAGAATTTAATTTCTCAAAATAAATAAATAAGTTAACAATTATCATATTTCATTAAGTAATAATGTTATGCACCAAATAAATAATAAAAGATAAATATCTTAAAGCCAATTTAATATTTTGAAAATTAATGTGTAGGGTGCCTAACACCTTCTCTATGCATCTGTGACTCCCGAACCCAAATTTTAGTTTAACAGACCAATTTTTAAAAGTTTCCAACCGAGCCTTTTAAAATAATTCGGTGTGTAGTGACTCTATTTTTAATTATAATAAAATTGATATTTTTCTCTTGTCATTTGCGTTGCAACGTCCAAAAAACGTTGTGCCATATGCAATTGATTTATTACGTGAAATCATATTATATTATAAGCCCAAAAAAATCTATTTAATTATTATATCACATGAATATTTGTGAATATTTTAAATTTAATGTTACAAATAATAACAGTGACATATAATCACTAAATTAAAAATTTTTGTAATTTTAATTTTCTCTTTAATTAATTTTTAAGAATGATTAATTAATCTCTTTCGTAATAAAATTTTTAAATATTTACAAAATCACAAACAAATTGATTTTTTTCTCAAAAGAATATACCATTATAAATAAAAATTTTGACATTTAATAATAAAATGATAGGATTTTACTTATTATTGTTAAATGAACTCTCAATAAATACTTCTTTTTTTTCTGTTGCGTCTTCTTATAGAACCTAAAGTAATTTTTATAATTTACAAATTATTACTAATGGTTAAAATAACTAATTTTAAAATTTATAATGGAACAAAGTAATAATTTGCAAAATGAAAGTTAATTTATAATTTCTCTAACTTATTAATATTCGAATAATCAAAGTCAAAAAATTTCTCTAGCTTCTAAATATTTGAAAAAATGATTTTGCTATTTGTTGTTAAATAAACTCTTAATTTGTGCATCTTCTTTTTCTGTTGCATCTTTTTATAGAATCAAAAGTAATTTTTCTAATATAAAATTATTACTAATAGTTAAAACAATTAATTTTAAAATTTATAATGAAAGAAAGTAATAATTTATAAAATGAAAGTTAAATTAGACGTCTTTTTATAGAATTAAAAGTAATTTTTTTTAATTTACAAATTATTACTAATAGTTAAAATAACTAATATTAAAATTTATAATGGGACAAAATAATAATTTAAAAAATGAAAGTCAAATTATAATTTCTCTAATTTGTTAATATTCAAATAATCAAAATCAAAAAAATTTCTCTAGCTTCTAAATATTTAAAAAAAATTAAAAAATATAAATTATTCTAATTGAATTCTTTTTTATTTGAATTAAATATATTTAATTATATATTAAATAATAATTATTTAATTCTCTCCTTATTCTAATTAAATTAAATTAGATAATTAAATTATTAAATTATAATAACTATATAATTATAAATTTGTAATATAATTAATTATATATTAAATAATTATAATTTTATTCTGTTCTTATTCCAATTGAATTCATTATTTTTCTTATTTAAATTAAATATAATTAGATATTAAATATAATTAATTAGTTTATCTCTATTTAATGGGAATAAGTTGCATATTCCACGTCATTTTCACATAGAAGCTGCTTAGTTCACTCATCCTAATTCCCTAGATATGATAGCTCAGTCTTAGGATCCTTGGAAGCCTATGATGGAAAATTCTAAGGCTTTGTCTGATGTTTTGACAAAATGGAATCATGACTCCTTTGGTAATATTTTTCATCGCAAGAGAAGATTACTTGCTCACATTAATGGTATTCAGACCAGTTTAACTAGGAATTTCAATCCTAGTCTTCACAAGCTTGAAATTAACCTTAAGCAGGAGCTTGATTTGGTGTTGAGGCAAGAGGAAATTTTTGGGTTTTAGAAATCAAGGAATGATTGGATTCAATCTGGACACTGAAACACTAAATATTTGCATTTATCTACAATCATTAGGAGGGGCAAAAATCATATTAAAGGGCTAAAAAATGAAGAAGGTAACTGGGTTTGGGATGAGTTGACCCTCTAACATATGGCTCAAGGTTACTTTATAAAGTTATATTCAGAGGATGGGGATCCATCAGATTTGGTGGACAGATGCCAACTGGCTGTTTTCCTAGGTTGGATCAGTCCACTAGTCAAGCGCTCTCTTATTCGTTTTCAAATGAGGAGGTTAGAAACGTTCTCTTCAATATGGCACCTTTTAAAGCTCTGGGGCCTGATGGATTCAATGTAAGATTTTATCAAAAGACTTGGGGCATTATGGGTGATTCTATTTGTAATTTGGTGTTTGACTTTTTCCATAATGGAGTGCTCCCTCTTACTCTTAATGATACCCTCATTTGTCTTATTCCTAAAGTTCAAGAGCTTGAGTCTATTAAGCAGTTGCGTCTGATTAGCCTTTGCAATGTTCTCTATAAGCTCATTACCAAGACCATAGTTAATTGATTGAAAGAGGTTCTGGTAGAGGTTATCTCTCCTACTCAAAGCAACTTTGTCTCGGGTCGCCAATTAATGGACAATATTGTCATCTTCCAAGAAGTAGTACATTCTATGCATAATAGGAAAGCGGGCATAGGTCAAATGATTATCAAGATAGACTTGGAAAAAGCCTATGACCGTCTCTCATGGAACTTGATTCATGGTACTCTTGAAGATGTTGGGTTGGAAGAGAGATGAATTTGTTATATTATTGCTTGCGTTACCACCCTTTCTATGTTGATCTTATCGAATGGGAATAACCTCCAAAAATTCTTCCCAAAGAGAGGGGTGAGGCAAGGAGACCCCATCTCTCCATATTTGTTTGTGCTTTGTATTAAAATGTTAGCTCATTTAATCAATTTGGCTGTGGCGGAGGGCAAATGGAAGCCTATCAGTGTCTCTAGAAAAGGGCTTTCTCTCTCTCATCTTTTTTTTGCGGATGACATGGTTCTTTTGCTAAAGCATCTTTGGATAAGATGAAAGTTATTCTTAACTGCCTCAATTTGTTTTGTAAATCTTTTGGCTAAAAGGTTAATTATGCCAAGTCGAGTATTTATTTTAGTAGAAATGTGGAGTCTAACGTTGCTAACGAGATTAGTGCTCTCTTGGGCATTCCTATTTCAAATGATTTAGGTATTTACTTAGGCATGCCTTCTATTCATGGACGGGCTTCAAAGAATTCTTTTAAGCACATTCTAGAGAGCGTTAAAAACAAGCTAGCAGGTTGGAAAGCCAAAACTCTATCCTTTGCTGGTAGAACAACTCTTGTTCAATCAGTTCTTACTAGCATTCCTTTTTATTCAATGCAAACCATTGCCCTCCCAGTTACTGTTTATAAAGAGATAGAAAAAATGTTGCGCCAATTCTTGTTGGGAGGTAGCGTTGACTCAATGAAGCCAAGCTTGGTTAAATGGGACATGGTGACAACTTGATCCCAAAAGCCATGGTGGTTTGGGAATTCAAAATTTGCAAAAAATTAACTTAGCATTCTTGGCAAAGCTAGGCTAGAGATTGTCAAAGGATTCAGAGAGTCTGTGGGCACAGGTACTTGGGAATAAATATTTGAGAAATGATCACTCTATTAAGGGCTTCCAGAATCGTGCTAATGCTTCTACCACTTGGCAAGGTATAGTTAAATTGAAACAAATTCTGGAGATGGGAGTCCAAGTCAAAGTTGGTAATGGTGATTTAATGCTTTTTTGGTTGGATTCTTGGTTAACTCCTTACTGTTGATTACAAGAGCTACATCTGCTATTAGCTTTGCAGACCAACATAAGCTAGTTTTGGAGTATTAGGAAGTTAATGGAGGCTGGGATTGGGACGTCCTTTCTACTTTACTCCCTACAAAAGTAACTTCCATGCCGGCAATAGTTATTTTAAGAAATTCCCCTAATGCGGCTGATAGCACCTGTTGGTCTTTATCTAAGAATGGAGACTTCACTGTCAAATCAGCTTACCTTGCTTAACAAGATCATACTCAGTGTAATGAAGATAGAATTTGGAAGTCTATTTGGAAGCTTAATGTTCCACAGCAAGTCAGTTCATTCCTTTGGATAACTTATCATGAGAAAATAATAAGTAATTATGAGAAACCTAGAAGAGGATCTTTTAGTGACCCATTTTGCAAAATTTGTAACTAGGCATTAGAGACCCATCTCACATTTTTCGAGACTGCCTGCATGTTAACCAGGTATGGGTAGCGTTTTTGCCTCAATCCTCTATAAACTATCAAACTTCTTTAAGTTTTAAAGAATGGATTGTCCATAATTTGAAGGAAGGGGAGCATCATCGTTTTAAACAAAAATGGCAGGACTTCTTTACTTGCACAATCTGGTGGCTTTGGAAATGAAGGTGTGGGATGGTGTTTTGTGATGAAAACTTGGATATTGTGTTTAAATTATACTAGCTGAAGGACTATTTCTCACAGGTTGAGGAGGCAATGAAGTTGGCAAATCCTTGCTCCATGGCTGCTAGTAGATATCATGAGATTATGGTTGGCTAGTCCCCTCCTCACCAAGGTTGGATAAAACTGGATACAAATGGATGTAGTAAAGGTAACCCAGGCAAGGCGGGAGGTGGAGGGGTTTTGCATGATCACCAAGGTAATTGGAAAGGTGGTTTTGTAATGAACATTGATGTTTACAATGTAGCCGTATTTAAGTTATAGGCAGCATGAAAAGGGCTTATGCTGGCTTGGCAACTTGGTTTCAGAAACATCATTGTGGAGATGGACTCAGTCCTCGTGGTGAATTGGTTGTCGAATAAAGTTAAGTGCTCCAGTTCTCAATCTAACTTGGTTGATGCTTGTGCCAAACTAATCAAGAGAGATTGGAGGATTCAAATTCAACATACATTTAAAGAAGGAAATAGAGCTGCTGACTTGGGCACTGGAATTTCTATGAGGTTTTCATGAGATGATCGAGTGTCCTGAATTTCTATCTCATTGTTTGCTAAGGGACACTACTGGTGTTTCCTGGCATAGAGTTGTCAGAGTTTAAGGCTTTGTTTTCCTTTGTCTAGTGGCTTGTTGCGCTCGCCAGCATATATATATATATATATATATATATATATATATATATATATATATATATATATATAGTGTTAATGTTGTTACATTCAAGTATATAAAATTATGCATTTTATAACTTCAATTTTGGACGTTTCATGTGTTATAACGTGTAATTCGATAACCTATAATTAATATAATATAATTTCAAAATTTAATAAAAATATTTTTAAATTTATGCTTTTTTTTTTTAGAAAAAAAGTGTAACCGTGAATTGTGTAAATTAAAACCATTGGCCTCCTTAATCATAATAATTTAGTAGATTAGTCTCTTCAATCATTGTCTGTCAATCAGTTTCTTAACAAAAATTCAACAAATTTTTTTTTTTTTAAAAAAAAAAAGGCCAAACAATCAAATCTTTCAAATTGTATACTGGTTGGCATATTCAAGCAAATTTTTTCTGCTCAAACTAACACACCTATTATCCCCATTGGTAATATTGAGTATGTATGAAATATATGTTTGTACCTTATTCGTTATGATTTATTTAATATTTTTGATATTTAACATGATAAATTTGATAGATTGACTAATTCAACATTTATAATTTTAATATCATCAATATAATTTTAAGCAAAGAGTAATTTTTAAAAATTTATTTATATAGTTATATTTTTTAAAACTAATAAAGATATTTTAAAGGTTTTGGCATATTCAAGCACTATTAACATGTAGTGCTAATTGGATTTATAATAGGGACAAGTAAGTTTTGCCGGTATATATCCTACCAATTATCCATTCCAATCTATATACAAGCATATATAATTTGTTATACATAAATAATGAATTATATATATAAATAATGAATTATAAAGATATATATTAAGATTGAACTCAACTTTAACACAATTCAGTTAAACTTAATAATATTGAATAATAATAACATATATTTTAAAAAATAAATTATTAATCTATTTTGAAATAATATAAATTATTACTTTACTATATGATATATAATTTGTTTAAATATATAGCATGTAACTCATTATTAACTAAATTATAAATTATGTTAAAAAACATAACAAATTAATCAAAACTAATTAACTTATTGAAAAAGTATAGATATTCAAACATGTAATTATATATCAATATACATTATATAGCATAATAACAAAGTAATAATTTATATTATTTTAAAATAGATTAAAAATTTAATTTTTAAATTATAAGTTATTATTATTCAATATTATTAAGATTAAACTCAATTTCATTAAAGTTGAATTCAATGTTAATGAAATTGAACTCAACTTTAATTAAATTCAACTCAATATTAACAACATTGAATAATAATAATGTATAATTTAAAAAATAAATTATTAATCAATTTTAAAATAATATAAATTATTATTTTACTATATGATATATAATTTGTTTATATATATATAGCCCATTATTAAATAAATTATTAATTATTAATTATTTAGCTCTAAATTTAAATTTTTATTGTTTAATATGTATTTTGATTGAATTTAGTGCATTATTCATATCTAAATATATTTGTGAAAAATTAAAGAAAGAGTACGGCATATTTACAAAACGTGCCGAGCCCTGTCTTTAAGTAAGGTACAAAACAAAGTTAATCCTTCTGCCCTGCGCAGAAATAACGCGTTAAAATTATGGTCATGGACTTGCAAGTCAGATGTCATTATGAGTCTGGAGATTAGGGTCCAGAAAATTGGAACAATTGTTTGTCATGTCACTTTACTACTGCAACTGCCTCCAAATTTTATCTTTGAATTAAAAATTTGATCGCCAAACCCAAAACGATGAATATAACGATGATAGGCACCCGCGGAGAGTCTTTTCAGGTGACGAGCAAGGTCTTCGTTATGGTGATCGAGTACTGCAGCAAACACTTCGAGTCTCCGAACTCCGATGATCGTAGCACAGATGAACTCATGACCTGGGACGCTGAGTTTGTCAAAGTTGATAATGACACCCTCGTTAATCTTGCTAATGTCGGTACTTTAATCTTCTCTTCTTCTGCTTTATTCCATTTTGATTTTTGTGTATATGAATTTTAATTGATGATATGTTTATTTTTTCTTTTGAACTGTAAAAAACATTCATTCCATTAAAATAATGTGAGCAGATATCCAAGAGAGTATATTTATAGATCTGGCTTTTAAAGCGTAAATCCACTCTCTTCTTCCTCTGGAAAGTTTGAAACTCCTAAATTAGGATTCAAATCTAACAGGAAACTAACATAGTAGATCTGTATTTCCCTTGTATTTGAAAATTAACATAGGCCAAAAAGAACCCATAAAAGGTACTAAAATCTCCAGATTTAGAGAGAAAATTGGTTTGAGACCACAAAACAGCTAAACTAAAAAATAAAACTGAAATATGTATGGAAACAACGAAAAACTGAATGACATAGTGGTGGCGCTCAAAGATTCTTATTTGGTCTTCTGATCACCTTCTTCAGGCCGCATACTATTTGAAGATCTGGGGCTTGGTGGACCTGGCAAGCCAGACTATTGTGGACAGGAACGAAATTCCCATTGAGAATAGCAATATGATCCTTGCTAAGGTGATCGAGTATCGCAGGAAACATGTCAGGACTCTAAACTCTGATGATCATAGCAGACAGGAATTCATGACCTGGGCCGCTGAGTTTTTCAAAGTTGATAATGACACTCTCTTAGATCTCGTTGAGGTCGGTACTTTATTCTTCTCTTCTTCTGCTTTATTCCATTTTTTATTTTTGTGTATATTGATGATACGTTTATTTTTTCTTTTTGAACTGTAAAAAGCATTCATTCCATTAAAATAATGTTTTCAATACCATATATATATATGTGTGTATATGTATATGTATATATATACACACAAAAGTTTGAATGGATATCAAAAAGAGTAGATCTGGCTTTTAAAGTGTAAATCCACTCTCTTCTCCCACTGGAAAGTTTGAAACTCCTAAATTACGATTCAAATCTAACAGGAAGCTAACATAGTAAATCTGTATTTCCCATGTAGTCCAGAAAGACCCATAAAAGGTACTCAAATCTCCAGTTCTGGAGAGAAAATTGGTCTGAGACCACAAAACAACTAAAACTAAAAAATAATTTGTAAACCATAATTCTGCTCCAAATCGGACTCTCTCTCTCTCTCTCTCTCTCTCTCTCTATATATATATATATCTCTCTATATATATATATATATTATACCTCTAATGGATATCTGGTATTTGGATTAGGGAGAGAAAGGAAAAGGTGAGTAACATAAGGAATGTGTAATGGATTAATTGTGTTTGAAATCAATAAATTTTTCGTCAAACATGGAATTTTATGAGTTCATATAATGATGTGGTTATGAGATGAGCTTTGAATTCTATATGAGATGAGCTTTGTATAAAATTGTGAATGTCAATGTTGAGAACATGCATAAATAACACAGAGTTTGATTTATCTTAACAATTTGAATTTGGTGTGTGAATTGAACTAAATATAAAATTTATGTCTAATCTCATGATTTAATTCAATTTTGTGATTTTGTGAGAGCGAAGAATTGTAGCTAATGGAAATAGAAGTTTTGCTTATAGATCAAATTTGGAAAGCAAGACCACCGGAATTTGTTTAAATATTTGATTATTTTTTATGTTTTATTTGTACATGTCATTTTGCAATTTTATTAATTTTTTTCAATATTCACAGAGTAAGATTTTCATTTACTATTAAAATCCGAATGATGTTGAGATGACATTCATGTAATCCTGCCCAAAAATTCTTATTTGGTCTTCTGATTATGTTCTTCAGGCCGCCAAAAATTTGAAAATCCAGGGCTTGGTGGACCTGACGAGACAATTGCAAAAAGTTTGAATGGAAAGAAAGTCGTAGAGATCGCGAAGTTATTGGGTGGGAACTTTATTCACCCCAAGAAGATGGAAAAGGTTCATCGTGTGTACCCATGGGCGTGAGCAGCCATGGGCATTTGAATGAAGTGGGTTCTGCGTAGTTCAAGCTGCAAATGTGGAATATCAGGGGCTTGGATGACTTGAATCACATTGAGACGACATTCATGTAATCCTGCCCAAAAATTCTTATTTGGTCTTCTTATTATGTTCTCCAGGCCACCTACTATTTGGAAATCAGGGGCTTGGATGACTAGACATGCCAGACTATTGCGGACAGGATCCGATTTCCATTGGGAATCGCAACAAACGTCCATGATCCTGAGGAGGAAGGAAGGATTCGTCGGGAGAACCAGTGGGAATTTTAATGAAGTGCCTCTGGGTGGTTTAAGCTGCACATGTGGAATATTTTGATGGAATAAGTTTTATTAATATTTTGTATTAGAAAATCAAAGTTTTATTAATAAGTGCGAAGGACTTAGGAAGCTGTATTTTCAATTTGAGTAAAATATCGACAAACATTATTAATCATTCATTAATAAAAGCTGCAAATTTTTTATATGATTTGAAAAGTTTGAGATCTTTTTTTCCATCTTTTTTATTATAATATATTTACAGCTTTAAATTTTATAATAAAAAAATTAAAGTGTCAAATAATAATATATTGACTTCTATATTTTTGAAATAATGTGATAAAAATATTAAAAATATATTTGTGCATATGTTAATTGCAAACATTTGTATAATAAATTATAACTATTATTATTACTGCAAACATACTTATACATATAATTTAACGGGTAAATGTATATACAATTTGATAATAGTATTAATTTTAAACATTCATGAAACTATAATACTAATTTACAATATTTAACCATACTCACATGGCATATTAAATTTTAAGTTTAATAAAAATGAAAATATAAATATAAATATAATATTAAATTGATCTATTATTACTTAAAATAATCTATGAAGAACAAGAAGCTGAAACAGGGTGAAGCGTTGGCTGCCTTTTTTTGCAGATAAGATTCGCAAGTAAACATAAGAAAAGAAAGCAAGCCACCTATATTTATAGGCGTTTTTAGGTAACTTAAATTTGTTCATGGGCTCTCTTTTCAATGGGCCTTTGTTTGTGATGAGAATTTATTTTTTTAATAAAATTCATTTGTAAATAATTATAATATTCAGTAATAATTAGTAAAATATAAATTTTATTAAATTTATAATGTTGCTTTTTATAGTTCATTTATAAATTTTATTAAATTTAATGGGATTAAATTCAAATATAAAAATATAATCAAATCTATTAAATTAAGAAAATAAATTTTCAAACAAATTTTTATTTGTACCAAATATAAAATATATACATCTACTTAATAAGTTAATTTATCATAAATTTTCAATAATTGCTTTTTGGTAATTATTGTGAAATTTTATTTATACTTGCAAGCACATTAATCACTGATTTTATAGATAAGTGGTAACGAGATCGTTTCTAAGTAGAGATTTATGAAAATAATTATAAAAAAGCTTAATTAAACTATATTAATTTAATTCTAACATAATTCCAAATAATTTTTTTTAGATAATGATAAATAGATGTAAAATAGAAACGTCAAAATAACACAATTAAAAGTAGTTGAACTTGTGAAATAAAATTCAGATAAAATATTATTAAGGTTTTATAATTCACCAATGTTTAATTAATAATTTTTTTAATGTATTGATTCTAATTTTCAGAATTTAGTTTAGAAATCAATCTTTCTATATTCTATTAATTTTATCACTAAGTTTAATTTTATTAAATTTTCAAATAGAGTTTCTTTTACTTCAAAAGTATAATTTCTAAGTATTATATATATACAATTTAATGGAAAACACATAATAAAAAAAATTACTTTTCTTTCAATAAAAATCAAGTATATATAATTTTCCTAATAATAAAAAATACATGATAGAATTGATGAAATGATATTATCAAATGAAGTCAAAATCATAAACATTAAATTGCAAAATATTTAGAATCAATACAAAATAGAAATTTTAAATATAATATGATTTTATCATCCACCTTAGTAAAAATAAAACTTAGAAAGACATAATTAAAATAACAAAATAAATAAAAGAACCCATGTTAACAATTTGGATCCTTAATATTGAAATTTCAACTTTTTTTTTTTTCTCAATTCTTTCCCTCCTCACAAGCTCTTCATTTTTTAAGCTATTTCCCTTTTATTTATAAGCATAAATAGTTAGATGGAAAGTTGATAATGAAGCCAATTTCTAAATGATTTTTCTTCCTTAGCATGAAATGTATGACTTTAAATTTTGAATTCTTAGTTTTCCTTAGTTGGATTGCATATGGATGTTTGGTGATGAGTTGAATTTTTGCAATTTTTCTTCTTTAGCATCAAATGTATGACTTTGAATTTTGAATTTTTTGCTTTCCTTAGTTGGCTTACATATTGATAGTTGGTAACTTTTTTTAGTCTCCATTGCATACTTGAAGATGATATCCTTTGTCAAAAAGAGAAAATGGCCTAGTTAGATTTGTTGAAAAATTATTTTTTTCACAAAATTTATAATTCAAAATTTATAATTATTATTATTAATATACATGCAAGTAAAATACTATAATTTCACTTAATTTTTAAATTTTCACCATTTTATTTCCTATTTCACCAAAATAACATTAAATAAAAATATTTATTTAATAAATGAATAACAAAAAATAAATTTAAGAGCTATTAATATATATTAAATTATGCTCATCAAATACCCTCAAACCGAAATTTTGCTAGTCCTCGAGCAAAAAAAACAAAACTTAAACTAGTATACTTTAATAAGAAATCACAATTGCATTTAGCATATGTAATAAGCTTTTAAATCTCTAGGTGGCTCATAGAGAATGAGTTGTAGTCTCGTGAAGGCTTTCAGCGGTGATACCCACATACACCTGTAAAAATCTAAATTTTCAACTTTTTATCTCAGAGAATAATAAAAAATCACAGCTTTGAAATCAAACAAGTATTAAATTGAATACATATCCATTCAAAAGCTAATGCATCTTGCAACAATCTGTGTTCAAGATGACTATTTTAACTCTTTTTTTGAGGTTTAGGTGTATAATCAGGTTTGACTATGCCTTTTCTAGATCTAAGAGTAATTATGGATTTAACTTCTTTATTAAAACTTGATGAACCTACTTCATATTAACCTTTTGGATTTAAAATAGGTTAACTAGGAAATTTTTCTTTTTCCCTTTCAGCTATAGCAGTTGCAAGTTGGCTCAATTGTGTTTCAAGTTTTTGAATGGATTGAGAATTTGATTGCACAACTTATTGGGCTAATTGCATGAACTGTAGTAAAATATCCTCTAAAGAAGATTTCTTTTTGCTGTGGAGCAGAGAATTGGAAAGCATTTTGAGGATATGGTGGATTTGAATGACCAATGTGCTGATTGGACATATTATATTAATGACTTTGATTCATTGGAAGCTGATTCTATCTCCATGAAAAATTGGGATGATTTCGTCAATTTCAATTATATGTGGGGGTATATGGGCTATCAGATGATTTTCCATAAGAATGAAATATATTTGCTTATTCAGATAATGCTTTCTGGCAGTTTGGTATTGAAGGACAAAATTGAGTAGTATGTGATGTACTAGAACATAAGGCACACAACTCACTCCTAGTATTTGTTTGAGGATTCATAGATTGACTTAAGACTAAGGCTTCCATTTCTTAGATAAACTAGCTAGAGTAGTTTTCAAATCACTTTTATCTCTCTCTTATCTCATAAATGCCTCCTCTCTTGGTTACATGATTAGGTTTGACTCTAGGATTTAAACAATTCCATTTCTAAGAATTTACAGTTAGTATTTTAAGTGATTCCCAAACTTGACTTCCTTGCAGATGCAAAAATTTTCTATCATGCATGGATTGAATCATTTGACGATTTAATGTAATTAAATCATCATAAAATTTTTTCACCAATCTCCAAATTTCAAAACCGTGATGGAGACAATTTAAGATTAAATCATTAAACATTTTCCAACACTCATAAAATTCTTCTCCCTCTTTTTGATAGAGTTCAAAAATTTCTCTCCTAAAACTATCAATTTTGGACATAGAAAAAAATTTTGACAAAAATTTATTAACTAGTTGATCCCAATTAGTAATTGTTCTTGCTTGAAGGGAATTTATCTAGGCTTTTGCTTTATCTTTTAGTAAAAATGGAAATAGTCTAAACCTAACTGAATCATTAGAAAAATTTTAAAAGCGAAATGTAGAACAAATATCCAAGAATTTTTTAACGTGCATGTATGGATCTTGTCTCTCTAAACCATAAAAAGATGATAACAATTGAATTATGGTTAGTTTAAACTCAAAATGAGTTGCATTAGTTTTAGGTAGAACTATGCAAGAGGGAGAATTGATAGTAACAAGAGAAAAATATTATATAAGAGTTTTTTTTCTTTCAATATGAACATCATTGTCACGCCCCAAACCAAAGGACACGTGACCGGCACTAGGACACGGGAAATACACATGGCTATCAGTGCCCGTAGTAAGCCTGACATCACACTAGACGATAAATTACCATATAATCGGACTATGGGCCCAAATACTAAGTAGGTCCAGCTAAAATATCAACACAAATCAAAATCAAAGCCACTTTGGGCTAATCACTCAATCATCTCAATATATCATATATCATTTTACTGGATTCTGCTTAATATACAATGTCTCAACTCAGAATACACAATAACTGATAATGAATGGAATACATGTTTCAAGAGTAACATTGCGGAGTTTTAGAGTACCAATATAATTATATACATATTAATTACAAAACTCAGCACTTATAATACAAATTACTGCCGAAAGGAAATTGGCAACTTTACTTAATTATAATCCCTTCACAAGCTCATTCCTTGACCTGAAAAGATAATTGAACATGAATGAACATTCGACTCAATGAATAATACTAGCTAATATATTAAACTAGTGTCCTACATATAGAACTCTAATGCTCGTGCTATGCACTATGTCACAGAGATAGACAAATCACACAATCAAGCAAGGATGAGATACAGTCCACAGTACCACACTAATACTCAATATGGGGAGCCGATCGCCCTATCCTGGCTCTCTGAATCCAATAATCTGTTTATTATACCCAATGGGCCCAGCCGTCACTGGTCTATACCACGCAGCCCTGACCCAATTGATAGCAGCCCTGGCGATGAGCAGGCTTGGCCAGCATCCACCAGTCATAGCTCATCTTTTCAATCTCATCATAATCATAATCATATCCATGATTCCTAGGTGGCACTGTATCCTCCCGATCTCTATCCGTCAACCACAATCATTATGTAGCATAGAATATCAATTCATCAACTACAATCAAATGTTAATATGCATTTATGCAATAATAATGCATAATATACATATATATATACATACAGTAAATGCAAATGCATATGAAGATAGAATAACATATTAGGGAGTATCACTCATCTAATTGACGATACGTCTGACTAACTTTTCTCAGAAGTGCGACTCTTGGAACCAAGAAGACACCAGAATATCGACTCTGGACAATAAAGGATATTATCATAATACAAATGACTCATATATCCAGACATAACTTAAAAACCATTGAGACTCTTGCCGAAATTTCGACAGAACCATACTAAACTTGGATACCTCCCAAGTCAACAGAAAATATAACACTTCTAATAATCTCAACAGTTAACATCACATCAAAGACTCCTCCTAGGTCCTCTCAACTCATAATCATTAACACAACTCAATTATTAATTCTATTCATAAACATCATAGTAATAATCACTAGATATATCCAATAACATAAGTCAGAATATAGAAATCAAGAGAGTCAGATTTACCCTCACATATTTCAATCATACGAACCTCAAGAGTCACACCAGAATGATGAGACGGAGCTGTTCGACTGACCCCACGCACCGCTGCCACGTGTCGTCGCTGGAGAGTCACCGGCCTGCCACGAGCCACCGCTGCCGATGGCTGACAGGGGCGATCTTCATACCAAAATGTTCACCTTAATGTCAGAAGTCCAGAAACATACACCACTCGCCACCACACACCACCATCTCGCTGGAAAACTCCCTCAACTGTTCAGCTTCCACCTCTCCGATCTCCTTCTTCAGTCAACGAAAGGTGGCAAACTTGGTATCAAATTAAAGCTGGTTAAGAGAGGATTCCAACCATCTTGAATCACTTGAATTAGAACTCGGATGAGAGAAATATAGCCGTTTAAATTTTTGATAGTCGAAGTTCGCCAGAATTCACAATAGTCAAATTTGGGATGCGTGTCTAGTGCTGTTTAATGTCTGATCGAAGTGATTTTAGTCCCATTGGCTTCGTCTGGATGTTAGCTTTCCAACCCAACCGGCAGTGCATCAATTGGAGGTCTGGTGACAAAGTCATAGCCGGAAAACCACTAGTTGTCCCTTTCCCTCTCTCTCTCCCTCTCTGTCCCAATTTCTGCTGCCTACCTTAGCCATCTGATTGGCTGGTTGTTGTAATATCCCAACCCGATATAGGACATATGTACAATATACGAGTGAAGATACCCATTTACCATCGTAATACGTGGCCAAATTGAAAATGAATATTTTCAATATTCAAATGATTTGAATATAACGTTTTAAAGTAATAATTTTATATGAAAATATTTTCCTATATTGTTATATTTATATTGGTATGCAAAATTATCGAAATTTATAAATTTTCATTTGAATATTGATATTAATATTGATATTTATTTATATCATTATTATATTGATATTGATAAGTTAAACTCATATTGATATTTGATATTATATATATGATTTATAAATATTGTTATATGAGTATTCGAAATAGTAGAAAATTATTTCAAATTTAAAATTGATATTTGAAAGGATATTGATTTATTATATTATTATGTTAATATTTTTAAGCGATTATTTTATTAAATGAATTATTGATTTATTATTTACTAAATTGATAAAATTTTAAATTAAAGAAATTGGAATTTTATTATAAAATATAGAAAATTTTGTAATTAATATTTGAAGTTATATATTATAATTTTTATATTATAGTTAATGGATAATATGATGAAATTAATGAAATTAATATTTTGGTTAAAATTATTGTTTTAGAATTTATATGACAAATATTATTATTATTATTATTATTATTATTATTATTATTATTATTATTATTATTATTATTATTATTATTATTATTATTATTATTATTATTATTATTAAAGTTATTAAAGTTAGTATATATTTATATAAAAAAGAAACCAAAGTTGGCAGCCCATTTATGGGCAGAAGCAAGTAGAAATAGAAACAGAGAAGTAGAGGCAGAGGGCAAAGAGAGAGAGAGAGCGCGCACAGGGACTGCACGCCGGACCACCGCCGATCAACACGCGCCGTACCAGGAGGAAACGCGCTTACCGCCCCGTCGACTGGTAGAGGGCCGTCGCCTGCAGCCACTGGACGGCGGCGCACGCCCCCTCCAAAGTTTCACTGGCCAAAACTTCTAGGCCATTTTTCAACGAATTTTCGATCTCTGTTTTTAACGAAATTGGTATGGTTGAATCCCTTGTAATTCCAGCTTCGATTTGGTATATTATTTACTAATTTTAGATAATCTTTTTATTGATCGGAATCTGGCAACATCAACGGTTGCCGATGCCATTTCTACCTGTTTTCCAGCGGACTACAGGAAACGAAAGTTATATTCGGACTCCTCACATCACAAGCTAACCGATGATATCCTCGGATCGTGATTTGATTATCGTAGGAATTTTCCGGCGACCGGATTCCGGCGACTTCTGAAATCGACAAATTCGGACAGAAGCTTTAGCTCATTAAACTGAGCCATATGGTATAAATCCCGACTTCTAATTGTGTATAGATAGTGAATTATGATTTTAGTTGTAAGAATTTAGGTAAATAGTTTATTGGAATTAAGTGATTAAATGAGATAATTGAATTGAATTAATTATTATTTATATGATTATTGAGTATTGTTGGTGATTAAATTGGAAGATTGAAGTGAAATGTTGATATTAGAATTGATTTCATTGAATTGAATTATTTAGAAAAATGAAGTGAGATGAGGATATTGGTATTGATTGAATTGAATTAGTGGTTATTAGCTTGATAATGAGGAATGAAATAGGCGGATGGGATTAGTGTATTGAAGGTCTGGGTTGGACCATTTGATTGTGATATTGTGGATAATTTGAATTTATGAAAATGTTGGTGGAAATTGCTTAATCGATTTTACTTGAATAATATGAATATTGAAATGTGAAATTGAAAGAAAAGAGAATTATTCTTTTAATTGAGTTATTGGAAAACAACTAGAGAAATGTTAAGTTTAGCAGTAAGTATAGGTATAGAATATCTTAACTTTAAGAATGCTAAGTTGTGAATAAGATAGAAGAGTTAATAAGTTAAACTAAATTAAGTAATGTGATAATGATGAAGTGATTGATATATGATTGAAATGCAATGTGTAGAGTCTAATAACAAGGACAAGGATATTGGGTAAAGTGCGAGGAGCACTATTTGTATCAGAGTTAAACGTACATAGAAGCAAAGGAGTCCACGGTGAGTACTTAATAATATAATATGCCTTATTTCATATACTTGAACCTTATTTGTTCCAACCTTAATGGTTGAATTGTTTCTATGCCTTGAAAAGTTGAATGGCTCATTGATATTCCAAAATCTTGATTTCTTGATAAGCTTAATCTGCTTATTGAATATTGAACCGTTGATATGATACTTCCTTGATTATTGAGCCAAAGTGAACCAGACATTTCTTTATGGCACTTGGCCAAATGAGCCTTATTGCTTCATCTCATAATATGATCAATGATGGGAATTTTGATTATTTATTAATATATTATCCATTGAATTATTTCATGGATGGAAAGGAAAAATGTTTTAATGATACTGTGGTAAGCAAAATACCCCTCTGATGTGGGGCAATACATCAGCCTTGTGCACAATGGTAATGAACCCACGGATAGGGTAAAGAGTATCCGAACCCTAGCTGGGAAGGGTTTATGGTCCCCAATACGTACGATCTGATCAATTATATGTGTGACTGATATGGGAGTGAGCAAGGCGTAAGCCGCCACTCAAATGATTATGGGGGAAACACACCGTTTCCATAAGGGAAATATTCTGCTAAAAATACAATATTTACTGTATATGGAAAACTATTTCATAAGAATAACTCTTGATCCGTTTTACTTCTTTGCTATAAGAAATTATCATTACACCACCCACCATTTTTTTGTTTTATCCAGTATTATTTTGTACTCACTGAGCTCTGTCTCATATTTTAGTGGTTTAAACTTTTCAGGTACAGTCAATGAGTTAGCAAAGTAAAAGTCCCAAGCCCATCCTTCGCTTGGAAACTGTTTTGTTAAGTTTCGGTATTGTAAGTTAGAGCTCCATGGTTATTGAAAGTTATAAGGTCTACATGTAACATGAATGGTTATTAAAGGGTTTAGCATTAATATGTCATAAGATGTTTGTATAATATAATTTGTATCATAACCATTATTGTAATGATGTATGAACTATTGAACATAGAGTTAATGACATGAAATGAAATTTTAAGGATTTTACAAGTTATATGTGTAAGTAATATTGTAAGTGGAAATGATGGCAGGTAATGGGTAACAAGGAAATGTGATTAGGTTACGGTCTTGGGATATGGTTCAATGTGATGAATGTCAATTGATTATGAGTGAAATAGATTCTACGGGTTTTGACGCCCTTATGGCTACCCATGCCCTAGGACCGTCGCGGCTTAAAAAGGTGGGTCGTGACAGCTGTGTTCCCAGCCAATCAGATGCACTACCCCTTCTTTCTTTTCTTTTTAACACATCAATATATATATAACAATCCTAATAATAATAATAATAATAATAATAATAATAATAATAATAATAATAATAATAATAATTAACACATAATACTAATATATAAAAATATTTCCTTCAATTATATATATAATATTTAAATAAAATATAGCTTCGATAAAGAAAATAATAAAATAATACATTTCCGTACATAAAAATAAGATTTGTAAAATAAATAAAAATTCATAGTATTACAATCATTATCTCTTGGATTTTCCATATTTTCACGATTTATTTCACTTTCAGACATTTTTATTCATGATTCAATTTTAATGTCACTTAAGAATAATTCTTTTTTAACCAGACAACACTTTAAATCACGTTCCGAAGCTAGCATAAACTAATAAAATTAAATTAACTTATTTCAATACCAATTATTATATGAAACAAAAGAAAATAAAACTAAAAAAATAAGAATAAAAGAAAAAATAATGAGAATACAACAAAAATAAAATAAAATTTCTCTTTCAAAGTTTATAAAAATAAAAAATGTGCAACTAATAAAACTCTCAAGAAAAATTGGAGGTCATAATGGATCACTTACATCGTAGTTTTCTTAGGCAGATGAATAATTGACCTTTTTAACAGAGCTTATTAAGTTGTGTATTTAATCATACTTATAAACAAAAAGAGAAAAAAAAA
Source organism: Reutealis trisperma (assembly GCA_947687605.1). Lineage (NCBI taxonomy): Eukaryota > Viridiplantae > Streptophyta > Magnoliopsida > Malpighiales > Euphorbiaceae > Reutealis > Reutealis trisperma. The sequence continues at coordinate 894,971 of CANTUT010000222.1, read as the reverse complement.
ATAAAATAGACAATGCGAATCAACTTCAAAATAAAAATAAAAATTCAAATTATTCAACGTACACCAAAAAAAATTTAATTCTAATTTTTTTTTGTTTTTAAACAATAAATATGATAAAAATAATATATATATATAGAACTTTATGACTAAAAGATAGAAAAAAAATGCAAATTAAACCAACTTTTTGCAAAAAAAATTAATTATATATAGTAACTAATCAACCATGCACGAACAATACGAGACTATGCAAAATACGTGAATAGTACCGAGTTGCTACAGTAATCCAATTGAAATTTTCAGCACTATTCCAATTCAACTCAATATTATTGAAACTGTAAAAAAAAAAAAAATCAAATATGCAAAAATTAACAAGAAAATTATTACAACAAACACTAATATTATTTTATGACTGAACATATAAAAAAACAAAATAACGGAATAATAAAATAAAATAAAATAAAAATTCATAATAAGTAAAATTTAACTAGTAGAAGAATTGAACTAACCTGGATTTAATGATTTTTCTTCTTTCTTTTCGATGTCTTCCAAGCAACGGTGCTAAAAACTTCTTGTGAAATTTTATTTATACTCGCAACCGTACGAATCACTGATTTTGTAGATAAGCGGTAACGAGATCGTTCCCATTGAGAGAATTATGAAAAAAATTATAGAAAAACTTAATTAAATCACATTAATTTAATTTTAACTTAGTTCTAAATAATTTTTTTTTAGATAATGATAAAGAAATATAAAATAGAAATGTCAAAATAACAAAATTAAAAGTAGTTGAACTTGTAAAATAAAATTCAAATAAAATATTAACAAGATTTCAGAATTTACCAATGTTTAATTAATAATTTTTATAATGTGTTGATTCTAATTTTCAGAAGATAGTTTAAAAATCAATATTTCTATCTTCTATTGATTTTATCACTAAGTTCAATTTTATTAAATTCTTCAATAGATTTTCTTTTACTTCAAAAGTGTAATTTCTAAGCATTATATGTATACAATTTAATGGAAAACACATAATAAAAAAAATTACTTTTCTTTTAGTAAAAACCAAGTATAGATAATTTTCTTAAAAATAAAAAATATATGATAAAATTGATAAAAGGATATTATCAAATGAAGTTAAAATCATAAACATTAAATTGCAAAATATTTAAAATCAATACAAAATGGAAATTAATAATCTAACATGGTTTTATCATCCACTTTAGTAAAAATAAAACTTAGAAAGATATAATTAAAATAACAAAATAAACAAAAGAATCCATTTTAACAATTTGGATCCTTAATCTTGAAATTTCAACTACTTCCTTACTTTCTCAATTCTTTCCCTCCTCACAAGCTCTTCATTTTCTAAGTCATTTCCCTTTTATTTATAAGCATAAATGACTAGATGGAGAGTTGATGATAAAGCCAATTTTCAAATGATTTTTCTTCCTTAACATGAAATGTGTGACTTTAAATTTTGAATTCTTGGTTTTCTTTAATTGGATTGCATATGGATGTTTGGTAATGACTTAAATTTTTGTAATTTTTCTTTTGTAGCACCAAATGTATGACTTTGAATTTTGAATTCTTTGCTTTTCTTAATTGGCTTGCATATTGATGGTTGATAAGTTCTTTTAGTTTACATTGCACACTTGAAGATAATATTCTTCATCAAAAAGGGAAAATGACTTACTTGGATTTGTTGAAAAATTATTTCTTTCATAAAATTTATAATAATTATTATTAATAATATACATGCAAGTAAAATACTATAATTTCACTCAATTTTCAAACTTTCGCTATTTTATTTTCTATTTCACAAAAATAACATTAAATAAAAATATTTATTTAATAAATGAATAATAAAAAATAAATTTAAGAATTATTAATATGTATTAAATTATACTTATCAGTAACGTTTATTAGTTGTTTATGATAATGTTTATTAATTTTAATTATATATGTGTTACATTTTTAACATATAAATAATAAAAATGTATGACATTATTTAAAAAATCATTTCGACTCCGGTTGAATTTTAGACCCATAATCTTATGTTTTTACTAGTTCTAAGACTGGGCTGGATTCAAAAACTATGGAATTTATTACTATCTATTAGTATGTGGATTTACAGTAAAAATGTCCTCTTTATTATATTTAATATTCTTTACTTGAAGTAGAATTTATTGAAAAAATAGAATGGGTAAATAAATAAACCAATCTGATTAATATTCATAATGAAATTTGGATTATTTATCTCAAACTGTTTTGTTTAAATTTATACTTACAATCATCCAGTTTAGTTTGAAAAAATAATTTGTAAAGCATAATTCTGCTCCAAATCAGAGCATATATATACCTCTAATGGATATCTTTATTTGGATTAGGGGAGAAAGGATAAGGAATGTGCAATGGATTAATTGTATTTGAAATCAACAAACTTTTGGTCAAACATGGAATTTTATGAGTTCATGTAATGATGTGCTCATGAGCTGAGCTTTGAATTTTATTTGCTAGCTTGCATAAAATCGTGAATGTCAATGTTGAGAACATGTATAAATAACGCACAGTTTGATTTATCTTAATAATTTGAATTTGGTGTGTGAATTGAATTAAATATAAAATTTATGTCTAATCTAATGATTTAATTTAATTTTATGATTTCGTGAGAGCAAAGAATTGTAGTTAATGGAAATAAAAGTTTTGCTTATAGATCAAATTTGGAAAGTGAGACCACCATATTTCTTTTTTGTTTTTTTTTTGTTTTTTTTTTATGTTTTATTTGTACATGTCATTTTGCAATTTTATTAATTTTTTTCAATATTCACAAAGTAAGATTTTCATTTAGTGTTAAAATCTGAATGATATTGAGATGACATTCATATAATTCTGCCCAAAAATTCTTATTTGGTCTTCTGATTATGTTCTCCAGGTCGCCCACTGTTTGGGAATCAGGGGCTTGGTGAACCTGACAAGCCAGGCTTTTGCGAAGAGGAGACGCTTTCTTGAGGAGGCAGAAAGGATTCATTCGGAGTGGGGATTTGATTGAAGTGCTTCTGGGTCGTTTAGGCTGCACATGTGGAGTATTTTGATGGAATATGTGGTTAAATAAATGAAGTAGCGTACTTGGTTTCAATTACTGTTCTAAACTTGCTTATGGGCAAATTCAGGGTAAAATGCATTGAAAGTTACTAAATTTTTGTTTATTTTCTGTTTTAATTATTAAACTTTAATTTCTTACAATTTAATCATTAAACTTTAATTTTTTTTTTCATTGGTGAGTTACTAAAATAATTCTGATAAAATAACTCACCAAAAAGTTGATATGTTATTTTAGGTAAAATGACACTTCATCAAAATTAATGATATAAACATGCCACATCATATTAAGAGGTTTTTAAAATTTAAAATTTAAAAAATCATATTTTTAAATTAAAAATTAAAATTAAAATATATTTATTTATGTGATGTGGGATGTTTATGTTATCAACCTTGATGACGTGTCATCCTACTTGGAACATCATATCAGTTTTTTTTTTAGTGAGTTGTTTATCGAAATTGTTTTAGTGACCTGTCGGTGAAAAAAAATTAAAGTTTAGTTATTAAATTGTAAAAAATTAAAGTTTAGTGACCAAAACAGAAAACAGACAAAAGTTTAGTGATCTCTGCTATATTTTACTGGCAAATTCAATTCCCTGCCGGGTTACTTGCTTACGGACAAGTATTACTTTGTGCATTCTCCAATTGGATTAGAACTACTTATGGGCAAATATTGGTTATGTATTTTTTTTTTTTTCATATTATTGTTAGCAGAATACCTTTATTTATGCAATTAAGGAAGCTGGTACTCTGTTAGTGCTGGTATCATTTGGGCATGACAATGTACTCGTATTAATAATGAACGGAACATCCAGTGTTTTGCATATCATTATTGTAAACTTCTGAGCATAATTCCAGCTGATTTCTGTCATTATTTGTTATTTGTGGTTAAGAATTCGTGGGATTAGCTCGTCGGTCATGCTATGAACAAAAGTGTGGATGCCTTCATAAGCTCATACACAGTTTTTTGACATTTCAAGGGGAATAGAAATGGGAGTTCGTTTCTGCAGAAACTTTGCCCTTTCTTTTCTCTCTTTTTTTTTTCTTCCCAAAAAAAAAAAAAAAATTCTTGTAGAACATAATTACTTCCTGAAGATGTCCATAAGAGGAAATTGAGATCGAGTCATATACCATTGGCATTGGCACAAAGAAATGTTCGATACTGGCAAGACTATAATACGTATAGATGCTTGTTAGAGGGAGCTATGATAGCTATGATTCAGTCAGTTTATTACTATATTTTAGTGGTATCCTACAACTTTATGGACTGAAAAATTTTAATTTAAAAATCATCAAACTCAAACTAAGATTCGACCAACAAGAAGGAAGAAATGTTGATGTGGTTGCATATATTTAATTGAACAATTTTTGAGAAAGTGAGCTTGCTGGATATAATTTAATGGTAATGTATTTCTCAATTGGATGATAGATTCAGATTAGTATCCCTATTCGTGATGCTTAAAAAAAAATTTGAGAAAGTGATACATCAATCCATTTTCTCTCTCTTTATAATCGTGCAATCAGGGTAGGATTTTAAGATTGGAGTTGGAAAATTATCTATTTGCTTAAAACAGGATTTGGCTAAGCTAGTAATTAATTACGGTTTCATTAATCAGTAAAAAAATTTGCATCAACTGAACTAGGATTCAACTTGATTTTTGCAATTCAACAATGCCAACTAGAATTGCTGGAAAATAAAATATAATATTATTGAACCAGTTAGGATGTAAAACCTTAATTAAGAAATGTATGTGAATAAATGCACTATATTGATTCTTATCCCAGAACAAGGACAGGAATGTTCTTTGTTGTGCAACTTGAAGGATACATGTCATTACCTATAGTAAAATCTTATGTATATACTGTATACGTGCAACAGTTTCATAGCAAAACTAGAGAAACCAAGCAATAGCGCGCGCATACAAAACCAGATAAGCTAAAATAAAGCTGTAATATCTTGCATCTTTTATTCTTAGCTTTGTTTTGCTTTCTTGTCTTCTGCAATGTATATTAGCTGCATTGACAACACTGCATAATAGAGACAAATCTTTAGAACAAAAAAAAAAAAAAAGAAAAGGTTATTGCCAAAAGGAGTAACAAAATGAGATTATAGTGTTGATACCTATTTGCTGCAGTCTAATGGCGTCAATTATCTTTCCAATTCAGTTTCCTTTGTAAACGAGCAATATTCACCACAATAACCACATACACTCTATCTTTCATTCTACTCAGAAATCGGAAATAAGCATGTCTCCATGATTTCTTCACTATCAAACTTCCACAAACAGCCCAGAACCCCACCACAAATCCAAATGCCATTCCAGAGTAGAACCATATCATTTCCATCCCTTCTTCTTCTTCTTCCTCCTCCTTGTGTTGATGATCATCTTTATCATTTGGTGCGGAACAATTGGTTGGCAATGGAAAACCACAAAGTCCAGGATTACCCTCATATATTGAGGGATCATCAAAGGTTAAGAACTGGTTGGCTAATGGAATCGATCCTGACAAATCATTGTATGATAAGTTCAAGTAGCTCAAAGAAGTCATAGAAGGCATACTCCAGGGAATCGGACCTGAAAGTTGGTTGCAGGATAGGTCAAGAGATTCTAAGAGATTTAAGTCTCCAATTTTTTCTGGTATATGTCCTGTCAACTGATTCCATGACAAATTTAATGCACTCAAATATGACAGATTTGTTATGGCATCTGGGATTTGTCCTTGTAGGTGATTTCTTGAGAGATCAATGACATTCACCACATAAACTATCTGGCTTAGATATTCAATTTGTCTTCCCTTCACATTCAAGTCCATTTTCTGATAGTAAGTTCTTGGTCTTTTTATGTCTTGACTGTAAGGAGTGAAAGAACTTAGACGACTAAGATCTCCCAAACATGGTGGGATTGGCCCTGATAAATTATTGCGTGAAAGGTCTAAAATATGGAGATCAGGAAGATGACAAAGACTTTCAGGAATACTTCCACTGAGCAAATTCTCTCGCAGATTTAGCATTGACACTAGCAATAGCCTTTCACCAATCCAATTCGGTATGTTTCCAATGAATTGATTGTACCCAAGATCAAGTGTGGCTACTTGTGCGCAGTTTTGCAAGGACTCGGACAATTCTCCGGAGAGATTGTTGCTAGTTAACTTCAGAACCTGAAGCGATGGTAACGAGCACATTGAGCTTGGAATGCCTCCAGACAGACCATTGTTGGATAAATCTATGGTATCTATTTGTTCCAAACCTTCCCAGTGGTTATGGATTTCCCCAGACAAGTGATTGTGGGAGAAATCAAGAGAGATAAGTTTCTTCATTTCATTCATGGAGGAAGGGATTTCACCACTTAAAGAGTTCGTAGAAAGTTCCAAGACTACCACTGTTGGCATTATTTGGGCAATGTTTGGGGGAATTGGTCCTACAAACAAGTTGTTACTAAAAGACACAGATTGAACGTTAGAACAAAGTGGAATAGGACCCTCAAAATGGTTAGAACTTAGATCAACTCTTATAGTCCCCAGTGAAAATCTGAATGATTCTGTAACTAGTCTTCCACCTAATTGGTTATTTTGAAGTTCCAACCATTTAATATGAGGAGTTAGTTTCCAAAACCAGCTAGGTATTGAGTCTGAAATTGCAACTCCAACAAGGGTAAGTTTAACAATGTCCTTTTGAGTTTCAAGCCATGCAGGAAATTTAGGACCCACTTTGCAATCACGGATTAAGAGGAGTTGTAGGCTAAAAGGAGGAATCCACTCTTGTCTCACATCAAATGCCAAAGATTTGTTTACAGAAGAAACGGAAAGACATTTTAAATTCTTTAGTGTACTCAAATGAATCTCTGACATGTTTCCCACCCAAGAATTCCCAAAGAGGTCTAAATAAGTTAAAGCCTTAAGTTGTCCTATACTCTCTGGGATAGTTCCATTCAGATTATTGGCAGAGAGGTCTAATTCCTCCAACAAAGATAACCTCTCAATGGATGTTGGAAATGAACCTGAGAATGAGTTGTCGTTAAGTCTCAGGGACCTCAATCTCTGAAAATGTCCTAATAACAACCCTGGGATCTGACCATTGAAATTGTTAGCACTCAAATGTAAAGCCTCTAGGCTTAAGTTGCTACATCTAAAACTACCTAAGAATTCAACTATTTCACCACTAATTCCATTGTAACTCAAGTCTAAAGTATGCAAGTTGCAAATATTTCTCCAAGCATCCTTGGACAAAGATCCCTTAATTTCAGAATTCATAAGGTTCAAGTTCACAAGGGTACTAATATTAAATAACCAGTGAGGTATTGAGGAATTGAAATGATTGTTGGAGAGATCAAGAACCTGCAAAGAAGTAAAATTGACAATTGGAAGAGATTGGGGTATGCTACGAAGATCACAGCCCAGCAAATGCAACTCTACAAGATAAGGGAGCCTGTTTAAAGCTTGCAACCATGTGGTTGATATTAAGCTAAGATTCACATTTACCAGGTTTAGGTACTTAAGAGAAGAGAGACTAGACAACCAATTCGCATCAGAAACCCACATCCTTTTAGGAAAGGGATTAGTGTATGAATATGGAAACAGATCAAGATATTGTAAATTTGAAAGATTTCCAAGATGAGGTGGTATCATCCCAGCAAAAGAAGCATGAGAAAGATTAAGGTATTTCAAATCCTTAAACGAACCAATGAACTCAGGAATTTGAATTCCTTGGAAATTGTTTACACTCAAATCCAAATACTGCAAGTATTTCAAGCGAAGCAAAGAAGAATCAATATGCCCACTCAAACTGGAAAAATGATAGGATTGTACTTCTATTCCTGACATAATATACTCAGGATAAGTAAGGTTAAATGGGTTTCTAAGGTCAAGCTTAATAACATTACCTGTGTGTTTGTTACAGTGAATACCATTCCATCGACAGCAATTTTCACCAATCCAAGAAGAAAGCCTACCTGATGGATCTTCAAGATTTGATTTGAATTGAAAAAGTGCTTTTCTTTCAATCTCAATGCAACCTGCACTGAAATTATGGTTTGTTGTGGAAGTTAATTTGGTAGCTTTAATATATAGGAAATATAAGGAGAGGAAGAGGAGAAGAAGAAGAAGAAGCTGTGAAGTGTTATGCTTGTTAGCCATGGTTGCTTTCTGGCTTTGCCATCTAAAATATTAAGTTGCATGCTTTTTATAGGCAAGTCCGTGACTGCGATCCAAGCACGTTACTTATATTTTTTTTTTTTTAGAATGGAGAAGAGAAACTAAATTTATTACCAGGAGAATTTCCTCACCATTATATTTTAGTGTGAAAGGACATTAATTCTTAAAAGAAATTTAAATTTAATAATAATAATAATTTATGTTTACTAAAATATTTTTTAAAAATATAAGTTGAAAACTCGTACAAAATGATTTTTTGATGAAAGTGAATGAACAAATATTAAAAGTCAATAAGTTTTATTAATATTCTGTATTAGAAAATCAAAGGGTCAAACCATAAGTTTCAATATTTCCTACTACTTGTCCATTAGTACAAGAAGACTATCATGATCAGTTTAAAATTAGTGTTTTAATTTTTTAGAGTCAAGTAGAGTAGTCTTTACTTCATAACAAATGATGGAGTCAAAAATTTTTTTAAAGGAAGCAGATTTTTTTATATATAATTTATATTAAAATATTGTTTGAAATAAATTTAAATTTTATTAATCATCAATGGCTATATACATATTTTTATAGAAAAATACATGATATAGAACCAATTGCCCATTAAGAGTAAATTAATTCACATATCGCAAATGTTCAACAGAATATTTAACTAGCATATTGTTTGTTTTGAAAAATTGCGACTGTAATAATGGAAAAATGCGACAAACCATTGTTCTTTTTACGAGTATCTAAAATGTAATAGTGCACAAACATATCACCGTACTCATAAAAAAAAAATTTCAACAAGATAAGACATAACAAAACTTCTAACAAGAAAAGATAAAATAACACAAAAAATAAAATACAATCTAATACAAAAGTAATAAAATGAAAAGTATCTCCTCAGCAGCAGTAAGCATAAACCCACCTCCAAGCATATGATAAAAATGGAGATGGATAGGGGACAACGAAAGTAAAAAGGTAGAGAATGAGATCAAGCAAAAAGAGTATCGAGTGATGGTAGAAGAAGACGAGTAAATAGAGGACGAATAAGTGAAATCGGCGGTAGATGTGACAATAACAGCTAGCAAGGATGAAACTATCAATATCAAATCTAGTAGAAAATATTGGAACTACGCCAATTACAAGAAAAAATTAGCTGTGGTTCAAAAAATAAAACTTAAGAAAGAATTAGAGCAAAATGTTATGCATGACTTAAAATTTGTCATAATAGTCTCGGAGAGAATGCCAAATAGTGACAAAATGACTTTTTATCATAATTTTTTGTCACAGTAAAAGAAAAACAATGTGTTTAATGACAAAAAAAAAAAAATTATCACAAATTTTTATCATTAAAATTTGGTGCCAAAATTTGGCTCTAATACTAATTACTTTCTATCATAAAATTTGAGTGATGAAAATTTTTTGTCATTATGAATATATTTTATAGTGATAAGATGAATTTTTCATCATAAATTAATCGGTTAAACATAATAGTGATAAATTGTGGTTGTAACAAAAATTTTTGTTTGTTGTGACAAAAAATTTGTCCATATTATACAATGTATAATATGACGAATAACTTTTGCTTTGTCTATGAAATAGTTATCATTACAAATATTATTTATTGTTAAAAATATTAATATAACAATTATTATATGTTATAATAAATTTTCATATTATATAATTAAAATTTTATTACAGGTATAAGATTTTTTTTTTTTTTGCCAAATGGTAAAAGACTATATTGGTAAATAATTTTATTGCTACCTTAATTGAATGTAGTAATAGCAAAATTATGAAAAAATTTATATAATTATAAAGTTGAATGTATAATTATTAATATTTTTAATAAAAATTTATATATTGACTTCATATTTTTGAAATAATATGATAAAAATATTAAAAATATATTTGTGCATATGTTATTTGCAATAATATAACTATTATTATTACAGCATACGTATATATACATATAATTTAATTGATAAATGCATATATAATTTGATAATAGTATTAATTTTAAACATTAATGAAACTATAATACTAATTTAAAATATCTAATCATGTACACATGGCATGTTAAATTTTAAATTTAATAAAAATAAAAATATAATATTAAATTGATATATATATATATATATATATATATATATATATATATATATATATATATATATATATATATATATATATATATATATATATATATATATATATATATATTGTTGTAGTTATAATTCAAATATGGAGGCACCGAATTTGTACCTCCATATTTGACAAATGGAACATAGTTTGCATTTTGCAAGCTGTGTTCCATTTGGTTGGGAGCCTATATAAAGGCTCCTTCTCCTCCTTATTCATCTATCCCAAATTCTCTAAGCAATTGAGAGAATTCCTAAGTTGAGAGAGTTTTTAGTGAGAGAAAAAATATTAGAGAATTAAATAAAATATTTAGTATGTGTTTCTCTTATTTTCAAGAGAGATTATTATTATTATCTCCTTATGATTTAGAGAGAAAGTTGTAACTCATATTATTTCTCATAGTGAAATTCTTCTATTCTTACCCGTGATTTTTATCCTAATTTGTTTGGGGTTTTCCACGTAAAATTTGTGTGTCAAAATTATTTTCATTATTTTCTCAAATTATTAGTAGCGTTCTTGCTCTAATCCAGTTCTAATTTTACAACAAGTGGTATCAGAACTATTAGTTTTAATTTTTCTTAAAAAATAAGAGTATACTCTATGGTTGCAGTTTTAACTGATCTTCCATATCAGAAAAATTTTTCTTGGATTGCAAATAGTACTTTGAGGTACTATACAATTTGGCACTATTCACAAGTACATTGAAAATAAGTGTGGTAGTGTGAAAATACATGTCTAGGAAAAGTTCTGGCTAAATAAAGACTTGATATTTAAGTGTGTCCATTGTGATTCACCTCTCTTTCCTGGGAACTTACCTGGTATATTGTTCACGGACTACAGTCACTATTCCAGTATATAATTACTATTTGCATAAAATAATAGGAGCTAGATTTGCTCAAAAGTTTGTGATAGAAGAAATGGCGGCAAAATTTGAGATTGAAAAGTTTAACGGGAGAAATCTCTCATTGTGGAAATTAAAAATAAAAACTATCTTGAGAAAAAATAATTGCCTGGCAGCCATTAGCGATAGGCCGGCGGAAATCACAGATGACAACAAATGGAATGAGATGGACGGGAATGCTATTGCAAATCTTCATTTGGCAGTTGCAAATGAGATATTGTCTAGCATAGAGGAGAAAGAACAACAAAGGAGATTTAGGATCATCTCACAAAATTGTACAAGGCCAAGTCACTCCACAATAAAATTTTCCTTAAGAGGAAATTATACACTCTTCGGATGTTAGAATCTACTTCAGTGACAGAACACATCAATACAATGAATATGCTATTTTCTCAACTCACATCGTTGGGATATATAATACATTCACAATAACATGCTGAACTTCTGCTTCAAAGTCTACCATATTAATATGATCAACTCATCATTAATTTTACAAATAATATTATTGTGGACTATATAGTTTTCGATGATGCTGCAGCTGCTATTCTTGAAGAAGAAAATCGACGCAAAAACAAGGAAGACAGATTAGTCAGTTCATAGCAAGCAGAGGCGTTGACAGTGATGAGAGGGAGATCAATGGAACGTGGCTCAGGTGGGAGCCAAAATCATGGTAGGTCCAAATTAAGAAGTAAGAAGAACATGAAGTGCTACCATTGTGGTAAGAAGGGCCACCTGAAGAAGGATTGTTGGAGTTTAAATAAAAATTTTAATCCTCATGGAAATGTAGCATCTACCTCAAATGAAGGTGAAGTTTTGTGTTGTGAAGCAGCGACGACTTCGGAAGGCAGAAAAAGATTTGCTGATATATGGCTCATTGACTCTGGAGCCTCATTTCACATGACCTCTTAGAGAGAGTGGTTCCATCATTATGAACCTATCTTAAGAGGATCTATGTACACGGTTGATAATCATGCCTTGAAGATTATTAGTATTGGAACCATCAAGTTGAAGATGTATGATGGTACAATTCGCACTATTCAAAAAGTGCGATATGTGGAGAGCTCGCAGAAAAATCTGTTGTCTAAAGGACAACTAGATGATCTTAGGTGTAGGATTGAAACCCAGAATGGGGTTAAGAAAATAATCTGTGGTGCGCTTGTACTTATGAAAGGATAGAAAATGGCTGCAAATTTGTATATACTGATGAGAGAGACTGTGCAGGAAGGAGAAACATCTATTGCTTCGAGTAGTTTGAATGACAAATTTGTAATGATGTGGCATTACAAACTTACACATATGTATAAGCAAGGAATGAAAATTCTTGTAGAGAAAAATCTACTTCCGGGACTCACAAAGGTTTCCTTACCCTTTTGTGAGCATTGTATTACAAGCAAGCAGCATAGAATAAAATTTAACACATCAAATTCTAGAAGCAAGAAAGTTCTAGAATTAGTTCACTATGATGTAAGGCAAGCACTAGTTACGTTCTTGGGAGGAGCAAAGTACTTTGTGTCCTTCATAGATGATTACTCTAGGAGATGTTAGGTGTTTCCTATCAAAGGGAAGGGAGATGTGCTTCAGTTTTCAAAGCATTCAAAGTGCGGGTAGAACTTAAATCTGGGGAGAAGATCAAGTGTTTGATGACAGATAATGGAGGAGAATATACCAGCAATGATTTGCTAAGTTTTGTAATCAAGAAGGCATTAAGAGACAATTCACTACAGCATACACTCTTCAACAAAATGGAGTGGCAGAGTGGATAAACAGTTGGAAAGAACAAAGGTCATGTTAGGAGCTGCTGGTCTAGAAAAAATATTTTAGGCAAAAGTAGTCAACATGGCCTATTATGTGATCAATCAGTCACCATCAACTGCAATTGAGTTGAAAACACTGATGGACATGTGGACGGGAAAGCCTGTTGATTATTCAAACCTCCATATATTTGGAAGTCCTATGTACATGATGTACAACACTCAAGAAACTACAAAGTTAGATCCAAAATCCAGAAAATGCATATTTCTGGGCTATGCTGATGGAGTAAAGGGGTATCGCCTATGGGATCCCACTACTCATAAGATTGTCATTAGCAGGGATGTGATATTTGTAGAAGGGAAGCTGTAAGAGAAAGATGATAGTAGCAGTTCAAACGAAGGTCCAAAAACTACAATGGTACAAGTGTAAAAAGAGTCTGATTCAAAGGATTCTTCTAAAGTAATACTAGAAATTAAGGAACGAGAATCAGTTGAGTCTAAAACTACAGAAATTCGATGGTCAACTCATGAAAGAAAAACACCAGCCTGGCAGTCTGATTATTTTGTGGAGAGCAACATTACATATTGTCTTCTAAATGAGGAAGGGGAGCCATTAACTCTCTAAGAAGCAATAAATAGTTCAGATGCATCTTAATGGATGGCAGCAATGCAGGAGGAAATGGAAGCTCTTCATAAGAACAAGACTTGGGAGCTTGTGCCATTACCACAAGGAAGAAGGCCTATTGACAATAAATGGGTCTTTAAGATCAAACAAAATAATGATGATCAAGTGGAGCAGTATTATGCAAGACTGGTTGTAAAAGGGTATGCTCAGAAAGAAGGAATTTATTTTAATGAGATATTCTCCCCTGTGGTTCGACTTAATATAGTCTGAATAGTTCTGGCAATGTGTGCTACTCTTGACCTACATTTAGAATAGTTAGATGTAAAAATTGCGTTTCTTCATGGAGATCTTGAAGAAGAAATTTATATGCTCCAATCAAAAGGATTTGAAGAAAAAGGAAAAGAGAACTTGGTTTGCAGGTTAAACAAATCTCTATACGGTCTCAAATAGGCGCTAAGAAGATTTGATTCCTTCATCATGAGCCTTGGATACAATAGACTTAATGCAGACCCTTGTACATATGTCAAGAGGTTTGGTGGAAATGATTTTATCATCTTGTTGTTGTATGTAGATGACATGTTGGTAGCAAGTCCTAATAAGGATCATGTCAAAGATTTGAAGGCTTAGTTGGCTAGGGAGTTTGAAAGGAAGGACTTCGGACCTGCAAACAAGATTCTAGGGATGCAAATTCACCGAGACAAAAATAATAAGAAGATTTGGCTTTCTCAAGAGAATTATTTAAAGAAGATCTTGCGACGCTTCAACATGCAAGATTGTAAGCTAATTTCTACTCCAGTTCTTGTTAATTTCAAGTTATCCTCCAAGATGAGTCCTAGCACTGAAGCAGAGAGGATGGAGATGTCTCGAGTACCGTACGCATCAGCAGTGAGAAATTTAATATTTGCTATGATTTGTACAAGTCCAGACATTACACATGTAGTGGGAGTGGTTAGTAGATACATGGCGAATCCTGGTAGAGAGCATTGGAATGTTGTGAAAAGGGTCCTGAGATACATTAAGGGGACCTCAAATGTTGCATTATGTTATGGAGGATTAGACTTTACTGTCAGAAGGTATGTTGACTCAGATTATACAGGTGATTTGGACAAAAGCAAATCCATTATAGGTTATGTGTTTATTCTTGCTGGAGGAACAGTAAGCTGAGTTTCAAAACTGCAGTCAGTTGTGACTACGTCAATAACAGAAGCAGAGTATGTAGCAGCTATACAAGCCAATAAAGGAGCAGTCTAGTTGAAAATGATAATGGAAGAACTTGGACACCAACAGGAAATGATTTCTTCATTTTGTGATAGTCAGAGTGTCTTGCATCTTGCAAGGAATCCAGCTTTTCATTCAAAGACAAAGCACATTCGAGTTTAGTACCATTTCGTTCATGAGAAAGTGGAAGAAGGAACAGTGGATATGCAGAAAATTCACATGAAAGAGAACTTGGCAAATTTTATGACAAAGATAGTCAATACTGACAAGTTTATTTAGTGTCGATCCTCTGGCAGCCTAGCAAAGACATGAGCAACAGGGAATGGCAAGGAAGAAAGAATAGTGTGAAGATTGATTGATCCTCAATTAAATCTTCAAATGAGAGATTGTTGTAGTTATAATTCAAATATGGAGGCACCGAATTTGTGCCTCCATATTTGACAAATGGAACATAGCTTGCATTTTGTAAGCTGTGTTCCATTTGGTTAGGAGCCTATATAAAGGTTTCCTCTCCCCCTTATTCATCTATCCCAAATTCTCTAAGCAATTAAGAGAATTCCTAAGTTAAGAGAGTTTTTAATGAGAGAAAAAATATTAGAGAGTTAAATAAAATATTTAGTGTGTGTTTCTCCTATTTTCAATAGAGATTATTATTATTATCTCCTTATGATTTAGAGAGAAAGTTGTAACTCCTATTATTTCTCACAGTGAAATTCTTCTATTCTTACCCGTGATTTTTATCCTAATTTGTTTAGGATTTTTCACTAATATCTGTGTCAAAATTATTTTCATTATTTTCTCAAATTATTAGCTATGTTCTTACTCTAATCCAATTCTAATTTTACAACATATATATACATATATACACACACGCGCGCACAACTCTTAAGAGCTTTTCATAGGACATATAAATTTTAAATTAATAAATTTAAAAAATATAAAATAATTTACATATAATATAAATTTAAAATACTTAATATTATATTATATTAAATTTCAATAACATTCATATCATATAATTGTAATTTATTTTTTTTTTTTTTTTACCGTAAGAACATATCATGTGGAGTTAAAAAAAAAAAAAAAAAAAAAAAAAAAAAAAAAAAAAAAAACCTAAAATTTTCAATTATAACATAGTATTATTATTATTAACAATAGTGAGTTAAAAAGCACAAAGTTAGTAAGCCAAACGAATGAAATGCTAATTAACTCTTTAAATCTCTAGCCGCTCCACATTTTTTCCCACTCATTGCTCTTTCAATTTTCCTTCACTCTCTTTATTGATTTGTTAGATCTGTTCTACCGAAAAATGCAACCCACCATTAATCAATGTGGATTAACATCATAAGGACTTGGTTCGAGCTACAAATTTCTTGTTATTATTTCTTTACAATTCAAAATTTCATGTTAGTACAAGTTTTAGCTTTTTCTTTTTTAATACATAATTTTTTAATGAGTCAATTTTTCTTTATTTAAAGAATAAAACCCTTTTTATTTTAATTTACCCTTTTTTTAATCTATCATTTTTTTTAATTTTCTTATTTCTTCTTTAATCTGGATTTTTAATTTGCTTATTTTCTTGAATAATTTTGGATATTCCATAATTTATAATTTTTATTGTTTTTACCAGTGTTTTAAAAATCGGACCGAATCTGTAATATCTTGAATTTTCATTTATTTTATAAAATTCTATTTTTATATGGAAATATATTATTTTATTATTTTTATTAAAGCAAATATTGAAGTTATATTTTTATTAAATGTATATATTTATATGATTTGAAAAATATATTATTAATAGTAATTCTATTTTAATGTTAAGTATGTGGGATAATTGAAGAAGTATTATATATTTAAATATGAAAATATTATAGTAGTTATTTCGAGAATCTATATTTTGATACTTGAATATTAGTATTAATATTAAATTAATGTTATATTCAATTAATCTAAATTATATTGTTAATTATAGAATTTTATTGGAAGTTTGGAATTTCGTTATAATTACTATTATTATGAATGGTTTATATTAATTGAATTTCATTATGTAAATTAAGGTTTATTATTATTATTATTATTATTATTATTATTATTATTATTATTATTATTATTATAATTATATATATATATATATATATATATATATATATATATATATATATATATATATATATATATATATATATAATGTTTTAAAGTATATAAAAGAAAAAGAAGTGGAGACCATCTGATTGGCCTGGTGGCAGGAAGAACAGAAACGAAGAAAGAGAGAGAGTGAGAAAGAGAGGAGGGTTGTGGCTGCCCATCAGGGATCTCCGGCCGGCAATGTCAAGCATCGCCACTTCCATTTCAAATTTTACATCCAGCGACTCTAAGGGAAGCATCAACACTTCGATCGAGCGGCGAATAGCGGCGCATGCGAGGAGAGAAGTTTCGCTGACATTAAATCTTCAATTGCAGATTTCGGCCGATTATGGGGACTAAATCGAGCAAGACCGGTGTCGTTCGACTCCTCACCTTGAGAGCTTTCGATCGGTACCTGACCTGTCCCCTGAGGCTCGCCAGAAGTGGAGATCGAAGTTGTGGGAGCCGAACATTTGAGGGCATTTTTTGACGAAATAGGGGTAAGTGGCGGTGAGTGACGTCTGTTTCTGAATTCCTGGCATCAAGGCAAGACTAGTGATGTAAAGATCGCGAGGATCCGCCATTAGTAGCGACTGCGGGTGGCCAGCCGGCAGTGCTTCGGCGGGCTCAGCAACGCCGTTTTTCATTCCAGTGCTATTCTTGATGTTCATTCGATCGAAATTTGTGAGAGTAAACACGAAACTCCTGTACTTATTTGATTTAAAGTATGTTTAGTAGATTCTAATTAGAAATTGTTGAGTTGTGGAGTTGATTGTGATTTGGGAAGACCCAGGAAGAGTCATTGATGTTATGTTAAATTGAGCGGATAATTGAGAATATTTGAAGTGGTATGCTCTTTGTTGATTTTGGGTAATGTTTTAGTTTAGGGGAGGTTCTGTCGGAATTTTGGCAAGAATCTCAAGAGCCATTTAGTTATGTGTTATAGACGAGTCGTTCTTTTTTGATAATATCATTTGTTATTCAGAGTCGATGTCTCTAGTATCCTCCTATTGTCAAGGATCGCACTTCCGAGAATAGTCGGTCAGATGAGTCGTCTAGTGGGTGAGTGATACCCCCTAATCTATTATACTTTCTTCTCATACATATACATTTACTGTATGTATTTATAAATGTATATATTATGGATTATTATAGCATTAATGCATGTTAACAATAGATTGTGATTGATAAATTGATATTCGATATTACATAATAGTTGTGGTTGATGGATGGGGATCGAAAGGATACAATACCACCTAGAAATTATGTATATGATTATGATTATGACGAGATTGAGAAGATGAGCTATGACTGGTGAATGATGTCCGGGCATGCTCATCGCCAGGGCTGCTGCAAGTCGGGTCAGAGCTGCGTGGTACAGACCAGTGATAGCAGGGTCCATCGGATATAAGAGACTGATTGTTGGATTAAGAGAGTCAATATTGGGGGATTGACTCCCCATATTGAGATTTAGTGTGTTATTATATACTAGATCTTATCCTTATTTGCTTGTGTGATTTGTCTGCCTCTGTGACACATTGCATTGGCATAAACATGACATTAGTTCCATATTTATAGGACACCAGTTTAATACAATAGTTGGTATCATTCATTAAGTCGAACACTCATTCCTGTTCAATTCATCTTTTCAGGTCATGGAATGAGCTTGTGAAAGAAATTGTAAATTGATTTAAACTGCCATTTATCTTTTGGCAGTATTTTGTATTACAAGCATTGAATTATGTAAAGGATACTTATATAATTATATCATAATTCTAGAACTCTGCATTGTTACCTCTACTACTTGTGTTTTATATAATTATTAGTTGTGTTATATATATATATATTTATTTATATTATGAGTTAAGAATTGTTTGTTAAGCAGAACCTGGTAACATGTTAATTGAAATTTATGAGATATTTCAGTTGATAGCCTAGTGTGACATTATTTGAATTTGATATTTATTTGGATCTACTTAACGTGTGGGTCTATAACCCTATCATTTGGTGGTTTGTCGTATAGTGTGATGTCAGGCTTACTACGGACACTGATAGACACGTGCATCACCCATGCTCTAGTGCCAGTCATGTGCCTTCGGGTTCGGGGCATGACAGGACCTGCCGAGTAGACTGGTTGAATCGAAAATCACTAGCCAGTTTGGTTTGATTCAATTAAAACTTAGATTTCTGGTTTAACCATTCTTTGACAGGTTTTTTTATCGATTTTTAACCGGTTAAACCTCCAGCAATGAAAATTAATAAAAAAATAGAAATGAAAGGATTTTATTTAACCGATTGGACCGGTTGAACTGCAAACCAGTGATATAATTGGTTTGATCATCGGTTCAGTTTTTAAAACACTGATTTTTACATGTTTGTATTTTTTTTTTTAAAAAAAGAAAGGTATCATCAATAGTCATGAATGATTGGTGTAATAATTTTTATAATCTATTAAGTTTATTTTTGTTTTAAGAGTCTCCATGTATTTATTATCTTTTGTCATTCTTTCACTTGTGAATACAATTTGTTTAACTTGTTGGTTTAGGCTTGACAATTTTCTTTCCTAACTTCCTAATTTATTTTTATTTATTCTTTTTATCGTAGGAGATATTATATTCTGGATCGGGCTAGCAAATGTGTCTAAAATGGTTAATGATAAGAGTTGGTGCTAATTTTAGGATTTTTTTTTTGTTTTCTTTTACTACATGTAAAACTGTATAGAATTACCTCACAATGTTTTTTTTAATCATTTGATGTAAAAATGGAATATTTAGTTATAACGTATTTAGTATATTCAATAAGAATGGTATATTTTTATTCAAAATCTTTTTATTAATATTTTTTATTATCAATAATTAAATTATTATGATAAAAAATAAATAATTAAATTATAATATAAAAATAAATTATTAAAAATTTGTGATAAAATATGGATGATTTGTCACTACAATTTATTGTGATAAAAATAAGTTTCTTGCACCAAAAATAAAATGTGACAAAGTAAAAATATTATGGTGACCATTAATTAGTCACCAAAAATAATTAGTAATGCTATTACAAATTTCACAAAATTATATTTGTGACAAATATATTTTGGTCACTATTAGTATTTTGTCATAAAACAAATCTTCTGACAAATTTATTTTATTTAAAAAAATATCATAAGGCGTTAAATGATATTTTTTGTGATAAAATATTTTTTATTTTGATAAATAATTTGTTACAATAAATTAGTTTATATGACAAAATGACTTTATCACAATATGTTCTATTTTATAATGAGAAATTTATATTTTGTCACAATAAATTTATTAAAATAAATTTGTTGTGACCAACCTGATGATATGATAAATTCGTCACAAAAAATATGTTATGACAAAATAAACTTTTATTGTGATAAATTAATTTGTTGTAATAAGTTGATTTTCTTGTACTATACGTTAGTGTTTTTTTTTTTTTAATACTATGTTGATATGTTAATTCTTGTGCTCATATATAATAAACTTGATCCCTTTATATTTTTGATATTAAACTATCAAAAAAGGATATTTAAATCCAATATAATAATAATAATAATTTATGTTTACTAAAATATTTTTAAAAAAATATAAGTTGAAAACTCATACAAAATGATTTTTCATTGAAATTGAATGAAAAAAAAATATTAAAAGAGAATAAGTTTTATTAATATTGTGTATTAGAAAATGAAAGTGTCAAACCATCAAGATTTCAATATTCCCTAGTACCTGTCCATTAGTACAAGAAGACTATCATCTGAACTTGTAGCGTAAAGAAAGAACTGTCATGATCAGTTTAAAATTAGGGGTTCAATTTCTAGAAGTCAAGTAGAGTAGTCTTTGCGCCATAACAAACGACGTAGTCAGGAAATTTTTTAAAAGGGAATAAATATTTTATATTATAATTTATATTAAAATGATGTGCATAATTAAATGAATTTCTAAACATTTTTAAAAAAAATTTCACTTGAAATAAGAATTATTAAAATTTTAATAAAATTACACTAGAAAATTTAAATTTTAAAATTTAGGAGGTCATTACCACTCTCAATTATTACTTTATTGTAAGAAAATGTCTGAGGAGTATTCCTTAAAAAATATATCAAAAAGAAAATAGAGGTCTTGCACTTGCAACTCATCTCGGGGATGTTAGCATGTGGTGCGGAAATGGTCCAGAAAGGCCTTGCCTTTGTTTGTGTCAGTTTTCTACTCCAATTCCAATTGCCTGAAAATTGGAGCAAAATAATGAGAGAGTCAATGTGAAGTAGAGATAAGAAAATTGGTGAAATGAAACAAATAAGTTACTTTTGAATTAATAGTCTATAATCGAAATGATAAAAATTGATAAGAAATCATGATAAAAATTTGATAAGAATCCAGATTGGAACCAACGAAAACAAAAAATTGGAGTTGAAGATTTAAGGGAAAAAAAAAAAAGAAGATTCAAAATTATTGAGTAAGTGATGATTATTTACATTAAAACATTTAGTATTTATTTTTAATTTAATTTTCTCTATATATGTGTGAGTATATGTCATGCCCCCTCCTCGGTGACATCTCAAATTCATCATACTCGCTCTACTAAGGCGCCATGGTCTTAGAGCATGAGAAGAATTAAGATCGCAGAACATTCATAGAACCCTTCTATACCCTAGAGTTCACACATAAGCAATCATATGGTAGGCCAACTCAAAACCATAAAAATCTAATAACAATCAATAGGAAAAATATCAAAGTCTTTCCATTTTATTCATATAAATTACTTCAATACATGAATCTTTTTTTTAACAATATACGAAGCTTTCTAAGATAGAGAAACAATAGCTATGACTTCTATAAAATTTACAAAACTCAAAACAACTTATATAAATAGTTAGAGCTTATTTGGTGGAGGAATAAGGCCAAAGAGATTCTGTCAACTCAGATTCTAACTTCTCCTAACTCACACCTGAAATCTATAGACAATATGTTGAGCCGTCAACTCAGTAAATTATAAAGATGTATTCATGCTTCGAGTTTCATACAAAAATAACAAATCAATATAAATGAAAATATATACACTTTTCAGTGGCAAACAATTAAGAATACATATATGCTGAAAATGAATAGGCACTGAAGGTATAATCCATCCTAATAGAAACAAACATAACCATAGGAGAACTCAGGGTAAACATAACCATAGGAGAACTTGGGGTAAACATAAGCATATTTCCATGAGTCTCAATATTATATCATAACAGCTGGAGATCGAATGGGTGGGACTACATCTCAAACTCCATAAGTCTACAACAGTGGGAGCATCTAATGGATGGACTTCACCGCAAACTCCAAAAGTCCCAATAACATAACAGTAGGAGTACTTAGTTCAATCTGACATTGTTTATAGACCTTGTAAGTTAAGTCACTGGTGCATATAGTCTAATGTATTTTTCCCTCTATTAATCATGGTTTTTGTCAATATATAGTCAAGGTTAAACAATGGCTGGGTAGGATTATCATTTCAATTATTTCAACCCAAATGACCTCGTCATTTATAATAACATTGACTTCGGCCCAAGCAACCTCGTCATATCAAGAATTATTATTATTTATAATAAAGTAGGTCACCAACAGATGGTGACAATAACACTAATGAAAATAATTTATCAATCATTTAGAACAACAAAGGAATGGAATTTACTAGAGCAACACAAGCTGGTTTTACAATACATTCATATATTCATACACTTCATAACTTACCTCTCTAGTCTTAGCCTCTCCAATAAAGTCCCAAATCACCATCATCATATGGAATTGTGGCTTTTAACAACTCCCTAGTCATCATAAGTTCAACATCTATCATCCTTAGGCTCACTGGATCCAAAGATATACTATCTAAATCTACTTGGAACTCTTCTAAGAAAGTCAAGAGAACCATCTAACATTTGGGTCTTGAGTTTAGTCAGACAATTGACTAACTTTTCTTCCATCTACCACTTGGGTCTTGAGTTCAGTAAGACAATTGACTAACTTTTATTGAAGGAAAGGATCTGAAGGAGATCAGATTTTAAATCTAAAATTTAATTAGGACTTGAAAACTTTGAAAAAGAAAAGGTAGAACTTTAAGTTTAGAACGAGAAGGAAAAATGTAACTATTCATAATTGTCTCTAGAATGATCTATGGCTTTTTGTATAGAGAAAAATAATAAAAAGAAATATTATTATTTTTAGTAGCGTACAACAGCTCATTAGAAAGATAACTTTCATTGGAAAAGAATATTTTCATTGGTAACTATACCTTTCTCAAAAGTCAGTTTATTGGGTAATAGCTTTTAATCTTGGCCTCTCATTTTTCTTGGAATTGTAAGTGGTAGTTGGCTTTCAACCCTAACCACTTAAACTCTAATATGGCTTTTCTCAGCAATATATATATATATATATATATATATATATATATATATATATATATATATATATATATATATATATATATATATATCTACTATCACATACTTATATTATACACTGTATAATACTAATATATATGAGCCTAACATAGACAACCACTATCACCGAGTCTTCAGCTCGTCCTCATTCTTACTATGCCTGAGTTCCTATGGTCATTTACTTGTACTAGGTCCATCCATGTGCTTTGCTTGCTTTGTCTACTAAATTGAACCCATTTGCTCATTTTGATTTGTTTGAACTAAGCTCTCTATTCACTCATCTGTACTGAGTCCCTTGTTCATCTTCACCTCATCATAAAGCCTTTCACTTCTCATATTCATCCTTGTCAACACTAGTCTCATCTACTCGTTAAGGTTTCCCTTCATCTAAAAGTTCAACTTTGTAACTAATCCTCATCATCTTAGTTCTAATCACCTCACAGTCCTTCTCCTCACCCCCAAATTCTGACCTTGTCACTAAGGCACATTCTTACTTGAATCTCACTTTTGTTACCAACTGATCCATAGTGTTAAAGACTCACTTTCTCATTGAATTTATCATTCCCTCTTTCCCTTTTTTCTTGAACTAACATAAAAGTTTAACATAACTTCTTATCCATCTCTTTATCCTCATCCTCGTTAGTCTTAATCCCTCTTCTCAAACTTAGGTACTATAGTATACATATTTAAAAATGAATTTTTCTAAAATATCCCATCAAATTTATTTGTATAAGCTTAAAATTAAGAATTCATATGTCATATTTTTTAATTTGTTGAGTTGGAATTGTTAACTCATTTTGTATATATTTGTTCACATCTTGCTAACATATGAGCTTTTGAAAACAAGCACAATGAGGTAAGTATAGCTTTTGTTCATGTCACGACTCAAACCCAAGGCACTTGACCAGCACTACGACAATTGTGATGCACATAACTATGAATACCCTTAGTAAGCCTAACCATTTATTAAATGACAAAGCTATCACAAAATAGGGCTATAGGCCCACAAATTAAGCAAAACCTAAACAAACATCACATCATATCAATGCCACGCTGGGCCAACAAAATCATAATCTCAATACCATTTAACTGGTTTCTACTTAACAAACAACTTCTCAACTCAAAAAATATTGTATAGCTGACAATTTAAAATAAATTACAAATAACAATGGTAACATTGTAGAGTTCTAGAGTAATCATATAAATAATATGAATATCATTTACATAATTGATTATTATTTTACTCATCACTGTTGAAGAATGAAAGATAGTATAACTCAATTTAAAATATCTTCACAAGCTCATTCCACCACCTAGAAAAAATATATTGAACAAGAATGAGTGTTCGACTCAATGAGCTATATAGTGCTAATATAAATTACCATTCGAAAAAGGTTTGAAATGCTAATACATATGCCAACCAAAAAAACACTTCACACAATTAATCAAGGATGGAAATCAGTTTACAGGAACTACACTAAATCTCAATATAAGGAGCCAATCCCACATACATGGCTCTTTTAATCCAAAACTGTCTCTTAAATCCAATAGGGCCACAGCCGTCACTAGCCTATGTCTCGCAGTTATGACCTGACTGGCAGCAGCTCTAGGCGATGAGCAAGCCAAGCTGTCATACACCAGTTATAGCTCATCAGTCATCATCATCCTCATAATCATATTAGCATTCCTAAGTGGTCCCTATGTCATCCCAATCCCATCCAGTAACCACGAGTAATGTGCAATTCAAACATTAAAAAACCAATCACATACATATGCGGGGATGCTGAATTTATGTTCATAATGCATAGTTATATGTAGTATATAAAACAATTAATGTATGAATGCAAATTTAACATTACATAAACAAAACAAATATAATGTTATATTAACACTATATAACTCACCTATATGACGACATGTCTAACTGACTTCCCCTTTGAAGTGTGACCTTTAGTAACAGAAAAACGCCAGAGATATCGACTCTGGATAACAGAAGAGATTATTAGAAAATGATGACTCATCTCTAAAGATATAAATAAATGACTTTTAATATTCTTACCAGAATTTCAGCATAATTTCTCCTAAACTAGGACTTAACCCAATTATTATAGAGAAAATAGACACTTCTAAACAGATATCTCAATTGACGATATTCCATCATAACTCCGTAATTTCTCCTCCTAGGGCTCCAACTCAATTAAAAACACGACCCGATTCAATCCTTAAACCATAATCAAAATCAATCATAATAACGTCTATTTACTTATTTCATGAATTAAATTTCAAGTTCATTGTTTTAAGTAAAATCATTTCACTTATTTTTCATAAAGTTCACATAAGATTAATTCTATCATATTGAATTCATTTTCTATCTAAATTCATAAAATTATCAATTATCTAATTAAATTTAATAAACATAAACTTAAATTAGTCCATAATTCAATAATAATTGAAATTTAAGAGTTTCGAATTTACTCACGTAGAATTTGGTCGAACGAACATTCAAAATCGCACCTAAAGAGCGAGACGAAGCTGCTAGATCTGCTTTACGCGCCATTGCCACATGCCTCCACCGAAGCACCTCCGACCGAACACGAGCCGCTGCTGACAGTGGCAAACCAGGGCAACCTTCATGCCATCTTGCTCGCCTCGACACCAGGAGCTCGAAAACTAGCATGACTCACTGCCACTTACCGCCATTTCGTTGAAATAAGCCCTCAAAATTTCGGTCTTTAATTTTTCGATCTCCACTTCTAGCGACTTTCAAGAGGCATGACAAATACTAAATTGATGCTCTTGCCGCCAAGAGTCGAACGAGGCCAATTTCAACAAATTCCGTGGCCAGAATCTTGATTTAAAGTTTCGATCACCAAAAATCTTTAACGCGTGAATACGCCTCCAAAGATTGCCAATTTTGATGGTAGTCACCTCCTCCAAACTAGCCAAATGTCGATCTTCATAGTGGTGGTGGCAGGGCTCGTCATCATTGGCCGAAAATCCATTGGCCACTCTCTCCCTCTCACGATCTCTCTCTCTGCCTCTCTCCTTGGTTCTCCTGTTTGTGTTGTTTTCTACACAACCATCTGATTGGCTGTTCTTAGCCAATTAGATGCGTTAAATCTCTTTTCTTTTAATAATAATAATAATAATAATGATAATAATCACCTAAACTTTTAATAATCAAACTCTATTTTAATTAGTTCTTCCAAAAAAAATAATTTTCTTACCTTAATTTCTATATAATGAAAGCTCAAATAACATAAAGCCATTTATTTTAATAATGATAATAATCTTAAACCTTAATTAATATAGAATTGATCCTTATGTAATTTTCATAATTACAAAATAAAATCGAATTAAGTATTTTCATGAGTACATAATTAAATAAATATTTTTCTTAATTTGAAATTTTAAAAATAATAATTTGAATGGATATTTAACTTAACTTTAAAAATATTATTTTTACTTTAATCATTCCTCATTAAATTTAATTAACTTAACTTTAAAAATATTATTTATAATTTGGTCATTCCTCATTAAATTAACTTATAATAACCAATAAAAATTTGAAATTAACTATTTTATAATAATATAATATACGAAAATAGAATTTTCTAAAATAAATAAAATTCAGATTGTTACAGTTCATGTGTTCTTTTTTTGGTTAGTTAATTTATTTTTTATTTTATTTTTTTTTTCAACTTTGTCTTTTTATGTGGTAATTCCCTTTTTTTTTTTTTTATGTAATCACTCCATGCATTTTTTTTTTATTATTGATTGATTTTTTTTATTTCATTGATAATATTTTTAGGTTTGCCTTTTTAGGACGGTAATATTTCCTATTCTTAATGAATATAATCATTTTTAATATTTTTATATATATTTAACAAACTATTTTCTATTATCAAGTCAATATAATATATTGTCAAATATAAATAAAAAATAAAATTTAATTGAAAAACATGTTATCTATACTTTACATAAATGTATGGAAGAGGGATAAATACATTTACATAAAAACTCTCACTAATTTTTTTTTTAATTGTGCATTTATGATAAGCAATATGGTCATTTATTAATTAAATAATATAATTATCTAATTATATTTAATTTAAATAACAAATGATGAATTCAATTAGAATAAGAAAAAAATAAAATAATTATTATTTAATAAATAATTAATTATATTTAATATCTAATTATATTTGATTTAAATAAGAAAATATAAATTCAATTAGAATAAGAAAAGAATAAAATAATTATTATTTAATAAATCATTAATTATATTTAATAAGTAAATAATGAATTCAATTAGAATAAAAAAATAAAATAATTATTATTTAACATATAATTAATTATATTATAAATTTATAATTATATAATTATTATAATTTAATAATTTAATTATCTTATTTTATTTTATTTAAATAAAGAAAAAAATGAATTCAATTAGAATAAAAAAAAGAATAAAATATATATTATTTAATATATAGTTAATTATATTTAATTTAAATAAAAAAGAATTCAATTAGAATAATTTATATTTTTTAATTTTTTTCTAATATTAAGAAGCTAAAAAAAAATCTTTTAACTTTGATTGTTCGAATATTAAGAAGTTAGAGAAATTCTAATTTGACTTTTATTGTATAAATTATTAATTTATCTCATTATAAATTTTAAAATTAGTTATTTTAACTATTAATAATATTCTTAAAAAAATAACAATAGTTTATACAAATGAATTCAATTAGAATAATTTATATTTTTATGTTATTTTGAATATTAAGAAGTGAGAAAATTCTAATTTAACTTTGATTGTTCTAATATTAACAAATTAGAAAAATTATAATTGACTTTGAAAAAATTTTATTATAAATTATAAAAATTACTTTTGGTTCTATGAGAAGATGCAGCAGAAAAAGAAAGTGTACTAATTGAGAATTCATTCAATAACAATAAGCAAAATTTTATTATTTTATTTTCAAATATCAAAATTTCTATTTAGAATAGTATGTTCTTCTAAAAAAAATAATTTATTTGCGATTTTATAAATATTTAAATTTACTTAAAATTTTTATCACAGGAGATATTCAAAATGTATTAAAATTGAAAATCAATTGAAAATAATTTATAATATAATGAATATTTTTAGTTTCAGTTTAGTTAATCATATATATATATATATATATATATATATATATATATATATATATATATATATATATATATATATATATATATATATATATATATATATATATATATTATGTTTTCAAGTTTTCATTAGAAATTAGAAAATCATAATTGATTTTGAACAAAACTGAAAAATCAATTTTAAGCATACAAAAACTAAAAGATATATATAGTGAATTACGATTTATTTTTTTAGTTCAAAATTAGTTTTTTTTCTTTATATAAAAATAATGCAAAATTAATCCATATACTTATTAAAAAAGCATAAATTGAATAATATTGTAATGGTACCATGAAAATAAATTAATAAATTTATAATATGATACCACATGATAATTCAATTGCATATAACTAGTATTGAATTAACATTGATGATAAATTTACCAACGATGCATTTATTTCTAATGTGAATATATAATAAGTCTTTTATTAAAATAAAAAAATTAATGTATTCTATAAATTTGTCTGGTTTTGTCATTAGTACAGTTTTTAAAACAATAATATATATAAACACTGAAAAAATTGTTGATTTTCTGGAGGAAGAGAATTAAACTATAATATATCAAAGAGATCAAAATTATCAAAACTAATAAAAACATACTATCTATATTAAAATTATAAGAAAACAATAAATGTACGTAGTATTAACATAGAAATCAACTTATAATTAATACAATAAAGTATTTGGATGCATTAGAAAAATAGTTGGTGGTGATAATTAATAAGGATATAAATATAAAAATGAGTGATAGTGGTCTGAATGTAAATAGAATTTTGATGGAATTAGGGTTTGATTTTAAGGGGTTGGTATCAAAGATATCAGAGTGAAAATTTAAACTTAATATGAGTGCTGAGGTGGATTCAAATACAAATAACAAGTGTATTATTGATAATGCAAAATTTGTACATATCAATGTTGTAAAAATAGAATTAAACCAGTCGGTTTAACCTGCTTAACTAAAAATCGGCAGCCAGTTTGTTTCAGTTTAATGAAAAATTAAAATTACGGTTACATCGTCCGTTCATCAGTTTTTAATCGATTAAATCTATATTAATGAAAATCTTTTATGAAATGTCTAAAAAATAAAAAATTAAGAAATTTTATCCAACCGGTCTAATCGGTTGAACCGTGAACCAGTAACCTATTCGGTTTAGTCACCGATCCAATTTTTAAAATAATGGCCCATATAGAAAATGAAAGGATTGTTGTTAATTTTCTAAAAGAATAAAAAGTAAGCTATAACGTATCAAAGAGATTAAGTTTATTAAAATTAATAAAAACATACAACTTACATTGAAATTATGAGAAAACAATAGACGTACAAAGTATTAACATTAAAATCAACTTATAATTAATAATTGGGCAACATAAAAATAACAAAATAAATTAGAAAATTATAATAAAACGTATATATTAATTCCTTTATTATACTTTTTTTTAACATATTCTTAAATATAAGAACATCATTTAAAATTGTAAAAAATGATTTATTTGAATATGGTTGACTCATTTTTTTTCAATATTTTGTATGTATTGCTTTTTAAAATACATTCATATATTTATATGGAATTTATAATTATTTTATGTCATCATTCTAATTGTGTTAAACATGTACGACTATACAACTTATATAACATTTATTGTGTAAAATTATATTTTCATTAAATTTTTAGGTTTTCATATGAAAATTTAATTTAATTTGAATTCAACAACTAAAATAAATTTAATAATCAAATTATATAAATATTTCTCCATGATAATCTTAAAAGTCGACCAATAAAATTTTAACATCACGGTGTTTATTTAAGAAGTTCTATATTATTTTAATTGAAAATTTCACTTAACATAAAAATAGATAATTTTATACTTAAATAATAAAAAACTGGTCATTAAATTTTTAATAAGGAAATGTGAAAGTTTAGAATAAATATTTATATTTTTAATGAGTTTTAACAAGTCACAATGAAAATCAATATACGAATTACGTTAAAAAAAAAATCTAATTATGTACATTATCATACCGTATTTTATAAGTAAAAACCAGTGGTCTTTTTAGTCAAAATAATTTAGTAGATTAGTCTCTTTAATCGTTGTCTGTCAATCAGTTTCTTCGGCAAAAATCTAAAAATAAAAATTCTGCTCAAACTAACACGCTTATTAATAGTAAATATTATGACAAAAAACCATGGTTTTCATATTCAAACCTGTTTTTGAATCAATGAAAAAAGAAGATTACGTGTCAAAGATAAAAATGAAATTTAAATAATATTATATATCTATTATATATATATATATATATATATATATAACTAAAATTAAACAATAGTAAAAATAAAAAAAAATTATGATAATATTATATCTCAACGTAACAATGTCCAATAAATTTTAACATATTAATATCCAACATAAATCTAAAAGAAACTTAATTATTTATATATATATAATTAAATCATAGTTAACAATTTTTTAATTTAATTCTAATATGCTATATTTAATTAATTAATTAAATCCTATGGTTCAGTCTTATCACATCACTTTCACTTAACAAAATTTGCTATCTAGTATTTGCGGATGTGCAAGGTAACATGCATTTAATATTCTGAATAACTATCATAATCAATTGAATGCTCGTTATAGCAAAGATATGATGTTATAGGTGAAATTTAAAACCTTTAAATTTTGTAAATTCATTAAATAATAAGACTAAAGTAAAATGAAATTTATCAAATTCAATAAAATATCATGCTGATTAAATTAGAAAAATAAGTACTTGCTCAAGAGAGAATGTACAAAACATTTTATTTTTGTTAATTTATCAAATATTTTAATATTAAAATTGAGATTTTTTAAAAACAACTCTCAAAATTAAATGTATATGCAACTTAAAATGAGAAATTTCTAACATTAATAAAATTTTTGATAGGTTTAAATAGGAATGGCAACAAGGTGAAATGAGGGTGGGTACCATCTCTTATCACTATTCCCGCATTAGCGATGAATCTCTATCCCCGTTGTGCCTCACATAGGGGGCTTTTTAGTCCCATCTCCATCCCCATTCTCCATTTGAAGTTTTTATTTTATTTTTTTCCTTCAATTTTATATGTTATCCCTAGGTTTGAATATAAAATTATTTAATTGCGATGGCTAATTTTTGGGATATATTTAGTTCTTAAGCCAAATATTTAGTTTTTTAAGTGGATTATTATTATTATTGTTGTTGTTTTCGTGGTCAATTAAGCTCTTTGAATTTGCATATTTCTAAAAACATTTTCAATATTATTAGGTACGCAAAACTCATTCATTGAAAGCGGACATGTTTATGGGCTAAGCCATCGCTCTCATTATGTGAAGAAAAATTACAAGTTTTGGTGGATTTTATTTTTATAAAATTTGGTATTTCTCAAATTTAAACTCACTTATAAACAAGTCTAGTTAAGAATTATCTATTACCTAAAATTTTAAATTTAACTACAAGTAAAATTTTTAGTCTGAATATATTAAAGACGCGTTTAACTTAATTATTCATAGAAACTGTTAGTTGACTGTTAATATGTTTAATGACTATTAAAAATATATTTTAATATTTTATATTTAAATCTTATTTTTAATAGGATAACTTAATTTTTTTATTTAAATAAGTAAGAGCTCAGCTAACACTAAAAATACCTAACAACTCTGTAACAGCTAACAATAAAAAAATAATAATAATAATAATAACCAAACAAATTTAATGTAGCTGTTGGGAACCGAAAAACAAACAATTGTATCAAAAAGTTTTGCCGAACACCCATTAAAATAAATATTATAAAATAAAAAATATATATCACAAATTATTTTTTTTATCTTATAGTTTTATTTATAAATTTTATTCTGATAAAATTCAACTATTACTTAAGTTTTTATTTACTTTATTTAAGTTGATATTTAAAATAAATATAACTTGCTCAATATTTAACTTTTAAAAGATAATAATATTATAATACATGCAAAATATTTTATTTTTAAATATATATATTTTATATAAATAATATAAAACGTATATACTATAAAATATTTTTTAATAATTTTATGGTTTTTTATTATTTTGAATGGAAATTTTTAATTTTTAATAATTTAATAGACAGATATATTTTTACTATAGACTAAAAAAAAAATTATTTTTTAGTTTGAGAGGCTGCAGAAGCCCCTCCAAACTCATATATGATTTCATGCTGTAGGTTTTTCAGGTTAATACCCAAAACACATCATTTAACTAAAGAAAAATTGCTTAAATTTATTTTTAAAAGTAATGGCTTAATTTCTTAAAATCTAGCAGAATAGTCCTTGCTTCACAATAAAAAATGCTCCATGGAAAAATAGAGCTCTTGCGCTTATTGCAAGTGGAAATTATCGAGAAAGCGCCTTCTGTTTTGTGTGTGAGTTTTCCATTCCAATTGCTTGCAAATTGGAGCAGAATATTGAAACTGTCAAATTTAAGAATTGGCCTAACACACTCAGGTTATGCATCTCTCTCAATTGATGTCAGGATGCACTTCTGAAATGACCATTTTTTTTTCTTATAAGATATTTCATATTAGTGATATTGTAGTTTCCAAAAATTGAGAGTTCGAGTCTTTCTGTAATATGACATATTTACGTCTTATGATCTCATCTGCGAAAGTATCTCAACCTTTGGCTGTGAACTGTGTTGTAGATGAGGACCATGGGGTGAAATTCTTCCAAGTATGTGTGTGAGCATGAATTTTAGTTCGAACCCAAATAAACATTTCGATTCTTAGCAGATCATATTAATGCTCAGATGAGACCTACTCTACGATGGATACAATGTTTTGTATCCAACTTTAAACACTTTCCACATCAAGATTAAGGATCAAAATTTGACAACTATAAAAGTTGTCACCTTTGGCAAATAAATAAATAAATGTCACCTTAAATATTTTAATTTAAAATGGAAAATTATTTACCTATATGAATTTTTCATAGAGATATTAAATATTTAATATCATTTTCAGCTATTTTCTTAATATTTTTTAGAGTGATGTTAGACAATCAAAATTAATATTTTTCAATGTAATGTTCAAATAATTATATTATTAAAAATATAAAATTATGCATTTTTAACTTGTTTCTTGGACATTTCATATGCTATAAGGTGTAATTTGATAATATAATAATTAAATTTAATTAATGTAATATAATTTTAAAAAATTCAATAAAATAATATATTATAAAATGGTGTTTATATACTTTCATAATAAAATAATTTGTATTATGTATGTCTTTTTTTTGAAAATAGTATAGTCATGTATTTTTCCTGCTGCAGTAGATTTGAGCCTTTAGTGATTGTATATGTCAATCATCAGTTTCTTCACAAAAGTCAAAAGTAAACATCCCAAAATCAAGAGTGAGGTCTTCCAAGTCCGAGTGAAGATAAACAATCACTCATTCAAATTTTACATTAGTTAGATTTTAAAGAACTGTCACAAAATTATAATTTTATGACTAAAAACATACAGATAAAATAAAATATAATACTGCAAGTTTAATTTAGTAATAATAACCTAAAATGCACATAAATTTTAGAAATACAAAATTCTTTGAGGAGGCTCATATTATCTCATTTATTATTTTTTGAATTTACTTTCCAATAGAATCACATTAAAAATTTCAGTGAAATCGCTACGATCTCACCATCTAATAGATGAATATGCCTATAATTTGAAACCACTTATTTCAAATTTAGAAATTTTTAGTATTTTTGTTAAGAATATAATATGAAAAAAAGTTTCATATTAATTAAATACAAGTATATTAAATAATTAATATAGAAATTGACTTTCTAATTTTAGAAGTGATTAAATCTATATTAGAAAGTTAATAATTTTTATTATTAATATTTGTTCCTGAAAATAATTCTAACAATAATTTTCTAAGCGAATTACATCATGTTTAACGCGAGCGGTGTCCTAAATATTGTTGTCCTGTAATTTGTTGTAAATTTTATTGATTTTTTTGTAATTTTGTCTTTTTAAATATATTATTTTTTAACGTGTTTCCAATATTAATTCTCATTATTACTTGTTACAACTTATTTTAAAACACAATTTAATTTAAAAATTAGAAGAATTTAAAATTCTATTCTTTATTTCTTAAAATTTATATTGATAAAATTTAACTAATAATGTTAAATGCATATAATAACACCTTAACGAATGGAAGACGATTATATGATATTGATAAAAAAATAATAATAATAAGAACTTTGAGAACATTATTAATTGTAAGTTGATAATTTTGTAAGAATTTTTTAATTTTTTAAAAAATGTAAATATTTCTATTACTAAAAATCTGACATATTGAAAAAAAAAATAAAAATACTATTCTTAACCAAATTAAATAAATAAGTAATATTAAATACTTATTATAAAAACTTTTAAATGTTGAAAATACAATTTAAATGAAATTTTTAATTTTGTAATATGTAATATATAATGACCTTTTTTTGTTACTTAAGTACAAAATTACGTACTATTATATTAAGTGAAATTTTCAATCAAATAATATATAACTTTTCAAATAAACAATATGAAGCTGAAATCTTAAATTACTAAAAATTTTATTAAATAAAAAATGATTAAATTACTAGAAATTTTATTAACTTTGATATCAAACACCATATCCCCGGTAACAACGCCAAAAACTTGTTCGCACTTTTTGCACCGTAAATATACGGGTCTATTGTAGTGAATAGTTTTAATGATTAAAGAGTTGTCGATCCCACAGGGAAACGAATTGATTACCAAAGTTGTCTAAATTTTCTAATATTTAATCTATGAAAAAGAATAATGGAGCAGGTGAATTTTAATTAACTAATAAAATTGATTTAAAACTAAACTAACAAAAATAAATCAAGTAATTTGACTAAGATTTAATTCAATGAAAAAAAGACTTAGGATTTAGATATCAATTGGTTTTAATGCTAATGATTTATATACACTTATGCAATTATTCCAACAAATTGAAATTAAAGGTGGTTTTCCCTTAATTAAATAAAATCCTCTTTCAAGGTAGATTATCTATATTTAATTCTAATCTTACACCTACTGTCATAATTGCAAGAAATTATATTAAACTCATTAAGCACAATGGAAAACTAAACAATTCACCACCTAGGCAATACCCATATATCTATGAAGCATTAACCCTAAGTTTGTTCTTCTCATAAACTAATATTGTACTTCCACTTTCGCTACTTTATACAATACCTTAGATTGTGTAAAAGGTAGCCAATCAATCACACACTTAAAGCATAAGAAAAATAATTTAATTTAATATGAATGAATAAATGATAAGTGTATATGAATTCAATAACAATCAACCAAAATCCATCTAAACCCTAGAAAAATTGATTTAGCTACTCATAATTAATTCAAAGAAAGAACAAATTGAATAAATCCAATGACAATCCATGAATTTAACAAAACTAAAGGAATAAAGAAATAAGGTTTAGAAAACTTCTAGGAGATGGAAATTCTGGAATCTTGAAGGTTGAAATCACAATCCTTCAGCCTCAAAATCTCAACTGTCTGCCTTCTTGCTCTGCTGTCATCCTCTATTTCTTTCCCTTGCAAAAAACGCAAATGTCTTCCCCCAAATCTCTCAAAAACGATCCTCTTAATTTTTTGTTATTTCCTCTTTTAAAAGCCCTATTTTCTTTTCCTTATCTGATCCCCCTAATTTAGGATGGGTCCTAGTAATAATTTAGGATGGGTTCCAGTAATTTAAAAGAGGATTGATTAAGATTTAATCCAAATCAAACCCATTTATTTTAATAAAACTCGTAACAGATTCTGCAGTGGTTGTACAAGACTTGTGCAATTCAGGTTGTACAAACTGGGTTGACAGATTTCAGCTCAGAATTTTGCTTTTATCGTTTCTTCAATTTTTTTTCTCTATTTTTCACTTCAATTAAGATCTACAACCTGCAAAATCTATAAAACACATAAAAAAAAATCATAAATTAATGAAATAAATAAAATTTTTGAGGATTTAATCCAAATTTGCACTAAAATGCCTCTAAATTAGGGGTAAAACAATAACAATATTAATGTAAAATTTTAGCACATCAATATATATATATATATATATATAATATTAAACATATATAGCATAAAATATTTTTTAATAATTTTATGGTATTTTATTATTTTGAATGGAAATTTCTAATTTTTAATAATTTAATAGACAGATATATTTTTGCTATAGACTAAAAAAAAAAAATTATTTTTTAGTTTGAGAGGCTGCAGAAGCCCCTCCAAACTCATATATGATTTCATGCTGTAGGTTTTTCAGGTTAATATCCAAAACACATCATTTAACTAAAGAAAAATTGCTTAAATTTATTTTTAAAAGTAATGGCTTAATTTCTTAAAATCTAGCAGAATAGTCCTTGCTTCATAATAAAAAAATGCTCCGTCGAAAAATAGAGCTCTTGCACTTATTGCAAGTGAAAATTATCCAGAAAGCGCCTTCTGTTTTGTGTGTGTGAGTTTTCCATTCCAATTGTTTGCAAATTGGAGCAGAATATTGAAACCGTCAAATTTAAGAATTGGCCTAACACACTCAGGTTTTGCATCTTTCTCAGTTGATGTCAGGATGCACTTCTGAAATGACAATTTTTTTTTTCTTATGAGATATTAGTGATATTATTGTTTCCAAAAATTGAGAGTTCGAGTCTTTCTGTATTATGAAGTTTGTGGCATATTTACGTCTTATGATCTCATCTGCCAAAGTATCTTAACCTTTGGCTGTCAACTGTGAAATAGATGAGGTGAAATTCTTCCAAGTATGTGTGTGAGCATGGATTTTACTTCGAACCCAAATAAATATTTCGATTCATGGCAGACCAGATTAATGTTCGGATAAGACCTATTATGTGATGGATACAATGTTTTGTATCCAACCTTAAACACTTTCTGCGTCAAGATTAAGGATCAAAATTTGACAACTATAAAAGTTGTCACCTTTGGCGGAAAAAAAAAAAGTTGCCACCTTAAATATTTTAATTTAAAATGGAAAATTATTTATATTACATATTTAATATCATTTTCAGCTATTTTCTTAATATTTTTGGGAGTGATGTTAGACAATTAAAATTAATATTTTTCAATGTAATGTTCAAATAATTATATTATTAAAAATATAAAATTATGCATTTTTAACTTGTTTTTTGGACATTTCATATATATGCTATAAGGTGTAATTTGATAACATAATAATTAAATTTAATTAATGTAATATAATTTTAAAAAATTCAATAAAATAATATATTATAAAATGGTTTTTATATACTTTTATAATAAAATAATTTGTATTATGTATGTCTTTTTTTAGAAAATAGTATAGTCATGTATTTTTCCTACTGTAGTGTATACGTTCAGCTAATATAATAAAAAAAAAATTCAATATAAATTTTTTCACTTAAAAAAAAATGAAAATAGAAGTGCAAATGGACAATTTTTTGAATTATCCATAGTCAAACATTGGGTATTGATAAGTATAAAATCACATCATATTTTTATGAGTGCCCAGTGAATGATAGGAACAAAGAGAATAAGAGTCAAATACTTTACGGTGCTAATACCGCAGAGAGTTTTCCATGTCTAAATCAGTAGACTGGTTAATAATATGAAAAAATGAGAGAATATATAGAGAGAAAGAGAGAATAAGAAGTCTCTTTTACCTCTTTCATTTACTTGTTTATAAGTAAAAATGAAAATCTCTACATGCACGTGTTCTATAGTTATTGGAGGCTATTTTTTTTATCGAGTAAAAAACTACATATTCTGTGTAAGTATTTTCTAACATTCTGTACATTATCATAACGTATTCTGTAAGTTAAAACTGGTAGTCTTCTTAAATCTTAATCATAACAATTTAGTAGATTAGAGCCTTTAGTGATTGTATATGTCAATCATCAGTTCTTCACAAAAGTCAAAAGTAAACATCCCAAAATCAAGAGTGGAGGTCTTCCAAGTCCGAGTGAAGATAAACAATCAATCTTTCAAATTTTACATTAGTTAGATTTTAAAGAACTGTCACAAAATTATAATTTATCACTAAAAACATATAGATAAAATATAATATAATACTGCAAGTTTAATTTAGTAATAATAACCTAAAATACACATAAATTTTAGAAATACAAAATTCTTTCAGCATGCTCGTATTATTTCATTTATTATTTTTTGAATTTACTTTCCAATAGAATCACATTAAAAATTTCAGTGAAATCACTACGATCTCACCATCTAATAGATGAATATGCCTCAAATTTGGAACCACTTATTTCAAATTTAGAAATTTTTAGTATTTTTGTTAAGAATATAATATATATTAAAAAAAAAAAGACTCATGTTAATTAAATATAAGCATATTAAGTAATTAATATAGAAATTGACTACCTAACTTTAACAATGGTTAAATTTATATTAGAAAATCAATGATTCTTATTATTTGTTTGTAAGAATAAGTGATAACAATAATTTTCTAAGGAGAATGTTTTCAATTAAGATTTTTAAAGACATTTATAGACTTTTTTTTAAGTGAATGATTTTTATAGAATTTATGAATTTTTAATGACTTTTACAGAATTTTAGAAATTTATAGATGACTTTCAAAAACTTTATTTTAAAAAACTTTTATAGATATTAGTAGACTTTTAATGATTATTATTGCAGGTCAAACCAATCAAGTTTTTTAAAAATTTAATATTTTTCAAATTCATATCTGATTCATGAATAAGTCTTAATATTAACTAATTCGTTATTTTTAAATTTTTTAACAGAATATTGTTATCTTGATTAATGCATGCGCTACAATTTTTACTATCATCAAAATAATTATAATCATGTTCTCAACCCATTAATTTCCATTCTATAACCAATTATTAAACTAGAAGACATATTATAATGTAAACATCAAATGTTGTGTGCCAACAAATATATAGATTGTGTATAATAAAATAAAAACAAATCATTTTTTGTTTGATTGTATGTAGAGACTAGAATAGAGTAAATTCATGACCTATGATTTCATTACTCTAATGGGTTTCACAAATAAACCCATGTTCTTAGATATTCAGTTTAGAATGCAAGCTATATTGATGAGAGAAGGTGAACTGATTCTTATGTTTGTGTATTACTTGTGATTGAAAAAAAAAAGTCTATGAAAATCTTAAGAAAAAGTGAAAGAGAATTTTTGAGATTTTTTATTCATATAACTATATAAAAAGTTATTAAAAATCTATTATTTATAAAAGTCAATAACTTTTTGAATACCCGTTTACTTTTATAGACTTTAAAAAAGTTGTAATTAAATACTTCTTGATTTTTATAAACTTTTTTTAAAATTTTTAAAAGTTATTATCGAATATCACTTAATTTTTATAAAATTTTTAAAAGTCACTATTGAATACTCTATAACTTTTTAAGTTTATAAAAATCTTTAATTCTCTTAATCCAATACACTCCTCTAAGTGAATTACATCATGTTTTACCTGAGCGGTGTCCTAAATATTGTTGTCCTATAATTTGTTGTAAATTTTATTGATGTTTTTTGTAATTTTTTCTTTTTAAATATATTATTTTTTTAACGTTTTTTCAATGTTGATTCTCATTATTACTCATTACAACTCGTTTTAAAACATAATTTAATTTAAAAATCAGAAAAATTTAAAATTCTATTCTTTATTCTTAAAATTTATATTGATAAAATTTAACTAATAATGTTAAATGCATATAATAACACCTTAACGAATGATTGTATGATATTGATAAAAAAAAAAAAAGAACTTTTAGAACATTACTAAATTAATTCTAAGTTGATAATTTTGTAAGAATTTTTTAATTTTTTAAAAAATAATAATGTTTCTATTACTAAAAATCTAACATATTGAAAAAAATAAAAATACTATTCTAACCAAAATTAAATAAATAAATAATATTAAATACTTATTATAAATTTTAAATGTTGAAAATACAATTTAAATGAAATTTCTAATTTTGTAATATGCAATATATAATGACCTATTTTGGTTACTTAAGTATAAAATTACGTACTATTATATTAAGTGAAGTTTTCAATCAAATGATATATAACTTTTCAAATAAATAATATGAAACTGAAATCTTATTAGTCAACTTTTAATATCATCATGGCATTGATTATTAAGTTCACTTCAGTTGTTCAATCCATGTCAAGTTAAATTTTCATGTGAAAACATAAAAATTTAATGAAAATGTAATTATACATAATAAATATTATCTAATTTGTATAGTCATACATGTATAATACAATTAGACTGATGACATACAATAATTATAGATTTTATATAAATATATGAATGTATTTTAAAAGGTAATTAAGGGTTATAAACAATATGATATATAGAAAATTATTGAACAAATTGTTAATCATGCAATTGCACATGGTATGAGCTATCACTATTAGAAAAACACCAATTGGCGAGGAAAAAAATCCATCGTTAACTATATAATTTTCATTGGTAAATAGCTTGATCATCATGTTGCTGACAAGAAAAATTCATCGGCAAATATTTGATCAGTAATAGTTTACCACTGAAAAAATGAGTTTGTTGGTAAATCACTGACGAATAAATTGTCAGTAAAGCAATTGAAAATCTATTGTATATTTGCCAATGGAATATATACCATGGGTAAAAGAGTAGGTAAATCCATCATTATATTATTACAAAAAATAAATTATAAATTATATCCATTGGTAAAAGGTCGGTAAGTCCAACGGCAAATAATTATGTCCGTCGGTAATTCTATCACTGAATGTAAATAATATTAAATTTAAAATAACATATCCGTCGGTATATTTTTAGATTTAATTTTTGTCATTTTTTATTATT
Source organism: Reutealis trisperma (assembly GCA_947687605.1). NCBI lineage: Eukaryota > Viridiplantae > Streptophyta > Magnoliopsida > Malpighiales > Euphorbiaceae > Reutealis > Reutealis trisperma. The sequence continues at coordinate 853,399 of CANTUT010000222.1, read as the reverse complement.
TATATTTATATTAATATTATATTTATATTAATATAATTTTAGATTAATGAAAGAATTAAAACTAATCTCGTTAATTAAGATAAATATAAATATGTACATAACATATAAAAAATAAAATGTCCAAAAAAAGTGAAGAAAAAACCTATGTAAGATCTACTGCATCTTCGTCATCACTCTCTGGATTGAGGAGATAATTCTCACAATAATCACTAGTAGGAGCAATACGAGCAGTAGCACCAAGAGCAATAGGAGGTACTAACAAAGCAAGGAATGGAGGCATAGGAGTCTATAAATGAGGGGAAAGAGCTAACCTAGTTTATTCTTACAATGACTAGAAGTACTCGGTATAGGCCGCATCTGAGCATCAACAGCATGTATATGAGCTTGGTAGCCAGTAAGCCTCTCATCTACTCGCTTGCCCACCTCCCGCTGAATGTCCTCTGCTAAAAGGGCTGAAAGGGGTAGGGTAGAAGAAGTGCTAATACTAGAATGTCCATTAAAATGCAAGGCCTAAAAATTGATGCCATAAATCCTGCTTTTCTCTAGGCCCCTAATAGCTTATAGGAACAGCTCTCTCTCATCCACCTAATGAGGCTCACTGGATCCTGAAGCAAGTTGAGACAACTGCTCATGAAGGTTATGGATATTCTCCTGTAATATATAAAATATTAGCAAGTATCATAAAACTATAATATTTACTAAAGCATTATACAAAATTTTATTTTAAATTTAATTAACTAATATGTTACTTGCATTAACCCTTCAAGATATAGTATTCACAAATGTTTGCCCGTCATGCTTCTTTGCGTGTGTGTACATGAAGATGTTGATAGATTGAACCTCGCAGCCTAACTCATGAGTCTGTTATTACAAATCAATCAAATATACTAACATGCAAATAATTCCAAAATCATATGAAATGGATTATGAAATTACTTACCAATCATCTGACATGCTATTCATATGGTATAGACCAGCTAGTATGCCTCAACGAACCAGAACCTAGACCACCTTTCTCTGTCACTCTATTTGTGCTAGCCTGATGAGACAATGCCTAAAATTGGGGAGTACCCCAATGTCTATACCAATTCTCGCATGTTGCATCTGTCATCTAAGTCCCTTTCCTCTTTTGCTTCACTTTATGAAACATGTCCTTGCAGCACAGTGTAGCTTTTTTGTTATATGCTATTTGCACTAAGGAGTCGATTACCGTATCCCATTGAAATTGTTTCTATAACATTTTAAGCACAATAAAAATTAGCATTTAAGTAATTAATTAAGTAATCACTGTACATTTAATTTATAACTTATCATTCATTATAGGAGAAATGAAATTAAGATTTACCTTGAACCCCTCCCAATAGAATTTCTTCACCCTCTCCAGTACATTTTTCCAGGTGTATCCATCCTTATTAATCTTTTTTGGCATGCGCAGGAGCATTTACCTGATGGCTGCAAACTGAACAAAAAAAATAATTAATGTTAGAAACAAATAGAATGCAAAAAAAATATTAAATTAAATGTTACATACCTCCCATTAACCAAAGTGATCCTTTCTCTGTGCTTTGGAGAAGGAACAATGCGTGTCTCATCATCAACAGCTAGTGTAAAAGGGGCTGATGTAGAAAGAACGAATGTAAAAGGAGCCAAAGGAGTAGAGAGAGTACTAGGTGTAGAAGTGGAGGTTGGAGGTGCAAAAAATATGGTGGGAAATGTAGAAGTAAAAGGGGAAGAAATGGCTAGTAAAGATGACAAAGTGAGGGGGTAGAGATTGCTCGCCTATAGGTGTTTGATTAGAAGATGTCCAAATGTGAGGACAACCATGACCTACCTCTCAAGCCCCACCCTCATCTCTAGGTACATGTCATGACATCTGAAATAAGATATGAGATTATTTACTAAAATTTTCACATTAAAAAAACTACAAAATTATATAAATATATACAAATCACTATTAAAAAGGAAACTATTCATAATCAATGCTATCTTTATCATCTTCCTCAATTATATCTTTCGATGATTTGATTTCTAATTGTACCTCTGTTTCATCTTCTAATTTGATATCTTCCTTATTTATTTCAATGAACGACATCTAGATCATTTAATGTTTTTGGTGGTTCGTCATCGTTAATTTCAATCAGAGGCAATGTATCATCATCTTCTTGAAAAGATGCTTGAAACGATGTCTTAATTATTGATTTGTCCTTAATTTCTAAAACTGATCTAGTTTTAATTTTACATACATTCTACCAATCAGTTTTATCTCGTCGTATACTAGGATAAGGAAGATAATTCACTTGACAAGCTTGTATCGCCAAAATAAATGATTTATATCTATTAAATCTCCGCCTATGGTTGATTTCAACCAAATTATAATTTTCATGACACCTCATTCCCATATTAGGTGTTGGATCAAACCATTCACATTTAAAAAGCATAGTTCACTTAATAGGCAATGCAAGGTATTCCAATTGCAAAACCTCAAACAATCGACCATAATAGTCATATGTTTTCTCACTATAATTTGTATCCTTAATACTGACCTCACTATTGATTGATGCCCTATCGGAACCATATTTTTCAGTGTGAAACTTGTACCATTAACAAAGTAAATGGGATATGTAGTCATTGTTCATAATAGACCTATAGCAAGGTCAATAAAAAATTGATTTGTGATTTCATTTGTGGGATCATTAGCCTAAAAGATACATAACAAAAAATTAAATGAATTAATACACAAAATCATGTATTATATGAAACTATAGCAATAAGAGATATATGTATACTTACATATGAATCCAACCAATAAAGAAAATCTATCTCCAACTTCACATCAACCTCATCTTTTTTATATATTTGTGAAATTTTGCTTCAACACTCAATTTATAAGCTTTAATTATGGTATTGATATGAATTAGTATAAGTCTAACATGCATAGAATTAAATATTGATGTATGACATTATAATTCAAAAGTAATAATTATTATAACTTACTCAAAATATTCTGCTACTTCACTATAATTCAGCAGAATATAGGTCTGAGCCATGTGATATTCTTCATCGGTCAACATTCTTTTGTTAGGTCGACCAAATGGTCTACTTGGATGAGTGAATATTGACAAATTATTGGGTAAATAGTTTGCGTCACTAGTTCCACCATCATCATTTTGAGATACTCTTCTATGCCTTATATACACATATGGTTCAAAATAGTAAGAGCAGAATGATGAGACTTCTTCAACTAAGTACGCATTGCATATTGAACCTTCAACCAGACCTTATTCTTAACATTATTTTTTAAATGTTGAAGAAATCCACAACATCGGTGTAATAAGCAACTAGTGAGATTTAAAAAAAAAAGATGTGATTGTTAACCATCGAAAAAAGATAAGGAATTTACCATTCAAATGGATACATCCATCGGTACTGCACAAAGCCTGCTAGCCTTGTATGCCAAATGTACTAGTAGATACTCCATTGAATCAAAGAGACTTGGAGGAAAAATCCATTTCAATTTACACAACAGTTGCAAACAGTTGCAACAAATTGCAACTTAACTATCAAATGCGTTTATAGATGCTAAAAGAGTGACAAAGTTTCATATTGTAGCTGCTAATATCCCAACAAGGGTTGTAGTTCTAATTGCAAATAAAAAATCAATCAAGTTTAAGACAAGCTAAAAGCATTAATAACAAATTAGAACTAAAGATAATAATCTGCAGAAAAGAAATGCAGTATCACTAATTAAGAAAATCTCCTGAAGAGAAGCCTCTTGAAAAGGAAGATCTTAATTAAAAAGCTGTAGCGAATAATGAGACACAGATTAAGACAACGGAATAATTAGATTCTTCAGATATGGTTCCTGGAGCTGATGATCACATGAATGAAAATTACGATATCTAAATTAATTTTGTAATATAAGAGAAAGATTTAATAGAAATTCATTTATTACTGATAATTAATTTGCTTTAATAATAGCTCTTGCTATTTCAATAGATAATCTGGATCTAAAATCTATGAATATAACTAAATGTTAGCATAGACATGATTAGCTATTATAGAAATAGGCAAATTTAGACTGATTTAGATTCTCTTTTTAAATGCAATGAATTCAAAATGTTGACTCCCTAAAAATGTGAATGGGTGTTTGTTCAAAGTGTAATGAAAATAATCAAGATATAAATCGAGACTAGTTGCCATCTCCTGTTATGAACATGATCATATTCCAATACTTGATTAGTATGGCAGTTAAAGAAATGTTTGATATACGTCTTATGGAAATGATATTTATATGAGAGTCTCAGAAGGACTAAAGATATTAAAAATGAATACATATTAAGCACATGACATGTATTTCATTAAATTGCAAAAATCCCTATATGGATTAAAGTAATATGGACATGTGACATAATTATTTGAGTAAATTCTTATTGAAAGAATGATAAGTGAATAATACATTATATCCATTTGTATTCATAAAAGATCATAGAATAGAAAATGTTATTATTGTAGTATATATTGATGATTTAAATATCATTGTGGCTCCTAACAAACTCAAAAAAGTATATACTTATTTGAAAAGTGAGTTCGAAATGAAAAATTTAAATGAAATAAAATTTTGTTTCAGCCTGTAGGTTGATTATTTATCCTAAGAAGTCCTAATACACCAATTTACTTAAGTGGAAAAGGTATTTAAGCAATTTTACATAGATAAATCCTTTACCTTAAGCACACTAATAGGTGGTCCACTCATTGGAAGTGAAGAGAAACTCTTTTAGACCTAAAACAAGTTAACAAAGAGCATTTGGTCTTGAAGTATCATATATAAGTGTTATAGAGACACTCATGTATCTTGCAAATTACATCAAGCCTGATATTGCATTTGCAAAAAAATTCCTAACTAGATTTAGCTCTGCACTTACTAAGAGACATTAGAGTAGTGTAAAAAATTTTCTTCAATGTACTATTAATATTATGATTATATTTTGATTAATTCATATTTGAAATTGATCTATATGTGAATGTTAGTTATTTATTTGATCTCCATTATGGTAGATCTTAAACTAACTATGTATTCATTTATAGTGGTACTGTAATTTTATAAAGGTCTTTTTGATCCTGAAATACCTCATTAAAGAAACTCCTATTATGTTTTGAGAATAATGTAATTTGCATTGTACAAATTAAAGGTAGGTATATCAAGGGTGACTGAAGTAAACATATAAATTTCATCTAAATTCTTATATATACATGAAATCCAGAAGAGATATCCACCAAATTCGCTTGAGTAACAACCTAACAGACTTTTGTACTAAGTCTTTACCTAGTGTGATATTTAAATGTCATTGTTTCATCGAATAGTATACACTGTATTAAAATCTGTCCTCATGAGGGGGAGCAAATTAGTATGTGATTGTACTATTTTTTGTTAGTCAAATTTTTGTCTCATAAGTTTTTCTTGGACAAAGATTTTAATGAGATAATATATACAATGATAAAATAAGACATGAAATGTATTCTTTTCCTTAGCTATATTTTTTTTCACTAGGTTTTTCTAGCAAAATTTTTGATAAGGCATATTCATGGTGCAAGTAATATCCAAAGCGGAAATATTATAAATAAATTATTATATATGGATATTACTTAAATGTATTTGGATACACAATTTGGAGAGATATGATGTTCAACAATTCAATCAAAAGATAACTTGGCATATTTGTTTACAAAAGGCACTCCCTTGAGAAGTTGGTAAACAAAATTGGCATACGCCAGCTATTAAATCTTTATTAGAAATTATATTCATGAGGGGGAGATTCTTATGCACCCTCTTTTTCCTTTAGCTTAGGTTTTGTCTCATTAGATTTTTCCAGCAAGGTTTTTAATAAGGCAGTATTATGGCACAAGTTCTACAAGGATAATGTATTCTTTTTCCTTCACTAAAATTTTTTTTCTTTATGATTTTTTCTTAATAAGATTTTAACGAGGCATATTCTTTGCAGTAGACATCCAAGGAGAGTATTATGATAATATTTAACTGATATGATAAAATTAGATGTCTATTCTATCTCTATAGATAGATATTTTTATATCAATAAAACTCTATTTCTATATCAATAGGTGCTACAATTAATGAAGAGATGTACAAAAATTATTTTCTCTTCTATTTTCTCTTTTCTCTATTTTCTATAATTGTTTTTTATTTTATAACAAAGACTTTTTAATTTCCTTTACTACCCTTTTTGAATTTCTTTGATCACTTTAAAAAATTCATTTATATATATTTTTCTTTTTTCTCTCATTATCCAACTATATTTGTGTAATAATTTATACTTATATAATAATGCTAAGCTTAGAGAAATCTTTCATTATTAGGTGAATAGTCGTTAATACCTTTAAAGTTTTTTTTTTCTATGAAAAGTTAATATTTATAGATTTTAAATTATAATAAAATAAAATCAAGTAATTATTAACTATTATATATTAATAAAAAGTTAAATACGACTCTTTAGTTTTTTAATTTATATTCATGTAATTAATTTATTATAAATTAATAAAAATAATAAATGTGACTTTTTAGTTTCTCAACTTATGTTATAAATTAATAAAAGTACTAAATGTGATTTTTTAATTTCTTAACTTATATTTTTTTTATGATAAAAATTTAATTTCAAGTTACAAATAGATTTATGAAAATTGAATATTTATAATATTTATAATTTTTTAAATGTTTTTTCTTGAAAATTTAGATGATTTTTATTACCATTTAATTTGGTTGTAAAAAACATATATTTAATTTATAATAATTATTGATTAATTGTTTTTTTATTTTTAAAAGCTTTAGGTACTTTTGAATTTTTAATTTAAATTATAAGTAGTTTATTGGACATTATTAATTAATAATATAATATTGTACTTCTTAAATTTCATCTTATATTTTGGGTAGACGACTAGACAATATTAATTAAATATTTATTGATTAATGATTAAACTATACTAATTTTCTTATAATAAGAAATTTTAAATCATCATTGCTCCAAATTCTTATAATTTTCTCATGGACGGACGGAATTCACATTTCAGAGCTTGCGGCTTGCGTCTATTGGGTTATATGGCAGAGTCGAAATGCTTATGTTTTCAAAAATGACATCCCCCAACCAATTGTGGCAGCAGCTAAAGCAAGAAGTATAGCTATGGAGTTCCATTCTTGCCACAGATTTCCTTCCACTTCCTTTAGGACACGTCAATCTTCATCTATGAGTAGATGGTCAGCCCCTCTAATGGAGTGGATGAAGTGCAATGTTGATGCAAGCTTTGATATTAATAAAGGCCTAGCGGGTATTGCTGTCATCTTTCGAAATGCTAGTGCGCATATAGTAGATGGTGCGGCCATGAGAAAGCGGGCGAGTTCTACATTAGTTGCAGAGGCAGAAGCGGTGGTTCTTGCTATGAGGGTTGCTAGTAGAAATGGTTTCAGGCGATGCATTATCGAATTAGATTGCCTTTCCATAGTTCAAACCAGTAACAATGATCATTTAGCTTGTCCATGGGAACTTCTAGCTGCTATTTCATCCATCAATAGTTTAAAATCTTGTTTTGAGTCTGTCACTTTTGTTTGGATAGATAGAAAAGCCAATCAAGCGGTTGATTAGGTAGCTAACTCTATGTTTGGATAGAAGGAAAATAAAGAAGGAACAAAAATGAAAAAGAAAAATAAAAGGGAAAAATCACGAGAAAAAAATAAAGAGAGAAAAATAAATTTTATTTTCTATTCTATATTTTCTCTCTATTTTGGAACGAAAATAGACATAAAGTGTAAAAAAAATAGAATAGAAAATAAAATTTATTTTTTTTCCTTTATTTTTCACTCATCCAAGCAAGAGGAAGGAAAATAATAAGAAAAAATAAAATTTATTTTCTCTCTTTATTTTCTTCCCTCCCAAAAGAAAATTCCGGCTAAAAAAATGTCACATCGATTCTTGTCTCGTGTATGGAATGTGGTTCATCCACCTAGGCTTCAAAGCCTCTTGTTTGCTGATGTTTCAGTTGAATGAATTCTGCCATGTCTCACTTGGCAAAAAAAAAAAAAAAATTATTATTATTTATCAAATTCATATATTACATTTTCATAATTGTGAATATTAGTATTAAGTTTATTATATATAGACTAACTGAAAAAAAAAAGAAAAAAAAAAAGAAAAAAAGAAAAGATATTTGTTATAATATATTATAGGATTTGATTAATATCTTTTCATATATATGAATATTCTAGTTTCGATATTAGTATTGATTGTATTTTTCTTATTAGAAAAGCTTTCTATTTTTCTCCTTCTTGTACTCTATATAAAGGGCTTAATACTATTGAATGTAATGATTAGAAAACTATTCTCTTCTCTATATTTTTTATTCTTATTTTCTCCATTATATTTATAACACGTTATCAGCACAAATTATTTTACAATATTGTTTATAATTTTTGATAGTTTGTGATTTGCTATAACCCAGTTAAGATGAAAAATTTGAAAAAATAAAATTTAAGATTTATGGTAAACAATTTTTGTCTAATTAATTACTATTATTATTAATATTTATGTGTCAAATACTTTTTTTTTTAAAGAAAAAAAACTAAATCGTTTTTTTTTTTAAGAAATCATTTGAACATATTGGGCTAATTAATTTGAAGAAATCATTTTTTTTCTTCTCTCTTACAATGATTTATCTCAAATCAAATTTTTTTAGATTTATAAAGATTTGATATACTATTTAATGATAATCAATTAAATTCTAGTTCCTGAAAAACTAGTATTATATTTTAAATACTAGTTCCTAAAGAACTAGTATTATTTATAGTTCATAAAGAACTAATTAAATAAATAACTAAACTATGAGTTCCTAAAGAACTAATATTATATTTTAAATTATAGTTCCTGAAAAACTAGTATTATTTATAATTCCTAAAAAAATAATTAAATAAATAACTAAGCTATGAGTTTTTGAATAACTAATAATAATTACAGTTCCTGAAAAACTGGTATTCTCTACAGTTCTTGAAGAACTGGTATTTTCTACAATTCTTGAAGAACTGATATTCTCTACAGTTCCTGAAGAACTAATATTCTATATAATTCCTGAAAAACTAATCAAAATAAACAAATATAAATTCATTAAAGAATCATTAAATGTTTCTGAAGAACTAAATGCATTGTCTACAAGTTTTTAAAAGAATGATTTTATTATGATTTTATATTAGATATTGTTAATTGATGGCCCTCGACATCACGAGTAAGAATTATTTATACTGGTGTCACTCCTTCGGGTATTGAAATAAATAAAATAGATATTTCTGAAAAATTGATATTTTATGTTCCTGAATAACTAATAAATTTGATTTAAGTTACAGGCATTGAATAAATTAGATGTCAATAAAGTACCTGCGTATGGCCATAATATTAAGGTAAACCCTTTTACTTTGATTTTTCTATTTTGGATGTTTCATTGTTATTTATATGTATTGAAATGATGGGTATGACCTATTTGATTAACCAACCAAATTGCAACTTTTAATTGGTTATCAATTATAACAACACATTTTATGCATAGTTTTAAAGTCATGGCTTACAATTTTATTTTTTTTTTGCATGAAATCCGACCCTAAATTATTCATTTATTGATTGATTGACTTGCTTTGTGGGGAAAGGGTGATCTTACGTTCATATTAATAGGTTTACTAGATTTATTAAATTGAGATCGATTTTACTAGTGTATATATTATTACATATCCTTTGATCTTAGCATCTCAACTCAAAATTTGTTTTATGGACAATACACGTCTCATATATATATATATATATATATATATATATATATATATATATATATATATATATATATATATATATATATATATATATATATATATATATATATATATATATATTTGTTAGTTGAATAGCCTACAAGAATGTTGTCTGTGTTATATATGTTTTGAATTTACTTATGTCAATATGTATTAGATGTGAAAGCAATTAGAGATTTAAATGTGAGATGAGATGAATATAAATTATATAAGTGACATGGTTTTGTTAATTGTGAATTAATGAATTTATTTACAGATTGCATATATTATTGGATTTATGTTGGTATAGAGAAGCATAATTAGTATTTACCTTTCCTTGGTAGGATAAATTATGAATTTAATATTTGTTAAAATTAATATTAATTTATTTTCTGATTGGTCTATTTAGATATATTTTAAATATATGCAAATTAAGTTATTTAAATAAAGTGAAGTATAGTGAATTAAAGTTTGGTTGATAATTTTTATATGCTCTTGAATTCAATGGGAATAATTTTTGACGTGAGAGTTGTTAATGAAATGCATTTAAATGCTAGCAAAAGTAAAAGCTATTATCTACTTAAACATCATTTAAGTTAGGATTTAAAGATTGAATATCTCACTATTAATGATTTTTATATTTTCTAGAAGAGTTTTAAAGATAGATATAATCACTTGAAATATGTGATACTACCACAAGTTCAATACGATTGACTAAATCTACGCCTACAAGACTTGAAGTCTATTTAAGAATATAATTCAACCATGTTTAAAATTATTTCACAGCTGAAATTGTGCGGTAATAAAGTTACATGCTCCTATAATAGCAGTATAAAAAGTGAAAATTTACAAATATTATTTTTCTAATGGTTGCAAAGAATAATTGTTAATAAGAAATCATCAAACAATACCCACTAGTACAACTGCATTCCCTAAAGTGAATGCTATAAATCATTGGGTAGATAATGAGAATTCTAAAAGAATAATTGCTAACGAGAAATCATCAAATAATGCCCACTAGTGCAATTGTATTCCCTGAAGTGAATGCTATAAATCATTTGGTAGATCATGAGATTCTGAAAGAGGAACCGCCCATATAGAGGACACAACTCAATTCAATATTAATGATTTTTATGTAAACTCTTTGAAGGAGTAATTTGCAAAGATTTTACAAGTTGTGTATTATAATGAGTTATTTCATTACTGTTTTATACCCACTATATATGCACAATATATTGCGTTGACCCTGTAGTTCAAGCATTGAACTTATAGTTCAATAATTAAACCTTGAATGTTTGGCATGAATGCCATTATGTACATTATATATACTCTTCCTTGAAACTTGTATAAGGACATGAGCCGTAAATGTTTTTTTGCGCCATGAATATATTAATATCACTATCTCAATGTGGGATAATGGGTCCATAAAAGAGACTAAGAATTTATTTTGATGATGCATATTTCTCGACATTCGGGGGAGAAAAAGCACCTGCAGTGCTAAAGAATGTCGAGAAATTTATTGGAAGGAAAACTCTTTAAATAATTTTGGTCCATGTACAAGTTAGAGTGAACCAAAAATTCACAAAATAATATTGTCACGACCCATCTTTGAGCTGTGACGGTCCTAGGGCATGGGTAGCCATAAGGGCACCAAAACCCGTAGAACCTATTCCACTCATAATCAATTGACATTCATTATATTGAACCATATCCCAAGATCGTAGCCTAATCACATTTCCTTAATACCCATTACTTGCTATCATTTCCACTTATAATATCATTTATATATATATAACTTATAAAACCTCTAAAATCTCATTTCATGTTATTAACTCTATGTTCAATAGTCCATACATCATTATAATACCGGTTATGATACAAATCACCTTATACAAACATCCTATAACATATTAATGCCAAACCCTTTAATAACCATTTATGTTACATATAGACCTTATAACTTTCAATAACCATGGAGCTCTACTTACAACACTGAAACTTATCAAAACAGTTTACAAGCGAAGGATGGGCTTGGGACTTTTACTTTGCTAACTCATTGACTGTACCTGAAAAGTTTAAACCACTAAAATATGAGACAGAGCTCAGTGAGTACAAAATAATACTATATAAAATAAACAAATGGTAGGTGCTTTAATGATAATATTTTTATGGCAAAGAAGTAAAACCGGTCACGAGTTACTCTTATAAAATAGTTTTCCATATACAGTAAATATTGCATTTTTAGCAGAATATTTTCCTTATGGAAACGGTGTGTTTCCCACATTATCATTATCATTCGAGTGGCGGCTTACGCCTTGCTCACTCCCATATCAGTCACACGTACAACTGATCGGATCGCACGTACTGGGGGCCATAAACCCTTCCCAGCTAGGGTTTGGATACTCTTTACCCTATCCGCAGGTTCATTACCATTGTGCACAATGTCTGATATATTGCCCCACATCAGAGGGGTATTCTGCTTACCACAGTATCATTAAAACATTTTTCCTTTCCAGCCATGAAATAATTCAATGGATAATATATCAATATCAATTAGGTTCTCATCATTGATCATATTACAAGATCAAAATAAGATAGACTCATTTGGCCAAGTGCCACAGAGGAATGTTTGACTCACTTGGGCTTAATAATCAAGAAAGTATCATATCAAAGGTTCAATATTCAATAAGCAATTTAAGCTTATCAAGAAATCAAGAAGGTTCAATATACAATTCAAGCTTAGCTATGAATCAAGGAGCATTATAACATATGGTTCAATATCAATGAGCAATTCAACTTATAAAGGAGTTGGCATACTTTTAGCAATAAAGTTTCAAGCAAATAATAAGAAACATATTATATTATTAAGTACTCACCGTGGACTCCTTTGCTCCTATGTACATTTGACTCTAATACGATTAGTGCTTCTCGCACTTTACCCAATATCCTTGTCCTTGTTATTAGACTCTACACATGCATTTCAATTATATATTAATCACTTCCTCATTATCACATTACTTAATTTAGCATAAGTCATTAACATTTCTATCTTATTCACAACTTAGCATACTAAAGTTAAGATATTCTAAACCTACACTTACTACTAAACTTAACATTTCTCTAATTATTTTCCAATAACTCACTTAAAAGAATGATTCTCCTTTCTTTCAATTTCACATTTTAATCTTCATATTATTCAAGTAAAATCGATTAAGCAATTTCCACCAACATTTCCATAAATTCAAATTATCCATGATATCACAATCAAATGGTCCAACCTGGACCTTCAATACACTAATCCCATCTGCCCACTTCATTCCTCATTATCAAGCTAATAACCACTAATTCAATGCAATCAATACCAATATCTACATCTCACTTCATTCTTCCAAATAATTAAATTCAATTAAATCAATTCTAATATCAACATTTCACTTCAATCTACCAATTTAATCACCAACAATACTCAATAGTCATACAAATAACAATTTATTCCATTCAATCATCTCATTTTACCACTTAATTCAATAAAATATTTACCTAAATTCTTACAAATAAAATCATAATTCACTATATATACATAATTGGAAATCAAGATTTATACCATATGGCTCGGTTTAATGAGCTGGAGCTTCTATCCGAATTTGTCGATTTCAGAGGTCGCCAGAAAATTCCAACGACGACCAAATCATGATCCGAGGATATCATCAGTTAGCTTGTGATGTGAGGAGTCCGAATATAACTTTCGTTTCCCGTAGTCCACTGGAAAACAGGTAGAAACGGCGTCGGTAACCGTTGATGTTGCCGAATTTCGATCAATAAAAAGATTATCTAAAATTAGTAAACAATATACCAAATCGAAGCTGGAATCACAAGGGATTCAACCATACCAATTTCGTTAAAAATGGAGATCGAAAAGTCGTCGAAAAATGGCCTAGAAGTTTCGGCCGGCGAAACTTTGGAGGGAGCGTGCGCCGCCGTCCGGTGGCTGCAGGCGACGGGCCTCTACCGGTCGAAGGGGCGGCGGGCGTCCTTCCTCCTGGTGCGGCGTGTGTCGGTCGGCGTTGGCCGGAGGGCGGCGGTCCGGTATGCAGTCCCTGCGCGCGTTCTCTCTCTCTCTTTCTATCTTTGCCCTCTCTGCCTCTGCTTCCTTGTTTCCCTCTGTTTCTATTTCTTCTTCTCTGCTCTATTTATTCTGCTGCCCAATTTTGGGCTGCCGACTTTGGTTCCTCTTTTTTTTTTTTTTAAATATATACTAACTTTAATAATAATAACAATAATAATAATAATATTTATCATATAAATTCTAAAACAATAATTTTAACCAAAATATTAATTTCATCAATTTCATCATATTATCCATTAACTATAATATAAAAATTATAATATATAACTTCAAATATTAATTATAAAATTTTTTATATTTTATAATAAAATTTCAATTTCTTTAATTTAAAATTTTATCAATTTAGTAAATAATAAATCAATAATTCATTTAATAAAATATTCTCTTAAAAATATTAACATAATAATATAATAAATCAATACCCTTTCAAATATCAATTTTAAATTTGAAATAATTTTCTACTATTTTAAATACTCATATAACAATATTTATAAATCATATATCAAATATCAATATAAGTTTAGCTTATTAATATCAATATAATAATAATAAAAATATCAATATCAATATCAATATTCAAATGGAAGTTTATAAATTTCGTAATTTTGAATATCAATATAAATATAACAATAAAGGAAAAATATTTTCATATAACATTATTATTTTAAAACGTTTATATTCAAATCATTTGAATATTGAAAACATTCATTTCTAACATGGCCACGCATTCTGATGTTAAATGGGTATCTTCACTCGTATACTGTGCATATATCCTATATCGGGTTGGGATATTATATTCTTCCCCCCTTTATGAAATTCATCCTCGAATTTCAATACACTTCATATAGGAGGTTACAATAACATTAGCGGATACTATCACTCCAGATACCTTATTGTTGTACATGAAACTATTCATGTACACGAATTTATCAAAATTGATTACATCCTTCACTCATTGTCATGTCATTCATTTAGAATTTATCTCTTTTGATACTCTTATAATTCTTAAGATCCTAAACAGCACTGTATATAGACGCCGTAATATTATCGCTACTGTTAAGAGGCCTCGGGTATTACAAATATAGTTGCAACAAATTGCAACTTAACTGTCAAATGCATTTATAAATGCTAAAAGAGTGACAAAGTCTCATATTACAGCTGCTAATACCCTAGCAAGGGTTGTGATTCTAATTGCAAATAGAAAATCAATCAATCTCACTACATGCCATAAGTGTGGATAGTAAATTGGAACTAAAGACAAAAATCCGCGGAAAAAAAAGGCAGCGCCACTCATAAAATCTCCTAAAGAGAAGCCTCCTGAAGAGGAAGATCTCAGTCAAAGAGCTATAGCCAATTATGAGACACAGACTGAGACAATGGAATAATTATATCCTTTAGATATGGCTTCTGGAGTTGATGATCATATAAATGAAAACTATGAGATCTCAATCATTTTTGTGATATAAGAAAGAGTTGATAGAAATTTAATTATCGTCGATGATGAATTTGTCTTAATAGTAGCTCTTGCTGCTACAAGAGAAAATATGGATCCAGAATCTATAAGTATAACTGAATATTAGCATAAACATGATTGATCATCATGGAATGGGGCAATTAAAGTAGAAGTAGACTCGTTCTATCATTGACTATGAGAAAAATAATTCTCTTATTATGGAAATGATCATATTCTGATACTTAATTAATATGGCAGTTAATAAAAGGCTTATTGTACGTCTTATAAAAGTAATAAGAGTACCAGAAGAACTAAATATATCATAAATGAATGTACATTAAATATGTGACATAGATTTCATCAAATTGTAAAAATCTATATATGGATTAAAGCAATATGGACATGTAGTATGATTGTTTAAGTAAATTCTTATTAAAAGAAAGATATGTGAATAATACATTATGTCTATTTGTATTCATAAAAGACCATAGAATGGTATATGTTATTATTGCAGTATAAGTTGATTTTAAATATCAATGTGACTCCTAATGAACTCAAATAAGTATGTACCTATTTGAAAAGTGAGTTTGAGATGAAAAATTTAGAGGAAATGAAATTTTGTATCAGCCTGCAGACCAATTATTAAGGAGTCCTAATATACCAATATACTTATGTGGAAAAGACATTTAAGCAACTTTTGCATGGATAAATCTTCTCCCTCAAGCACAACAATAGGTGGTCCACTCACTAGAAGTGAAGAGAAACCCTTTTAGACCTAAAGAAGATAATAAAGAGCTATTTGGCCTTTAAGTATCATATATAAGTACTATAGGGCACTTTTGTATCTTGCAAATTGCATCAGGCCTGATATTGCATTTGCAAGAAAAAATTTCTAGCTAGATATAGCTCTACATCTACAAAGAGATATTAGAGTAATGTAAAAATTATCTTTAATATACTATTAATATTATAATTCATATTTGAAATTGGTCTATATGTGAATATTGGTTATTTGCTTAGTCTCCATAATGGTAGATTTTAGACTGGCTATATATTCACTTATAGTGATACTGCAATTTTATAAAGATTTTTATGGTTATAAAGTACCTCACTAAAAGATACTTCCATTGTATTTTGAGAATAATGCAATTTGCATTGCACAGATTAAAGATGGTTATATCAAGGGTAATAAAGTAAACATAAATTTCACCCAAATTCTTGTATATATATAAGCTCCAGAAGATATATCCACCAAATTCGCTTGAGTGACAATTTAACAGACTTATGTACTAAGTTTTTACCTAATGTGATATTTAAACAGCATTGTTTTATCAATTAGTATACGCTGTATTAAAATTTGTCATCATTAGGAGGAGCGAATTAGCATATAATTGTACTATTTTTCCTTAATCAAGTTTTTATCCCACAGGATTTTCTTGGGCAAAGATTTTAATGAGGTAATCTGTATAATGACAAAATAGCGCATAAAATGTACTCTTTTCCTTAGCTATATTTTTTCTCACTGTGTTTTCTAGCAAGGTTTTTAACAAGGCATATTTATAGCACAAATAATATCTTAAGGGAGTACTATAAATAGATTATTATATGTGGATATTACTTAAACATCATTAAGTATACGGTTTAACAACTTGACAGATTTGTTTAAAAGACACTCCTTACAACTACATTTGAAAAGTTAGTCAACAAAATTGGCATGCGCCGATTAAGAGATATTTGATAGAAATCATGTTTTTATGAGGGGGAGATTTTGGTACACTGTACTCTTTTTCCTTAGCTTAGGTTTTATCCCATTGGGTTTTTCTGGCAAGGTTTTTAACAAGGCAGTGTTATAGCGTTAATCTCTATAAAATTAATGTACTCTTTTTCCTTCACTAAGATTTTTTTCTATAAGGTTTTTTCTTAGTAAGGTTTTGACGAGGTATATTTTTTGTAAAAGATATCGAGGGGGAATGTTATAATATATTATAGGATTTGATTGATATATTTCCATATATATGAATATTCTAATTTGCATATTAGTATTGATTGTATTTTCCTTATTAGAAAAGTTTCCTATTTCTCTACTTTCTGTACTTTATATAAAGAGTTTAATACTATTGAATAGAATGATTAGAAAACTATTCTTTTCTCCATATTTTTTGTTCTTGTTTTCTCCATTATATGTATAAAAATATTATATATATTGATTTTTATAAATTTAATTGAAATTTGTAGAAATATAATGCCATAAAGGCTTTCTTTGAGAATTGGAATAATAAGAAAAATATCCGTTGTTTAGGAATTTAATGACTGCTATAAAGAAATGAAATTAATGGAATGGTTTTCCATAAACTTTCATTTTACTTTTCATTTAAAATTCAAGAAATAAGATGCCTAATCACTTATTATAACTAAAAATAACTTTTTATTATTAATAACAACTTTTTAATAATTAATACTCATATTTATCCTTTTAAACATTTAAATATGAAATATTTATTTCTTTTTTTTTTTTTTATCTCCTAGAATAAAGATTACCTATTCCTTTCTCATGCAAAAAAAAAAATTACTAAATTAAGCGAAAAAGAAATAATGATACAACATATAAATTTAATTTTTTAAAAAATTATTTAACATTATATATATATATATATATATATATATATATATATATATAAATAGTAAAATCAAATATAAAACATAAATATATTTTAAGCCTAGAAATATATATTTTTCCAATTTAAATCTTTTTTGCAAGTATTTAAAAAATATTGAATTATTGTATCAATTATAATGTTTGAAAACCTTGTAATTTAAAAATTTTGAATGCAAACAGAAACCTATATATTAAAACAATAACTGTTTTTTTAGGGAAATTTAAAACTTATAAATTTGCAATTTCATTAAATAGTAAAATATTCATTGTCCAAAACTCCAGCTAAAAACCGTCTCTTCTCTGTTTCTGATAGTAGAGAACAGAGAGCACTTTGATTTCTAATGTATCTCTCTCTTTAATTCGCGCATTCTCTTATCAAATCTCTATACCAACACGATGTCGTGTCGTAAGCTTCTCTCCACTCTTCTCCGTCGCTCTACCTTACTCTCCAACCACTCCAAATCTCCTCTTATTCGCCCTCTCCCTGCTCTACTCTCACGCGCCACTCAGTTCTCTACTTCCGCCGCCACCGTACCATCGTCTTCTCCGAAACCTTCTTCATCCACCACCATTGCTGCTGGTGGACCTAGTCGTAAGATCGTCGATGAGTTCACTGGAAAAGGAGCGATCGGCCAAGTTTGCCAGGTGATTGGAGCCGTCGTTGATGTGCGATTCGATGAAGGTTTGCCTCCTATATTGACGGCGCTTGAAGTGATGGATAACCCGATCCGATTGGTGCTGGAAGTGGCTCAGCATTTGGGTGAGAATATGGTGAGGACTATTGCTATGGATGGGACTGAAGGCCTTGTGAGAGGACAGAGGGTTTTAAATACTGGCTCTCCTATCACTGTAAGCTATTAGCTCCTTCAGTTGATCTTTTTTTTAGTTATTTTGATTTGGGTATTAGAGTTTTGGGTGTTTGCTGATTATGTGGACTGAAATATGATATTGAACTTTGGTTTTTCCTTTCAATGATTTAATGGGCTTTGGTCAAATCACATAAAATTCCAACTTTGATGTTATTTTCGTAAGTTTATTTGTTTTCGTTAATAAATATATTATATTCTATTAATATTTTCAATTTGATCGTGGTGTTGTACAATCAGTTTAGTAAAGTTGAAGCTTTTGGATTACAACTTGTGAATGTGATAGCTTTGCCTTTTGGAGTCATATAATGGTTACTTATTTATTGAGTTTACTTAATTTTGTTAAAATAGTTGATTTGACTGCTTATGCGATTCAATGGTTATTTATCATGCAACTATTGTCCTCCGGCTTCAATATGATGAGTATTCTGGTTTGTTTGCTGTTTTGAGCATTTTGTGTGCTTATTAGTACTGCATTATGTTAAAAAGATTGCCATTTTTTTTTTATTGTCTAGGTGCCTGTTGGTAGGGGTACTCTTGGACGCATCATGAATGTTATTGGGGAGCCTATTGATGAGAAGGGTGACATCAGTAGGAAGCCAGACACTCGCTCATAATTTTGGTGTTTTACATTTTATATGCTGCAACTAATATATTTTAGTGTTTCACTTCCTTGTTATCAGAAACTGAGCACTTCTTGCCCATTCACAGAGAAGCTCCATCATTTGTTGAGCAGGCAACTGAGCAACAAATTCTTGTTACAGGAATCAAGGTATGTGATCTGTTCTTTCACCTACACGAGCATCAAAAGAATAGTCCTTAGGAAAGCAAAGTTCATTTCTTTGAGACGTGATATATGTAGATATTTGATGGGTATATGTGGAATTGACTCTTCTGAAGGATTGTTTTATTCCTTTTTGTGGTGAGGGGTATTGTTAATTGGTCATTTTTTTTTTTAAGTAGAAAATATTACAACTACAGAAAGCCCTGTCTTTATATCTAGGTTTTTTGTGTTACACATTGAAGTCCTGGTGGTAGCAAAGTTCATATTTGTTTGATGATGATTGTTTTTGTTCATCGAGGAACTGGTAGTAATCTTTTGTAAATTAGAAGGTTTATTGATCAATTGTGTTTTTTAACATTCTTTTCCAGGTTGTTGATCTCCTTGCACCTTACCAAAGAGGTGGTAAGATTGGGCTCTTTGGTGGTGCTGGTGTAGGAAAGACAGTGCTAATTATGGAACTTATCAACAATGTTGCTAAAGCTCATGGTTTGTTACATCCAAGTGCATTTAAACTACTTTTATGTTGAAGTTGTTGATGTTCATTTTAATGGATTTTCTGATTTTTCCTTTGTTCAGGTGGTTTCTCTGTGTTTGCTGGTGTGGGAGAACGTACTCGAGAGGGTAATGACTTGTACAGGGAAATGATTGAAAGTGGAGTCATTAAGCTTGGAGAGAAGCAGGTAAATTTATTTCAATTCTCTTTTTGTAGTTGATCACAGGGTAGCTGTCTTTATTGGATTTTGTCTTCTGGTTGTGTTGTCAACCATCTATGTTAATTTCTTCCTTGCCTAGCAAAAAATGAAAAAAGAAAATAAATGTTATTTATTTCTTGAAAAATTCGTTTGCATTTCAGAGTGACAGTAAGTGCGCACTTGTTTATGGTCAAATGAATGAGCCCCCTGGTGCCCGTGCTCGTGTTGGCCTTACGGGATTGACTGTAGCTGAACATTTTAGAGATGCTGAAGGACAAGATGTGCTTCTCTTCATTGATAACATTTTCCGTTTCACCCAAGTATGCTTTTCATTTGTGTTTGTATTATTAATTATTGAATTTTGGTGATCTAATCATCAAGCAAATCTGCTAAGTGGGTTACTTTGAACATTGCTTCACATTTTTCAGGCTAACTCAGAGGTGTCTGCTTTGCTTGGCCGTATCCCTTCTGCTGTTGGCTATCAACCTACCTTGGCAACAGATCTTGGAGGCCTTCAAGAGCGTATCACCACAACCAAGAAGGGTTCCATTACATCTGTGCAGGCTATTTATGTTCCTGCTGATGACTTGACAGATCCTGCTCCTGCGACCACTTTTGCGCATCTTGATGCCACAACAGTGCTGTCTCGTCAAGTATGCTTACTATTAGACTTGCCATTGTTTCACATTAGTAAGAAACTGTTTAATTTGCTTTTGCTATTTTCTTGATTGTAAAAACTCTGCTTTTGCTCTTTGATCAGATTTCTGAGCTTGGTATTTATCCTGCTGTTGATCCCTTGGATTCTACTTCTCGCATGCTGTCTCCTCATATTTTGGGAGATGAGCACTACAATACTGCTCGTGGTGTCCAGAAAGTCCTCCAAAACTATAAGAATCTGCAAGATATTATTGCAATTTTGGGGATGGATGAGCTTAGTGAAGATGACAAATTGACTGTTGCTCGTGCTCGCAAGATTCAAAGATTCTTGAGCCAACCTTTCCATGTTGCAGAAGTATTCACTGGAGCCCCTGGAAAATATGTTGAATTGAAAGAAAGCATCACTAGTTTCCAGGTAATTATAAATTTAATCTTCTTTCTTTGTCTTGCTTTTCTCTTACTGGAGACCATTTTGAATACTATCTAGCACTGCGTGATTTTTATTTTAATTGAAAAGTGGTTGGATGGAGATCATTTGAATGGCACTCAGTAAGGATGGGCATATTCTTGTTTTGAAGTTCTTGGCCTTGAAGTTAGTAATTCGTGAACAACATTTAGTTCTAGGACTGGTAAATTTATCACCTTCAGCTGGAGGTCTTAATAGATTTCAGAGCAATCCAGCCCCTGCTTGATTCATTAGAAATTCGGCTGGTTCAGTCATATTAACAATTCAACTATGTTTCAACCTTACTAGAGTTTGTTGAATAATTGATTGATAGATTTATGTGTAATAATATAAATTTAGTACTTTGTAGCTCTATAATTTTGAAACTAGCTCCTTTATCCAATAAGTATAGTGCACGTACCCTTACATGCCGCCATACTATCAGTTATTGTCAACTTAGGAATTTGATTGCTCTATGTTTTTTTATTTTAACTGGGATATTAATAAGTTACCAAGGGCAAAAGTTTTCACAAACAGAGGGACATTAGGCCGATAAAGTTATCTTGGCGAAATCTGGTAACTGTAAATTTGGTCCATTTTTCACTAAGACATTGAAATAAACAAAATGAGGTCATTTGTTAGTAGCTTTTCCAATTTAAGCATATTTCCTTCTAAAATTTTGCCTGTTATGATTTATTGGTCTTTTTTTTTTTTCCCTCTAATTATTTCACCTGATATCCGCTTTATGATGATCACATTTTGAAGGGAGTGTTGGATGGGAAATATGATGATCTTCCTGAGCAGTCATTTTACATGGTTGGTGGCATTGAAGAAGTTATTGCCAAAGCAGAGAAGATTGCCAAGGAATCTGCTGCATAGTTACTTTTGTTCTGCTAGTGCTTCAAAGGCGTATTATTTTGAGATTAAAGAGTCTCTGATTTGTCAATTTTGTAGGTTTATTAACTCAGGCAGAGAAATCATTGTTATGGAAATACTCTTTTCAAGTCCTGCCCTTTTTTGTGCAATAAGAAATGGACTTGAATGTATTTATTTTCCTCATCTTCATTTCTACTTATGTGCATTTTTAAAACAACTGCTCATATTTGGATTAAGACAAATGGACCTAAAACTCAAATTTAAAAACACAGCCCAAGAAGCTGTGGAGAGCCAGATATGTAAATTACACAATTGTCCTTGATACCATAGCTGTCTTCCAGAATTCCCCATGGCCATACCATTCATAGTAGCCGCTGCTTGGACCCAGAGAGACAAAGGTGTCGGCACAAGAAAAGGAGTTGCAGCTGAACCATCCTCAAAAACAAATGTATCAACAAGCACCAAATGCTTAACCCAGCATGTGAAGCTCAAAATTAGGCTTCACTTTACAGAGGGCCAAATCTCTTTGCACAAACAGTGGTAGCCTTGAAGGATTTTAGGCCTCTGTCAAAGGCCAAGGGACGCGAATCAACATTCAATAATAGATGGTAGGACATTGGATGCTACAACCTTGAACCAATCTAGCCAACCATTTCTCCTTCTAAATGCTATCGCACCATGCTCAACAAGGATAAGAATAGTTCGACAGAAGAATCGGACAGAGCCGCCGAAGATTGACTCGATAAATTCGTCACAAAAAAAAACCTATAATGAGTACATAAGACTCGATTCGGCTGACCACCAAAAACCTGCAAAATTAGAGAAAAAACAAAGCAAGAAACCAAAAATAGGAACTAAACCACCACAAAAAGAGAGAAAAGAAAAGGAATTTTCCAATCGTTTGGCCTAAGCTATCGGCGGTCACCCTATAGCAGAATTCTAAACGGTAAAGAAACTTTGAGTTTTTTTTTTACTATCATCTTATGTCTATTGAACTCTTAAAATTTTATTTGTCTATCTTGAATTCTTAAATTTTTATTTTTATTTTTATATTGAGGACTTTTTAAGGGTAAAGTAAAATCGATGAGAAATTTGATAATACTAGTTTAAAAACATTAAAAAATTTATACTAATTTTCATTATAAAAATTATTAAAGTTAAAATAAAATTTATTTTTGCATTCCTAAATTTTCAAGTTTTTTATATTAAACAACATGATTTTTCAAAAGTAGTGTATTATTTTAGTAACTTATACATTGTCATTACATAATTTTTCATTAATTTTATAAAAAAGATAATGTAAAGTTTAGGAGCTCCAAAATATATTTTTCCTTTTTAATTTGATTTAGAGGATGGTCTATACCGCTGTACATGGACGTTTATCATGGATCTTCAATTTCAACAGCATAAACTTTAAATTTTGAGATCTTTATATTTGAAATACGAATGCATTTCAATGGTTTGAACTGTAAACTCTGCATTGACATTGGCAAATTCTTTGAAATGGAGGTTAATTTCATATAAAATAACTTATCTGCACATATCAAGGAAGTTTCTACTCAAAATTCAATCATTGGTTGAAAGGAAGGATAAAGGAGGTGACAAATGAAGAAAAGCATTTAAGTGCACGTAGAAAAGGAAGTTTCTGCTCAAAATTTAAGATTAAATTGCATCCGTTGTCTTTAAACTTATACCGTATTTTATAATTATCCTTAAATTTCAATTTGTAATGAAAAAATATACCAACTTTGATTTCATTTCATAGTTATCCCCTGAGTTATTTTTCGACTTATAACTTACCGAAAATTTTACATGGCAATCATTTCACATATTTTTAAATTTTTTCACCATTCTCAATGACACATCACAATCAAATTTCATATATATTAAATATTTTTTTCACATTTTCCTTCTTCTTTAATCAAATTTCATATATATTAAAAATTTAAAAATATATAAAATAATTGGCATGTAAGATTTCTGGCAAGTTATAAGCCGAAAAAGTAACTTAAGGACAACTGTGAAACTAAATCAAAATTGATGTATTTTTCTGCTGCAAATCAAAATTTAAGGATAACGATAAAATATGGGTATAAGTTTAAGGACAATGACTACAATTTAGCCCAAAATTTAATAAAAAAAATAAAAGCAAAACACAATTACAATAATGATTCTTTTAATAATATATATAGTTTTTTAATGAATATCTATTAAAAAAAAAAGTTAGTATTTAAAGACAACTACACAAATCAAATAAATCAGGATTATTTTCAACATGCCAATACCCCTCACAAATGAGTAAAGCCAAGAAAGTATGCAGTCATATGCTCAAATGTACAAAACTCACAAAATTGAGGGTGTAATTATACATCAAATACCCTATGGCCCCGTTTGAGATTACTTTTGTAAAAAACATGTTTCAACAAAATCTTTTTTTTTTTTTTTTAAATTTCTAAATTAATGTTTTTCCCAAAAATAGATTTCAAAAAATAGTTTATAAAAAATAATAAAAATCAATCAAAAAAATTCTAAAAAAGGCTTTTTTAACCCCTAAGATCACTGGTTTTTTACTTCTTTCTGGGGAGAGAAGGAAAAATAAAGAACTAAAGAACATAGACCAGTTGCAAAAATCATGTGACTAAAAGTCTAAAGCCATTGTCGCCTTAAAACAAACGTCCACGACACTCCCTTGTACCACAGAAGCATGGCGCCTGTTTTACTTTCCCATCAGGACCAATAACACTATCAAGTGCATAACCATAGTCATAAGTGAGTTCCTGTTTCGCAATAATGAATGACAATTGGTTATTCTAAAATAATTTTCGCTTGTAGGTTAATATTAGATCAATATCAAGTAGAACTGTATAAAGAACTATTGAAACACATAGTGAGATGAAGAGAAATAAGTTCGGATTATTACCTGCGTAGCAGGTATGTCATCTGCAGCAAACAGCACAACCCGAGCAAGTCTAATATCATGGTGGGAACTTAAAACACACTGGACAAAAAGATTAGGTTCACAGCTGTGATTAATAAATCTGGCAACATTCCCACTGGAACCTGCATCGATGCAAAACTCAGACTCGCTTTCTGCCACGTTATCCTCTTCTTCATCTGGAGGATCGCTTGTTGGTACACACACATCATTTTGTCGCCTCTGCATGAAAAGTGCTTCAGTTAAATGGTTTGCCTTTTGTATGATTATAACATGGCATAAAAATGTTTTAAGTATTGAAAACTGAAGAGATGCAATAGAACAGAATCTATGCCAAATGATATAACTGCACCAACCCCGAGGATGGATAAGTTCAGAATAATAATTGCAAAAGGTTGGATATGATGCAATGGGCTAACTCGAATTGACATCCGATCTTATTGATGTTTCAATATTAAGAAATTAAAAATATATATATATATACTTGAACGAGTTGAAAATCTCCCTTTTCCTAATTATCAAAAACTATTCAATAATTACAAAACGTTGAATATGGTGCAATGGGAAAAGAAATTGTAAATATCATACTTCCAAAATCCATTTTAGAAAACTTGAAACAAGCATATAAAAAGTGTCAATTCTCAGATGATTGTATTAGTACCTCTCTGCCTCCTATTCCTTTCATTGTATGCCAGCAATCAATGTCAAATATGTAGTCATTCTCAGAGACATTATCCAAGTCAGCATTCCTTCTAAGAACTCCAGTGTATTCGCAGACAGGAGCACCAGAAGGAATAATGTCCTGAGACCTGACAGCCCATCCTTTGTTTTCCACACGATACACCTGTTTCAAAGAAGGTGTTTATCATTGAACACCAGCGCAACTTGACATTGAAAATAAATTGGTTCTTGATTGCATGGCTAATTACCTCAAGTCGATATTTTAATCCCCTCTGAGACACACGGTTAATGCAATCCGGTCCACATCCACATCCTGGTCCACATTCGTACACAACATCCTTTGGTTCAATCAGTCTGGAAAAGGAAAATATTCCAGATCACATTCTGACTATAAGATAAACAAATAGTGAACAATGTATGTGTGTGTGTATATATATATATATATATATATATATATATATATATATATATACACGACAGAAAAGAATTGGGGATAAGAAAGGACAAAGAAAAGGAATGGAAATATGGATCCAACATAACGTTTGCAAAATAAATCAACATGCTAACTTCAGCATATCTGCTCAACCAACTGTGAACACAAGGAAAATGATAAGCAAAAAAGGGGATGGCCTATATGTTAATTAAGCAGAGTCTCCTAAAACTATAATGAAAAGAATTTCCCTCGAAAAAGAGTTTGAAAATTTGCACAGGTCACAAGAATACTAGACTGAATTTCTGCCACAGCTCAAAGTCCAAACGAATCATATATGTCAAGTTAACATATGTCAGGATTCATTTGGATAAGTAATCATTTGAAATTATTGCGGACTTGGATTTGAGTTTCAAGTGTAAAACCATAAAAAAAAAGGCATGATGACAAATTCTAAATGCTCAATCATTATGACTAGTTATTCAAATGGACTTCAATGGAGAAAGTGAAAAAACAATTTAGAATGCTAACAGTGCAAAAAGGAAACTTGAATGATAAGCAA
Source organism: Reutealis trisperma (assembly GCA_947687605.1). Lineage (NCBI taxonomy): Eukaryota > Viridiplantae > Streptophyta > Magnoliopsida > Malpighiales > Euphorbiaceae > Reutealis > Reutealis trisperma. The sequence continues at coordinate 826,404 of CANTUT010000222.1, read as the reverse complement.
TTAATAATCCATATTGCACCAATGCTGGTGTATGTCATGCTAATAAAACAGCCAAACAATATTCAAATTAGATCCATAATTCAAACTTCACCTGCCACCATTTTTCTGCACATATGGAAATTCACAGCCATTAAGTCGTGCACAAGAACAAGACTTCGAATTTGTACAATTCCCTTTACAACTGCATCCAGAGGCACTTGGGGGAACAGTAATATTTCTTGCAACTTCAACAGATTTGGTATATTTAAACCCTACAAATTTTGAGATTTTATCATCAAGAATGCCAAACAGAATTAATATCAATCAGCATATGACAGAAGAAAACAAAAGGGGAATGAGGAAAGTAAAGGCATCATATGCAATTTGCAATTTTAAAAAAAAAGGAGAGAGAGTGAGAGGGAAATCCATTCTCATTAATAATATTTATAAGACCAATAACCAATAATATAACTGTTATATATTCTTAAAAGAAAATTACTATAAATGTTAATGATCTAGTAGTTCCAGAAGGTATAAAAGTTTCAAATGTTAAATTTAGTTACTATCCATGTTTTATACCCTCAAATATTGCTAGATAAAAGGTAGACACATTCAAAAGAAAACTGAAGGGCTTAATCTTGCAAATCCCTCTTTATTGTTTCTGAAGAAAACTTGCCAACTTGTTCTAAAATACACTACTTTAAGTTTAGTCACTAATTAAATTTAAATGCCTACAACTTTTTGAGCATTGGAGGAGAGGGGAATCGATCCTGGATCTATCGTTCAAGAGAATATGCACTTACCACTAAACTATACCTTGGTGTGCTATAACTTAAAAAATATATACAACAGTGAAAATAAAATATGGAAACTATATGACAGTGAACTTCAAAGATGGAAACTTTGCAACTTTCAGATCTCTCAAACTTGACAAAAAATATAAAGCCATGTGTTGACTTTTGCACCTGATTTTGAAAGAAAATCTCGTGAAACTGTAAAATATTATGAAGGAAATGAATAAAAGTGATATAGTGATGAAAATTTTCTTCAATATTCACTTACCACAAATCTACTAAGAAAAGCCAAATGACCATACAGGAAAAAACAAATGACGTTAGCCAAAAGCACATGGAATAAGAAAAAGTATTTTTTCTCAAAAGGGGAAAAAAATAAAAAAAGAACGAAGCCTTCCATGTATGAAATTATACACTAGAAACTGGTAAAAAAAACTTCAAAATTCTATGAGGGCAATAAGCAAATATAAACATCAAAATATCATGATATTTCTAAGATAAGCTATTCAAAAAAGAAAGGAGGAAGACAGTAGATCTATTTCCTCTAATACCAATAAGTTGAAAAGCAAACTTGCCTGCTGGTGCAACTGGAGGAGAATCAATCATGTTGGTTACAGGAATACATATATCTTCTTCACCAAAAGAAATGTCCTTGCACACCAAGCTTAGAAAATAATACTTCTATCAGTACATGAAACACACATGAAAAATACCATGTTATTCATTTACATGAGAGCTTTTCCATACCCAGGTAATCTTGGAGAAACTTTAGACAATCTTGTTCGTCCGTAATGAACCTAAAACAAATCAACAAATAGGTTAAATTCATACAACTGGCATTTAGGTTGAGCAAATGGAAAAATAAGTTAGAAAGCACATGCGTGCACACTGCAAAAGAAGAAAAGAAATTATCACCTGATCTATGTCCACTTTGGGCTGTCCTAGAAGTCGCTTTAAACGATACTTGAAAACAGTAGATCCAGAAACACCTTTCTCATCCCAATAATTCACGACCTGTGATGAGAGGAAAAATTAAATGCAACACGTGTTAGACTGTCTTATTATTTAAGCACTCACAAAATATGACCCACTGGATACAGCATATTAGCAGTTGAATCATACATAGGATGATGTCATATTTTTTTTTTTTTTTTTTTTGACAATCATCCAACATTGTACATATATACATATCGCATTAGTAATAACTCACTAATAAAACAGATGAATGTGTTGCCTTAAATAATCTCTATGCTTAGCAAATGTTCAATCCGTACTTAAAATGAACATGTTTAAAGAAAACTGTGCATTTCTCAAACGGGATTCCGATTACAAATGAGAACAGAAGAAGAAAATGTAATGATCATCTGCCTTCTCACTGACAGTGTTGCATCTTCAACATATGAAGATAGAGAGAGAGCATTCATTACCATGCCAGAACATATCAAACTCCTTCGGGAACAAGAGAAATAAAAGAAAGTGTATTGCCAACCTTGTACAAGCCACAGTATGTATAGACTTTGCGGCTGCGACAACCAGCTTTCAAATTATGTCCACGGATGAATCTAACAGGTACACATTGCTCCATGTTATTCTGCAAGAAGATGAAAATCAAAATTTAGTAAAATAGCAACCCTTAATTGGCATAAAGCAATTTCACACAACACTCATTTCATTATGTAAAATGGTTCAAAATTGATGCAAAATATAAATGAAGTGTGTTCACAAAAACTTGGTATGAGATGAGCGGCCTCCTAGAACATCACTGACATTGAATTGTTGGATTCCAATCTTAGTAACCAACTTATTAAGGGAGCAAATTATATCAACTTAATCAGTTACAGAATTTGGTGAAAAAGACATGTATGACAGTCATAATAACCAACTTACAAAGAAAGCAAATTATATCAATTTACTCAATTACAAAATTTGGTAAAACTAAATGTAGATTTAGAAAGGTCCACCTGCATGAAACGAGAATGAAAAGTTGAAGAAACTTCCAACATCACTGGTTATATGAATTATAAATATACGTTCAGAAAGAAGGGTGCTTTCTGGGGTGAAATGTTTTTCAGTTAGGGTCCATTTGGATGGATAAACATTTGAAATAACTGAGCATTTGCATTTGACATCATGTTGATTTTTCATAATTTTTTCCTTGAAATACAGATCCAAATCCACCTTCACTTCAAATATACACCCACCTAAATGAACCCTTACTTTATTCATACTTTGCATTTTCCACCATAGGATGAGGCTATTGATAAATTATAGTTTATTTCGTTAAAAACAAACTTTTGAATTTCCAGGGGGAAAACCCGCATGTATATATGCATAGTTGCATTCATTTCCCTTAAATGAATAAACTAAATGATCCAGAAAAAAAACATTATAGTATTACTTGTTCACTTCAAGTAACAGAATTTCCAAAATAAACCACTTCAGGTAGAAATTAATAATTTTACAATTTAAAGAAGAATGGCAATGAAAAAGTATCAGTCTTCTCTGGTGCAAGTTCAAGAGAGTAAATTTTAAAAAAAGCACATCCACAAGGATAAGACTAGCTAATGGGGTGCCTGCTCACCCTGGCAAGGTCCACAACATTAGATCATAATCATCCCACCATGAGGGGCATGCATTGAAAGATAATGTTTGCCATTATATTTCACAATGAACAATCTTAAATTTCCACTTTGAACTTATGAAATATCAATATAATACCCACAGAACAGAATGAGAACAGGACAGAGCATCGTTACAAAAGGATACAATCATAAATCCATATCACACCTTTAGAGCCAAATTACCACGACGCATAACTTGATCTTTGATTTCATTCCCTTTACCATCAAAGTCATTTCCACCTTGGCCTGTATACACAACTTCATTTGAGTAATCAATATCATCTTTATATTCTCCAGACATCACAATTGCTACTGCTAGTGGGCAGGTATAACCGCAGTGCTTCGTCTGAAACGTCCAAGATGCAGTTAAACATTCAGAAAAGCTGAAAACTTTATTTAATTTATTAATGCTAAAATGATAGATAATGTTCTTAATTAATGGTAACTGTCCTCTCAGACAGGTTCGCATTGCTTAACAGCATCAATTGGTTATTTAGTTTGTTCAACAAATCTGGCTTGTTTTGTGAACACAAAGATTCCAAGTAAATCCATTCCTACATGACTAATCAGCTCCATATCTTCACAAAGTTAACACACAGTTTGAAAGGCTACTTCACAAATGAAAATTAATTATCTGCTTTGAATTCAAAGCAGAACTTTAAGGTAATCCCATGCCAATATGCATTCTCTTCATCAACGCACACTAACTTAACTTCTTCACTCTTATACATCAAGGACTTTATAGGTGAAGGAACATCTATTCATACAAACAGATAATTTTTTATATTCATACAAATAGATAATTTGTCATTTTCAAAAAAAATAAAATAAAATAAAATAGATGTGTTACCAGTTTTCCAGAAAATTTTGATATGTAATCAATTCCATTCAACCAATGTCCATGAAAACCAAGAGCTACCATTTCAGATCGAGAGTTAAATTTATATCCAACAGCAATACCTGCATAATAAGAAATACTTTCATATCTACAAGAAAAAAAAAATAATATAACAAAATGTAATTGCATAACTAGAGTTTAGCCTCATAGTTCTTGAAAATAAATGTCAAAAATTCCAAAATGGCAATGAAACATAAATATAGACCCTAGCAATCATAATTATTATTCACCAACCAGGTAAATGACCAATTATCTTTTCAGGGTACAAGATTTCCTTTTTGTTTTGCATCTGCCATAATCAGCCAGAAAAATAAAATAATTATATGAAGGAAAGAAACAAATCACTATGATTTTAGAACTATAGGAAAAAAAAATCGCTTTAAAGACTCATTGTATACAAGAAATAAAAATGGATTAGAATTATTAACCTCAAAATTATTTTAACAAGAATCAATAAATTACTGCAGCTAAGCATTTGCATCAGTGGTATTGCATATCGATTTGTACCTAATAAACAAAATTTTTCATTTGACATGATCAAACGCCAAAACATCAATAAGTTGTGTGTGTTTATCACCATAGTTGTTATAATCAAATGATTTATGATTCAAATCATATCATCCAATGTGATTTAAACATTGAATGATTTGAGTTGGATATATGAATCAACATAGAAAAGACTGCAAATGCATCATGAGATTACAATTCAAGAAGTACAATTCAATTAAATTTTATATTTTTATTATTCTAAAACTAAATTAGCTTTACAATCATTATCTCTTTTCCTTTTGGAGTTTTTTCTTCATTTACGTCAATAATCGCTCTTGATTTCTCCCTCCTATAGTCCCTATTTCTTTTCTTTCAATTTTTTTCCTCCTTTTTAAACGTTTTTTTTTTTTTTTTTTGTAGTCTCCATGTCATTCTCTCACCGAATAAAAAATTTCCAACATTAAAGTTGATGAGTAAACAACTTAACAGTATTCTAGTTCTAATTAATTTTGAATTTCCTAGGTATGTTTAAAGATGATACAAGTCATAGAAATATTACCATTTTAAAGATAAATAAGGAAATAGAAATCTCATAAATCTTAGAAACCAAAGCATAACTTTATAGTTAAAAACTGTGAACATGAAGCTATGCTAAAGTTCATACTTAGAAAAATTAAGAATGTAAGTATTTTCATACAGATAAAATATGATAAGAAGTATGAAAGTCGAGTATCTTTATTAATTGATTAACATAAATATATTTCAATGCTTGTTTCATCTATTTGGTAATATATGTAATGGAGCACTGATCACGGCAAGAAGGGCCCACATCACTTGCTTTCAATGCAAGTGCCTTTCCAATTGGCCACATTTCAATATTTTTGTTAAATCAAATGTGAAGCCATATTGTTTTATATTGTACCAAATCATACAATGTGATTTCATTCTAGATCTTGTAAATTTTGTATTTTCAATTGAATCTCAGTTTGACATTGTTGTTCACCATTACTGTGCTGAAAGAAACATAAAGAGCAGAAAATATGAACCATAGGCCCTGAATACCAGATTGATCAAAGGCAGTGGGATTGCTATCAACTTGCCTCGGTAGTTGCCTTAAGATCAGGTCGCCTGATAGATCGCTTAGTGTCAGCGGCTGAATTTCGATGCTGCAAAACTTTCACAGCATTAACTTAAAGGACAACACAAAGATGAACAATATAAAACATGTGATACAAAATGGCCAGCTTTACATTGCTGCTCCATGATTTTTCTTGGGAGAAAATTGGCCAAGAAAGACGATGTATCTTAAAATCCATGTTTAACCCCACAAACAATCTAAATCTGAAGAGAGTAGCCAAGGAAAAGTAAGAAATAGTAAGATGCATATTGACCAAACTGCTGGATCAGACAAAACCATGTTTCAACAATTGAATGTAGACTTAAAAGAAATTTTTTTTAAAAAAAGAAAGATAGAGAGAAAGAAACCAGCAAAGCGATAAAAGGGGATGAGTGATATTTGTAAGAAGAAAAGAAAAAGGTCAAGAACCTTACTTTACTTGTGCCATTACCAATTTGCTGATCATTTGCCTTTGGCTTCTTGCATCTCTTATCCTCTTCCTGGTAAAAGCATTTATTTAAAATTGAGTGCGAACATTAACTCCACTGGACATCTTATCAATTTGAGAAAGTAGTCAAATATAGATTTTTCTTAACGTATCTTTGTCCTATGAAGATTCAGATCATTACGTGATTAAATATGTTTCCTAGACAATAAATAATCTTAATGTAACTACTAAAACTAGCCATAAAAGGACAAAGATTGAATGTAATATCATATTTTGGAAATGACAATAAAATACTGACACTACAATCAACTGCATCTTTGTCCTTTCAGAGTTAAATATGGTGCAGGAGTATTCATAAAAAGAATGTTCAGGTAGATAAAATTGTATAGAACATTGTTGATTTAACTCAGAACAGTATTAATGGTAATAACTGCAATGATGCTGATATTCCAATTCAAACCAACCGTAATGATGTTAATATTCAGTTAATATTATAGTGTTTCCTCTTGTTTTCCTTCTTGTCCACATTAAACTTTCCTTACCTTATAATTCGCAACATGAAATAAACTTCAAGAGATTTATAAAAAATAGGAAACAAAGCCGGTAATTTTATAGATACAAGATAAATTCAAAAGTAGCCAAAACCATCTTAAAAAGTAACTCACAACCCTCAAATTCACAAGAAAGAATACTGAAATGGAGGAAAACAAAACCATAAGATAATTCTAAGCATCTTTCTAAATCCTCGAGTTTAACTATGAATTATAAACGAACAAATAACAAAGCAGATATGAAGTATAAACGAACAAATAACAAAGCAGACATAGATCATGCGATGCCAAAGATATTTAGAATCAAATAAGAAAAGATTTTTCTTTTCATTTTTGCCCCCATTAGAGTAATTCACATAAAAAACAATAAAATTGAATACATGGAAAGGTGAAGCATACATGGACAGGTTGAGCCACAGGCCCCATATATATGTAATACAAATTCACAAATATATGATATTATTGAGCTGAAAAAGGGATAAAAGTAAATAAATAAGCCATGGAGAGAATCAAAGAGAATGAAGCATCTATCCCATTATTTGTCAGGATTTGTAAAAAAAAAAAAAAAAAACACTTTCAGAAAAGTATCCAAACTTCATTTTAATTCACTTTCATGAAAGATCCTAATAAAAGTGATCACCTGAGCAAAATGAAGGCAATGTTTATTAAAAATCTTTATTGTCTCTTCCACCTTTTCGGTAGCCTTTTGACGCATACTATCAGCCAGAAAACCCTTATAGTCTGTCCATTTCAGATAAGCATCATCCTCTAACTTCACAATTCCTGAATCATCATTCTCTGGATAACCAATTTCTGTATCATCATGCTTAATAGGTACAGAACCACTTCTCCTACTATCTTCTACACCTTCTCTAGCCACATTAGGTTGGCATTCTTGAATTGGGTATTCAATTTTCGCTTTTTTCTTACCAGCATTATGTTTATGAGAATTGAATTCCCTTTTTCTATCATTATTTTCATCATTAGGAGTAACTACATGCTTTCTCAAATCATTCCCATAATATGGCCTTTTGCTTAGGGGTATACTTTGAAGTCTTGGACTAACCCTTCGTTCCAGACCAAGTTCTTTAGATTTTAACTTCTCAACATCCTCTGCAGTGTTCTTGGTCATCATGTGAACATCAAGTACTTTACTTTGAGTTTCTTGCTTGAAAGAATTTTGATTGGAACCCTTGTCACCTTGGTGCAGACTTCCCATCAATTGATTCCAATATCACAATTCTGCATTAAAAACAAGTAAATTAACCGCCCCACCAATATATATATATATATATATATATATATATATATATATATATATATATATATATATATATATATATATACCAAAAACATAATGAAAGACAATGGCTACTAGCCTCCTAGTGCCATTGCCAAAAGCCTACTTATAGAGTGCATGCCTAAATATGCAGGAGGTTAAGGTTTTAAATCATAAAAGCCCAAAACGAAAATCACAAAAAACCCAATTCCCAAATCCTACTTCAAGACAATAGAATGTAGTAAAAAGTGACGTCTTTCATTTTATTAATTACTAGTGATTAACAACAATATAATTTAATTAAATGGATTTGTTAATCAAAATTGGATTATAACCCAAAATTTGAAAAGAAAAAACCAATTTTTTAGAATTTAAAAACGATTTTTCACTATATAAGTTGGTGATCAATGCAGATTATTGCATTTAGTCAAAATTCTCTGAAATGAGTCGCGGATAAAGAGTACAAAACATACCAGAAAAGCCAGAGAGTATGAGAAAGAAGAATATCAGAGGAGAGTGATTCCCGAGAGAATCTGAATAATGGCCCTCTAGGTTTTTCAAAAAAAAAAAATTATTACGAAGATTATATATATAACTCAGAGAAAACGAAGAAGGAAACTTTAAAAGGCCATGATCCAGGCGGGAAGACAACCTGGCATCATTCGTGGGCCGAGTTTTTTACTTGCCTTGGCCTACGTTAATAATTAATAATCAATTAACTTACTAGATGGAGAGCGCAAATTATACCATATATCTGTGTCAATGCTTCAAAAATAAAGATACGTGATTTTTATTTGATTATATTAGCATATTTTGCTTTCTTTTTTTTTAATTATTATTTGATTTTTAAGATATTTAAAATTTCAAAAAATTATAAATAGATCACAAAATTTTTTAAATTAAGTGTTACTTATTTTTTTATTTTTTTATTTATTTTAATACTTTGAATAAAAAATATAATAATTATTTTTCCCCATCTAATAATTATTATAATTTTTATCATTAATATTATAATTAAAAATATATTTTATCATTAACTGACAGTTCAAAAATAATATATATGTAATTCAATACTAATATACATGCATTTAAAAAATAATGTACATATATTTGGAGAGTCATGTACATGTTATTAAATTATAATATATCTCTAGTACAAAACTAATGTGCAAAGACTAATTGTTATCATAATATTTTTATCATTAATATTGTAATTGAATATGTATTTCATCATTAACTAACAATTTAAAAGTAATATACATGTAGTTTAATACCAATGTACATGTATTTAAAAAATAATATACTTGTAGTTGGAGAGTCATGTACATACAGTTCAATTACAATGTACATGCAATTCAATATCAATATAAGTGTATTTAAGTAATAATGTACTTATAGTTAGATAGTCATATACATGCAGTTAAATTACAATGTATCTCTAGTATAAGACTAATGTGCATAAACTAATTATTTGCAGAATATTTTTATCATTAATATTATAATTGAAAATATATTTTATCATTAACTAACAGTTCAAAAATAATGTACATATAATTTAATACCAATGTACATGCATTTTAAATAATAATGTACATGTAGTTGGAGAGTCATGTGTATATAGTTAAATTACAATATATCTATAATATAAAACTAATCTATATAAGTTAATTGTAATCAAAAAAAATTTTTTATCATTAATATTGTAACTGAAAATATATTTTATCATTAACTGATAATTCAAAAGTAATATATATGCAATTCAACATCAATCTAGCTGTATTTTGAGCAATAATGTACGTGTTATGTCACGACCCATTTTTTGAGGCATGTGACCGGTACTGGGGTACGAGAAAGCTTAAGGTTAACAGTATCCACAGTTAGCTTGACAAGTTTGACCACCACTAGAAACAATACATAAATAGCATAATTTAAAAGATCACATATCATATCTCATGTCAACTCAATCTGCCAACAGAATAGTCAATTATCATCATATCATATAACAGTAACTTATAATAAGAGTGCCAATATCATAAAAAGTTGTCGACAGAGAGTTTCATAATAGTACAACCCAATAATATCAATAATATCATAATACAAGTCACAGTACTGTAATTGCAGAATTTTAAGGTATTATTATAATAATTACACATCACATATGCTCTGTCGAAGGAGAAGACAAAGACCAACTCAACAAAGGTCATAGCTTTAGACTCAACCTGTAACCTGAAAAATAATAAGGAGACAAGGGTGAGCGTCTCAATTCAGTGAATGATACTACTTGATGAAGGATAAAAGTGACTCTCAAGAGAGGTTTGGACCCTCCTGTAGCCCAGGCCCATTACGAGGCCTCCAGAGGCTATGATAAAAGGAAAAAAGGCCCATTGGTCGGACCCTCGAACGACCTAAGTCCAAAGGCTTTCGGACTAGATGCCACTCCCCTCCTTTGTCTGCTGGATGACTTGTTGAACAAGTAAGGGCCGAAGCCCTTTGATGACATGTCCAGTCATCCAGCAGGAGGACCAGTCCTTAGACAATCTGCACCATACTCTGACACCCCCTTTACTAGACATCCCTAGGGACAGGACAGGGGACATGCGCCTGCTACCAACTCTCACCAACCAGCATGGTCGAATGACAGAGGACGTCCTTTCTCAAAAGAAAGATGTCAGACGTACCTAACCCAGAAATCATACAAAAGGGAAAGGAAAGCCTAAGCACAGGTAGTTGAAACTCTGCACTCTCTCACCCCCTTTCTATCACCAAAATACTCTGAAGAGAGGACTGACTTGATCGTTGGAGGGTTCTAGCCAGGCTAAGGGCCCAGCTCCTCCTTGATCCTTTTTCTTCTCCTTCGCAGGTATCAAGCTCAGGCCCAAGAAGAGAAGATCCAGCTCATTCTTTTATATATTGATCAAGCCTGATCAAATTGGCGCCGTCTGTGGGAATCGCGAGCTGATCTTTCTCCCGACGTTGCATTCCACTTCCATTTGCCTGTGAAGGAAGATCACCATTATGACGAACCCCGATAATCCCGAATCTTCAACTCCCTCAAATCCTAGACACTCCCTTTGAACACCTACTGATCCTCCCCTAGCAACTCCCATTGACCTAAACACGTCGCTCCAGCTCCTTATCTCTCAACAAAACACAGTTGGGTCTAGCCAAACCCCTCTGAGCCTTCCAAATCCAGACCTAGCTCCTGCATTGCAGTTTATTAATACTATAGCTGCCTTTGTAAGGAGCTCCCAATAACAGACTCCCCCAGCACAGACCCTCGTCGCTATTTCAGAAGCTACCCCAAGAAGGAATGTTGCTCAAACCCTGGATTATAAGAAGCAATCCCAAGGAGCCCCAGGGGTTAACGAAGAACAACTGGTCCACCTGGGTGGAAATGTGGAGGGAAGGACGGAAGAGCATCGTGGAGGAGAGGAGAGTTCGATCGAAGAAGAAGGGAGTACGGAAGCTTCGCCCCCAGATAGTGAACGTAAGTTCCTGTATGGAAAAAATTTTCATTCAAATAATACGGAACGGGGCGAAGGAAGGAATAAAGGAAAGTGTGAGTATAAAGAACCAAAATATGGGAAAAGAGAAAGCTCGAGAGGAAGAGAACAGGATAGAGGGGAATATTCTGTTGCTAGTCACCCCTCGTGGGCCCGAAGTAGAAGGTCAACTGTTAGTGGCAACGGCCACAGAAAGAAGGAAGAGGAGGTGAGAGATGCTGTGAATAAGTTTTTAGAAGAGATGAATCAAGGTTATGATAGGAAAACCATGGATACCACCCTAAAGCTCACCCTGAAGTCTCCTTTTACCAGATCCATCAGGAAATACATTATGCCCAGCAAGTTTAAACCGCCGGTGTTGAAAAAGTACAATGGGAAAACTGATCCCAAGGTCCACATCATGGACTACAAGCATGCAGTAGAATTGCAGACAGCGGACGATGAGGCTCTATGCAGAGCGTTTAGGGGATCCTTGGAAGGAGCTGCAACGAGATGGTTTGATGACTTAGAAGAGGGAAGTATCCGTTCTTTCATGGAGCTGGCCAGATCCTTTATGCACCGATTCGCTTCTAGCATCCCGGTGGAACGAAAGACTCAGTACTTGGAAACGGTGGTGCAAAGGGAAAATGAATTCTTAAGGGATTACATGGCTCGATTCAATCGAGAAGCGTTGAAAGTCACGCACTTGGACCAAGCTCGAGCAGTGGAAGCACTACACAATGGAACCTCTCACACGGATTTTCTCAAAGCCCTTTGCCGTCATGCTACCCATACCCTGGAGGATGCAATGGCATTGGCCCAAAAGTATGTACGGCAAGATGACGCTCTGGCCTTTAACCAGATGGCAAAGTGAAGAGGAATGGAGACCATTCCTAGAGAAGAGCCGAAGGCAAAGCGAGAGAAGAAGATAGAAGAAAAGCAAGACGAGAGGCCGACCGGCGGACGAAGGAGGGAAAGAAATACTCAATCACGATCTAGTTTCGACCCCAATAAATTCACCACTCTCAATGCCAGTCCAGCCGAAGTCTTCGCAACTTTCAAAGATCAAAATATATGGGCTCGCCCCAAACCAATGGTTGCTCCTCCAGAGAAAAGAGATCAGAACAAATACTGCCTCTTTCATGATACTCATGGTCACAACACCAATGATTGTAGGCAGTTGATGGAGGAGATTGAAAGGTTGATCAAACAGGGTTACTTGAGGAAATTCGTAAAAAGAGAAGAATCAGGCAGAGCTGGCCCTAGTGAAGATAAAGAAAGATACCCGGGAAGAGTAAATGATGGTTCGGCAGGGACCATTCATTGTATCATCGGAGGGCCAGGCGAAGCTCACGAAAGCAAAAATCGTATGAAGGCCTTAGATAGGCGGAGCGAAAGGCCCGAGTACGTTTACTGCGAAGGAGGGGGAAATCGACTAGAGAGGCCAGATGGAAGTACTCTTCACACCCCTCACGCTGATCCATTGGTGATCCAAGCGATTATAACCAATTATGTAGCCAAAAGAATCCTGGTAGATGATGGAAGTTCGGTCAACCTGCTAACGAAGGAAGCATATTTAAAGATGGGTCTCAAGGAAGAAGATCTGGAAGAAGTGGAAAACCCAGTTCGCACTTTGGATGGAACAGAGGTCCCATCAATTGGAGTGGCAAAACTGCCCTTCACAGTTGGCACCGCCCTCGAAAATATAACTACCATGGCCACATTTGTTATCGTTAGGACATATTTGGCATATAACGTCTTGATGGGCAGGCCACTGCTATATGACCTGGATGCTTCAACAAATATCAGACACTTGAGAATGACGATCCCAAAGCCCAATGGCGAAGTGTTTCACGTCTATGGCAGTCAGGACGAAGGTCAAAGGTCAAAGACGAAGGTCGAAGGTCAGAGGCCAGAGGATGAAGGCCGAAGGACAAAGGTGAAAGCTAGAGGCTGAAGGTTAAAGACGAAGGCCGAAGGTCGAAGGACGAAGGCCGAAGGTCGAAGGACGAAGGTCAAAGGCCAAAGGCCAAAGGCCAGAGGCCGAAGCCAAAAGAACGAAGGCCAAAAGTCGAAGACAAAGCCCGAAGGTCAGAGGCTGGAGGACATAGGCCAAAGGTCAAAGGACAAAGGACGAAGGCCGAAGGCCAGAGGCTGAAGCCCGAAGGATGAAGGCCAATGGTCGAAGACGAAGGCCGAAGGTCAGAAGCCAGAAGGATCAACCTGGATCTCCTAGAGGAATTCAGGGAATCGGCCAACATTCGAATGGCTAATTACAAGCAACGAGCTGCTAATCATTTCAACAAGAAAGTAAAGCACTGAGTGTTTGGCGAAGGGGATCTAGTAATGAGATTCTTAGAGGCTACAGGAAAACGTGAAGGCACAGGCAAGCTTGTACCTATATGGGAAGAACTTTCCTAAGGGAGAGCCTAAGCCCTAGTAAATCTAGGCACGAAGCCTCGCCAAGAGCGGGAAGAACTTTCTTAAGGGAGAGCCTAAGCCCTAGTAAATCTAGGCACGAAGCCTCGCCAAGAGCGGGAAGAACTTTCCTAAGGGAAAGCCTAAGCCCTAGTAAATCTAGGCACGAAGCCTCGCCAAGAGTGGGGAAGAACTTTCCTAAGGGAAAGCCTAAGCCTTAGTAAATCTAGGCACGAAGTCTCGCCAAGAGCAGGGAGAACTTTCCTAAGGGAGAGCCTAAGTCCTAGTAAATCTAGGTATAAAGCTAAGAAGATCTAATGGGAGAAGAAGGCGAAAGTGCTCGAACTCCTATTGGAATGACAACTTCGCTAAGGCGTTGCACAAATGCTTATTGGATTACAGCGTGAATGTGATCCCCATACAAGTAAAGCATACACAAAGCAGAAGCATAATAACTGTATTATTCATTGAAGTAAATGTATTACATTTATTTACAAAAGAATGAAATACAAAAGAATGTAGAAAATATCTAAGGCGGAGGATCGACTGGAGGAACCACTGTTATAGAAGATGGCAGAGGCTGGTCATTCAAAGGATCCAGCCGAATGACAGACAGAGGTTCGACTTATGCAAGATCCGTCCCAGTAGGAAGTCCTTCGTCTGCATCCCTTTCGCCCCCGCTAGAAACTTTGGGAATGGGAGACGAAGCGGGTCCATCCTTATCCCAAGCCGGGAAGTCTTCAGGTCGTAACAGGCCTTCATCCCCCTCAGGAACGAGATCTTGAAACTCTGAAAGGTCTAGCGCCGGAGGCTCTTTAGCAGCATCCAATTCAGATACCATTTGCAGCACATCAGGAAAATGCTCCACTGCATCACGGAGAGCGTTGTTATAATACTCGACTGCTACCTTATAGGTGTGGTATGTGATGATGTCATCGAAGCTCTTAGACTGCATGAAGTCCCTCACAGCCCTTCGCCAACCTTCTTCGGCCTTGTTAGCCTTCTTAAGTGCAACTTGAGCCCGAGTAGTGGCTTGTGTGTATCCAAATTCTAAGACTCGAAGTTCCTGTTGAGTCTTCTTCAGGAGATCTCGAAGGCTAGGAACCTCTTCGGCCTCTCAGGCAAGCTCTTCATTAGCACTTTTCAGCTTGTCCAGTTGCACGCTAAGATCGGTAATGGCTTTGTCCTTAGCTGCCACTGCCGCAGTTAAGGCACTAACCTCTCCTTCGGCCTTCGAACGAGCCTCTTCATGGGCCCTGGATTGTTCCATGGCCTCCTCAGTCTTTGCCTTCGCAGAGGCCAGTTCTTCCTCCAATCGGGAACACAATCCCAATCTGTCCTCCGCCGCTTGCCGGGCGTCTTCATAATGATCCCTCAGAAGACCGAAATCAGTCCTCAAAATTTTAGAATCCAGAAGCGCCTGCAACAAACAACAATAATTATGCAATGTGGTAAACGGTCACAACCCAAGTGAGAAATAAATTTACCTTCTCTAGCAGAGTCTCTTGCCTGGCAAGAGTATCCTCCATAGACCCAAAAAGAGGCCTAGGGGTCGGACGCAGAAAGGGCATGGAGGCCAAGACTGCGGCGGTGGGAGCAATGGAAGAAGGAGGACCAGCAGATGCCTTGACTCCTTCGAGCGGAGGTGAATCCACTATTACAATCTCCGCTGGCTCTCCAAATCGCGGCCTCTTACTTAGCAGAGAAGCCTCTTTTGTTGTCCCCTGTGGAGGGGCTGACACTCCTACATTCGCCCCAGGTGAGGGGGTCTCTGAAGTAGAGCGGGCCTCCGGAACGGGGGTGGTTGAAGTTACCGCCAGTGGGCTCTTGCAGCGAAGAAACTCCTCCACTGTCAATTTCTTCTTAAGGGGACCAAGAAAAGACACACCTTCGACTATAACAATGGCCCCTGGCATAACCCCAGACAAAGCAGCAGCTGAAGGAAATGTTTCGTCGATCGCAGCAACAGCAGCCCCCTAATCAGCTGCCAGCAGAACAGCAGCTGAAAGAAATGGTTCACTGGCTCCGGAGGGACCCATGATAGGTGCCAATGAAGCCTCTAGGAAAGGCTTCTGAACAAGGGCGTCCGCTTCGCCCACAAAAACTGCAAGGTACAAGAGCAAAAACATTCACACATTTAAATCAGCAAATAAAGGCACAAGAAGAAGTAAATGATAATAAGAAGGCAAGAAGTTGCCTCTGTTTCTTGAAACGAAGGCCTCCCCTTCGGCCGCAGTATTAACTGGGGAAGGATAAAGCCTCATGAGGGTCGCAAAGTCAGGATATGAAATCCATTGCTCCTCAATATACTTCTCCCAGGCTTCAACCTCCTCGGCACTAGGAGATCTCCCAGGTACGACCTCCTTCGACCATCTCATATATGTCCCTCGGATAACACGAGGGTCTTTATATGATGAAGGTGATGGGGGAGAAGAAAAGTTACTTGCCCCAGCTTCAGCCCCAGGGGCACTCAAGTCATCCACCAGGTTCTTCAGACGGGCCTCAAATTCTGCATCAAGAACGTCTGTCAGAACCGTCTCCAAGTCTTCCAGTTGCTTCGCCCCCCGAGAAGAGTGAGCAATCATATCAAGAACATTGGGGACGGGGGGCCCTTTTACTTTTAGCTTGGGCGGACGAGGTGCGGATGCTCCTTTCCCCTCATCACCTGCTGTAGGAGATGGAGGTGGAGGAATGGAAGCCTCAGAAAGCCTAGAGATTGAGATACCCCTCTGAGGAGCAAGCCTTGCAATAATTGGTGCGGCTCGAAGCGGAGGAGCACCTCTCTGCACAACAGGAACAGAGCGATCAAAAGCCTTAACGAGTCGCCTTCGAATTATTTGAATGGACTTCGCACTGGCCACACTCACCTGGGCCCCTTCTGATCCAACAGCCGAACCGGGTCCGGTGGAGACAGGCTTCGTCGGCTTATCCTTACGAGGCTTCACCGACGAAGACTGGAGGACTGAGGAGGAGCGCAAACGAATCTTTCCCGTCTTGAGGTCGAGGATAGGAAGCTTAGCATCTTCGCTGAAGGGTCTTGGAGAAACCCCTTCTGTCTCCTTCATTATATCTTGGTAATGTCCAGGATCCTTGGCCTCCACTGCAATCAAAACAATAAACACAGCAACAACAAGATCAATACTCCACCATCAATTAAACCTATAACAAATGAGGAGCAGAGTTACCTCTTATATCTTTCAGCAAAAGTTTAGGAGTCGGAAGGCCATGCTTGTCCTCCGCGTAAAAGGAGGCCATCATCTTTTCAGAGTTATAAGTATAACCCTGATGGACCAAAGTCCTGAGGTTCGACTTCTCCTCAGCGGATAGCCTCTCAGGCCACTCAGTAAGGCCTTCGATGGGACGCAAGAAATGGCCGGGGAAATCAAATCCAGGGGATTTATCGCCGAGGCTGTCAGTGACCTCTATCAACTCGAACTTGCCCCTCCAGTCCTTCACCTTGTTCTCTTTCCCAAAGAAAAGGCTTCGGCAAGGCCTGGCAGAAGTCATATAAACCCCCGGTGACCTCTGTGCGCTCTGGATCCTGTAAAAGCATTGAAACAGGCGAGCAGAAGGACGAATGCCGTGAGCGAAGCACAGAACCTTGAAGATGTGCATGTCCCTTATGGAGTTCGGGGTCAACATCATTGGATTCACTCCGAAGTAGTTGAAGCACTCAAATTTGAACTTCGTAGGGGGAAAAAGAAGACCGGCTTCCAGCTGGTGGTAGAAAATAATGTAATGCCGGTTGTCTTTAGGCAGGGCAGCTTTGGGGTCGCTGGAATAAACCCTCTCGTGAGCCTCGACCCGGCGGAATATGAATTGGGTGCTACCTTCCAAGTTCTGGCCGAAGGCCAAAAACTCATATGTTTTTCCAATGGGGGCTATCTCCCCCCATTAATCCTCCAGTATCTTTTGGTAGTGGGAGGAGCTCACTTGGTCCCTTCGGGGAATGTTCTCTTTTCTGGGTGCCATTAGAATGAAAGAAGAAGATGGAAGCAAGTACCAAAGAACAGATGCGGGAAAACTATGAAAACTAGGGGATTCGAGGAAATGAGCAAGAAGTTCTGGATATGGGAAGGCAAAGGAATATATATACTGAGAGCATCCTCGATAACCGCCACAGCAATAAGTGGGGGCATTAAATGGACGTTCAAAATTCAAAATCCATGGAAAACTTAACCGTCTGCCGCGACACGTGGAAGAATGAGGAGAACGAGAAGACGTGCATTCAATGCGCGTTTTGGCATTCAATGCTTACTCTTGTCAGTCGTGCATGCATTGAATGACTGTGTGATCTTCCATCTACCCTACGAAGGCAGTCTAGAATGCAGACGGTTCCTAGCCCCTCTAATCCCTTCGGTCAGACGAAGGCTACCCTTCGGGAAGACGAAGTAAATGCCTAGATCGGACGAAGCCTCCCAGCAAAACGAAAGCCTCTCCTAAGAGCTACTCACCACAGACAAGGAAATGAAAGGACCACTTCATCATCCAAAGCGGAAGTAGTTCTCTTCGATCAAAAGACCCCAAAAGATAAGGATACAAGGACACGAAGCTATTTTACTAAGGCTCAACCTTTCGCCCTCTCCTTAATAAAACAGGGGGGCCCCTGATGAAGGATAAAAGTGACTCTCAGGAGAGGTTTAGACCCTTCTGTAGCCCAGACCCATTACGAGGCCTCCAGAGGCTATGATAAAAGGAAAAAAGGCCCATTGGCCGGACCCTCGAACGACCTAAGTCCAAAGGCTTTCGGACTAGATGTCACTCCCCTTCTTCGTCCGCCAGATGACTTGCTGAACAAGTAAGGGCCGAAGCCCTCTGATGACATGTCCAGTCATCCAGCAAGAGGACTAGTCCTTAGACAATCTGCACTATGCCTTGACACCTCCTTTACCAGACATCCCTAGGGACAGGACAGGGGATATGCGCCTGCTACCAACTCTCACCAACCAGCATGGTCGAATGACAGAGGACGTCCTTTCTCAAAAGAAAGATGTCAGACGTACCTAACCCAGAAATCATACAAAAGGGAAAGGAAAGCCTAAGCACAGGTAGTTGGAACTCTGCACTCTCTCACCCCCTTTCTATCACCAAAATACTCTGAAGAGAGGACTGACTTGATCGTCGGAGGGTTCTAGCCAGGCTAAGGGCCCAGCTCCTCCTTGATCCTTTTTCTTCTCCTTCGCAGGTATCAGGCTCAGGCCCAAGAAGAGAAGATCTAGCTCATTCTTTTATATATTGATCAAGCCTGATCACTACTAATATGCTGACCTGATGAACAAAATACATATATATAAATGTTATGCAATTATGTCACCCAGCAATTAATCATCATAAAACATGCAAGGATGAAGTTCAGTCCATAGAAACCACACTAATATCAAACTGAGGGAGCCGATCCCCAAATAATAGCTCTCTTAATCCAATAATCTGTCTCTTATATCCAATAGATCTGACTGTCACTGATCTATACCACGCAGCCTTAACCCGACTAATAGTGGCCTTGGTGATGAGCAAGCCCGGCCAGCATCCACCAGTCATAGCTCATCTTCTCAATCTCATCATAATCATATCATATCCATAAATCCTAGGTGATTTTTGTATCATTCTGACTCCCTCCAACATACACAGAGAATGTGCAGCACATAATCAAAGTATCCAACACAACCAGATGTCAAGATAATTGTGCATGTGTATACATTCCATTACATGAGCATAATTAATTATATTTGTAAGTTCACTCAATACAATGCATGATTAATAGGAAAGTATATTAGAAGTATCACTCATAGTACAGAAAAGTAAAACTGAAAATTCACGGACTATGGCTAGGGGCTGCCGAAGGTGCTCCAGGATGATCTATATACTGAAGTATTATAAGATTATCAGAATATAAGTATAATGATAATTAAATAATCATTTTCTATCTGGACAACCTAATATCCCCCAAAAGACAAGAACTTTCTAACGTACCACACACTTACTAACTAGCTAATCAATTAAACTATATCAACTAAACTTCTTCCATTAACATCTAATCCTCTAACTTACTCAAAATATAATAATATGCCCCAATCTCAATACGAATCACATTAAACGATGCTCATCGAAAAATGTGAACGTTAACCAATCGTCACAAACTCATTACCAAAGGACTTGTCTTAAAGTATAGAATCCAAAAATATAATTCACTTCTGCTAGTTCGTCGGACACTCGCTGGAATCTGTTTCGGCAATCTAGTAGGTCACGCGGTTCCGGTGAAATCAAACATCATCCAAAATTAGCAATTTATATACCACAATAAAGCTTAGAGGAAGAGGAGTCCAATGGTATAAAAATCACCTTGAATGGACGACGGAACAGACCGAAATAGAGCTTGGAAAATACTACTGGCGAACGTTTGGGCGGCGCATCGGTGGCTAGCGATGGCAGATGGTGGCGATCTTAGGTGGGTGGCTTGGTCGGCACCTCCAGAGTCTTCTTGGATGGTGCATGTCAAATTCTGGTGATCAGATGGTGGTCGGACGGTGGGCAGTAGCTCCTTCTCTCTCTCTCTCTCTCTCTCTCACAGTTACAGCAGACCGGGTTTGCTCTTCATATACATATATGTAATAATAATAATAATAATAATAATAATAATAATAATAATAGCCAAAATGATTTACTAAAATAATTTACTAAATTCAAATTCAATACTACAATAATTAATTAGGAAATTTATTATAATATAATAAATATTTTCTGTCAACTTCACAATATTTCAAAATTCTAAAATTATGAAAATTCATGGTATTACATGTTAATTTAGAAAAATAATAACTCAATTTATATATTTAATTATAAATTATAATTTTTATATTTATTAGAATTATAATAATTATTAGATGGGAGAAAAAAAATAGTTTAATTACAATAATTCAATTTTAAGTATAGAAAAAATAAAAAAAAATAATTAGCATTTTAAATTAAAAAAAAAAGAAAAAATGGTGAAAAAAAAAAGCAAAAAAGATGGGAATGAAATATTAAAAAATCACGTGTCTTTATTTTCGACAAATGTTCTGCATGTGTATTGTGAGCCCGCTCTGTAATATATTATAAACACGGGTCCATGATATACCAATTGGATGGAGAGTCTAAGACTTTTTCATGGATTGGATTTAAATTTAAAAAATATTTTTTAAACATTTAACCTATTTGATGGTTAAATAGTTTAGAAAACCATAAAATTTCAGTATTTTTTAATGTGATCATTAAAAAAAAATTTACCGAGAAATACTTGAATTTTCAAAATCATTAGTTGAAATCTAAACCTAAAATATTGACATAAACTGATACGTAAGCTAGACCTTCTGACTCAGTACGATAACTAGATGCCACATCATTAAATTATATCACATCACTATACCATATGAAATAGTTCAGAAAATCACCAAACTTTCTTATTTTTTCAACGAGATCACTAAACTTTTTTTTTTATTATTTTCTAAAAAAGTCTAAACTTTTAAATTCCTTGCCTTTGGTAGGGTTAGAAGCTGTGCTAGAAAGGTCAAAGTAGTGGTTTTAACAAAAATTAACACTACTCTTCTTGCACCAGTCTCAGAACTAAAAATCAAAGAAGTAGTCTTTAGTTTAGGAGGACTCAAGGCATCAGGCCCATATGGTTTGCTTGTATTTATGTAAAGAACCTGTGATAACTTTTTAGCAACAAAGGAAAATCTATTCAAAAAGAAAATGGCGGATAATGATCTTTTTGAAATCTTCCATTTGGGACCTAAATCTCAAGAGCACCTTTTCTTTCATTGTCCTTATGCTCGCACATTGTGGTTTGCCTCAACATTGGTTTTTGTCCATATCAGAATACTTTGAATAATTTTGTTCCATGGTGGCAAAGCATCCTTAGCTCATCCATTCAGGCTCTCAATTCTAATTTATCAGTCTATGTTGATTTCTATTTTTACTCCATTTGGCTTAGTATGAATGAATATGTCTTTAAACATATTATTCCTGATCCACTTATAACCTCAAGGAGAGCTAAATTTATACTTAAAAAATTCCAAGAAGCCCAGTCTATCTAGCACACTTCCTCAAAGACACACCTTTCTTTTTTTTTTTTTTTTTTCCAAATAAATGGCAACACACCACCCCCCCCCCCCCCCCCCCCCCCCCCCCCCCCACAGCAAATACAGTCAAGGTTACATTGATGCTATCTTTAATACCTTCACGGGTATGGCTAGATTAACAATTATTTGCAAGGATTATAAAGCAAACTTGAGAGATGGTATGGCTTCTAGGAAGTTGATTAGATCAGCTTTAGTGGCGAAAGCTATGGTTTTGGCATTGAAATTTACTATTTTAGCAGGTTATAAGAAAATAATTGTGGAATCAGATTGTTCTATCTTAATCCACTCACATTCAAGTCAAAATTAGCAAATTTCTTAGGAGATTAAAGCCAATATATTTGACATTTCAAACTAACCCATGGTTTTGATAGTATTTCATTTGTATGGAATGATAGAAGAGCAAACCATGTAGCATATTGGGTTGCTAGTAGTATCATTAATAGCTTTCTTTCCCCATATGGGTTTCTGTACCTCCTCCTAGGCTTCCATGCTTGTTGTGTTTGGATGCTTCAAATGTTGATTGAATGAATTAGAGTTTTCTTAGCAAATAAAAAAATAATGGATATCCTAATGACATAATTAATTAAAAAGCAAATGATATATTCATAAATATAATAATAAATTTAATTTGAAAAAAAGTGAATAATGAAAATATAAACTAATGATATTATTTAAAAACAAAAAGATCATCAATTAATTTGATTTGGTGATACTTGAATTATATTGAAGATGAAGAAACTATAAATATAAATTTCAATCGAATTTAATTAAAAAAATAAAAAATTTAAATTTAAATATCATATAAAATATATTTAAAATAACATTAAATTTATATTTTTAATTAGACTTTGAATTTGCTATAATTAAATATTTATTATTTACAAACTTTAATTAAAATCAAATTTATAAAAAAATGGAATTCAATTTGGTATTTGAATTTGAATTTAACTCAATATTTGAGTTTAGATTGAACCCATGTTAGAATCATATAAATTTTTATTACTTTAATGTCCAAAATCTATCATGCTAAAATTATTAATGAGATTAAAATTAATACTTGTATTCATTATAGAAGTCAAATTTTTGCGGAATAAACGATGAACGAATGCTTGAATAGCATGTATGACCTTTCTCAGTCAAATCTCTAATTCTTTAAGGTTACTCAACTTTCTCTCTCTGATAAAAAGAAAATAGAAAGTTTAACGTATTGAGAATCATAACCTTAAAGTTTTTTATATACCAATTCATTAAGATCCCATTAAGCTTATTTAGGTCAGAAATAGGTATCCACTCATTAACTCATATCAAATTTTGAAGTCTATGGGTTTCACATACATGAATTCTTAAATTAAGCCCACTTATAAAATAATTAATTAATATAATTATTTTGATAAATATGTAAGGCTACATAATAGAGATTAAAAATCTAACAATCCAAACATATTAATATATATTTTTTTATTTCAAATATTTTATAAATGGATTGTAATTGCACCTTATTAAAATCTTATTTTTGCATAAAGTCGAGCAAATTTACGCAAATATGACTAAAATATCGTTTAATTTGCCATGATCTATTTTTTGAGAAATTATTTTTTAAGAGTATAATTAATTAAGTTTATTTTCTAAAAAGTATATCAATTTTTTTTTTTAATTTTGCATGCATTGCTTTTTAAAAATATCCATTGTTAAAAATCATAATATCTTTACAATTAATTTATTTATATTTTTCTTTTGTTTTAATTAAAAATATTTTAATAAATTAAGTTTAAATTAGTCTTAAAAATATTCTAACAAATTAGATTTCAGCTCAACTTAAAAAGTCTAACTCAACTCATAATAATTCATCAAAAATTCAAAGAGGATCAAAATCAGTAGCGACGCATCTGATTAAGACAAACACACAAAGTAATCGACATTTTAAAGTTGGTATCCAATCCAACGGTCAGAACTGCATCAAGAATCCTCCAATTACAAAAGATCCCAGTCTGACTTTTTCAACAGTGGGCCCTCTGTCTCTGTCATTAAATTTGAAAACTAAAAACTCTCTGACAATTAACAGCTACGAAGAAGGCGCCAAAGAGACCTAGAGAAAGAGATGATGACAGCTGCAACTACTCGCGAAATCACAACTCCTCTCATCAGTAAGAAAAACTTTCCCTCATTTTCCTTCTAATTTTCCTTGCTTTTCTCTCTAACTTTCCACTTCTCCAAACACACCACAGTTAAGAACAGTCAAATCTCCAAATCGGCTAATTCCTATAGCTTCTCCGACGATATTGATGAGGACGAGAATTCTCCGATCGAGCAAGTCGCACTCACCGTTGCCACCACCGATGATCCTACCTTACCAACTATCACGTTTCGCACGTGGACTTTGGGGATTCTTGCTTGTATTCTTCTCTCTTTTCTCAACCAGTTCTTCTGGTACCGCCGTGAACCTCTCACCATTACTTCCATCTCCGCCCAAATTGCAGTGGTTCCTCTCGGCCATCTCATGGCTTCGACGATCACTGATAAGATTTTTTTCAAGGGAACAAAGTGGGAGTTTACTCTCAATCCGGGACCGTTTAATTTGAAGGAGCACGTGCTGATCACGATCTTTGCTAATTCTGGAGCTGGTAATGTCTACGCTATCCACATCGTCAGTGCCGTCAAGATTTTCTATAAGAAGGAGCTGACATTTTTTGTGGGGTTTCTCATCGTTATAACGACACAAGTGCTCGGATTCGGATGGGCTGGTGTTTTCCGGCGGTACTTGGTGGAGCCGGCTGCTATGTGGTGGCCACAGAATCTGGTGCAGGTTTCTCTATTCAGGTAACAGTACACTACTGCTTCTTGGTCGTTAAATCTGTCTGCTATCTTTGATCAATTGCCACGTATACTTTCGATTATAATGAGATGGTCAAAGCACGTGTCCTTATCAATTATGATGCTGATTTTATTAATAACTTATTATGGAGTAAAATAAAAAAGGAAATTGATTGTTCATTATTATTATTATTATCATTTTTGTCCTTTAAAAAAAGGAAATTTGTAGAGTTTCTTGGAGAGCTGTCAAAGATCCTAAAACATTAGTAAATCTTTAAATATTTGTTTGCTAGTCTTATGATTAGTAAATACTAATTATACATTTCGTTGCTAGTCTTGAGGTGGTGAGCATGTTTTTCATTTTGTAATGATGGATACATAAACCAATTATTATATAATATTATTTTATATAATATTAATATGAATACAAAAAAGTTATTATTGCACATCCAAACATAGTTTAATTGTAAATATATATTTCCCTGAATAATAAATCCATAATGCACTTTTTCTTCCCAATGCTAATAAAAAAAAAAAAAACAGTTATTGTTAAATAAAAAAATTAGACATAATAAAACCTTTATATACATGTAATTCTTTTAAAAATTTCACCTTGTCCCGCGTGTCAAATTTTTTTCTTTTTAAAAAATAAATTTTTTTTCCTTTTATAATGATTTTTATAGATTTCAATTAAAATTTATAGAAATTAATATATTTAATATTTATTTATCATTCTTTTAGTTAATTTTGTACGTATTAAATTTAATTTGTGTATTTTAAAATATTTTTAAAAAATACTAGTAATATGGTTAATGATTAGGGAAAAAAAAAAATATTTAGTTTGATCATTTTACACTTTGGAGTTTGTGATTTTTTTTTTGACAAAATAAAGTTCGGAGTATCTTTTGTTAGCAGTATGGAGTCCATAGTGCCGCTACTAAAAAAAAAATCTCAGACTTTATTTTGTTAAAAGAAAAAATTTCACAGATTTTAAAATGTAAAATGGTCAAACCACATAATTTTTTTTGTTTTTTTATACATTCCCCTAATCCCTTAATGATTATAAACCAATAATGAAAAGAAAACATATTTACATTGAAGCAAAATGTTATTATAGGTTACCATGAGTTTATTAACAAACAAGTCCAAGGATAATGGTTTGAAGGAAAATCATATTCCTTTCTTAATTGTCAAGAAAAAACATAAATTCTCTAATAGGCTGGGCCAGAGTCATTTCCTAAGTCTCGATCTTATTCTAAATTTAAAGGCCGGTTATTATCCCTAGAACCACATACACAATAGTGAAGTATTCTTCACACCAAAAGATTATCTTTCAATCTTGGGTTCACAAATGTTGCAGGTTCATCCAAGTGTGATTGTGGATATCATGATGTATGATTGCATAGAAGTAGGCAATAGAATATTGCTGCTAATGAGTCTGAAACCCTTACCTTTGATTAGAAAAAAATAAAAATAAAAAATTTAATATTCTGGTAAACTTCTTTTCTGAAAACTATTAATGTGTAATGTGTCAAAAAGCAAATAAATATAACTCAAGTCCCACAACTCTATTGATTAGCTTAGTATTGGTTGAGTTGATTTTCTTCACTTTAAATTTCTTGCATATAGATCATTTTTACGTGGATTAATTAATTTCTCGAGAAAATGTTCTTGTTAAGTAGTCAAGGTAGGAAAGTCTAATCAAGTTAAACCTTTTACATTTTACAAATATATGGCATCTTTTTTGACAAACTTCATCAAACTAATACAGGGCATTACATGAGAAAGAGGAGAGGCCTAAAGGAGGATTAACAAGGAATCAGTTCTTCATTATTGCCTTTTTTTGCAGCTTTGCTTATTATGTCTTTCCAGGCTACCTCTTCCCAAAATTATCCTCTCTTTCTTGGATTTGCTGGCTATTCCCTACATCAATTCTTGCCCACCAACTTGGTTCAGGACTCCGAGGTCTTGGACTTGGCTCTTTTGGATTTGATTGGGCTAGTGTATCCTCGTACCTCGGGAGTCCACTGGCTAGTCCCTGGTTTGCAACAGCCAATGTAGCTATTGGTTTTGCCCTTATTATGTATGTAATAACTCCAATTGCATATTGGCTCAACATTTACAAGGCCAAGATCTTTCCTATATTCTCAGATGGGCTATTTACATCTACTGGCCAAAAATACAACATCTCAGTAATCATTGACCCGAAATTCCACATAGACATGGATGCTTATGAATGTGAAGGTCCTCTCTATCTCAGCACTAACTTTGCAATGATTTATGGTCTAAATTTTGCTTGCTTGGCAGCCGTTGTTGTTCATGTCTTCCTCTTTCACGGAAAGTAAGTCATGGAAAAAAGAAAAAAACTTGGTTTTTACTTTTACACTGCACAAGAAATTATGTTTTCCAACTCAAGTTATGAGGATTACATTTTCAATGCTTTTCTAGAAATTATATATTCAAATTTTATTTTAAATAATATCAACTTAAGATTTATTAAATTTTTGTATTTTTATTTTCACAATCGGTAATTAGAATACAAGCTATCCAAATAAGACAGTTAAAAAAAAAAAAAAGCAAGGTAAGACGTAATTGTTCACATGACCATACCTTGCTATACCTTAAACATTTTCCAGTTATTTCAATGGTGCAGAGATATATGGCAGTTAAGCAAGTCTGCTTTCCAAGAGAAGAAAATGGATGTGCATACAAAACTTATGAGAAAATATAAGCAAGTCCCTCAATGGTGGTTCTTGTGTATCCTTCTCTTGAATATAGCAGCCACTATATTTGCATGTGAGTACTATAATGATCAACTCCAATTACCATGGTGGGGTGTCTTGCTAGCTTGTGGTCTTGCCCTCTTTTTCACCCTTCCTATTGGGATCATCACAGCTACAACCAATCAGGTAGATTATATACTTGCATACCATTTTAGAAATGAAGCATTTCCTCTATACTTTTACAGTGGTCATGACATGTATTTTCTGGTGCTATTATGAAGCTTTTTAGCATTCTAACATGAATTTTCCTTGGGCAAACAGACACCAGGGTTAAATGTGATAACAGAGTATATAATCGGGTATTTGTACCCAGGATTTCCTGTTGCTAATATATGCTTTAAAGTTTATGGATACATCAGCATGAAACAAGGGGTCACTTTTTTACAAGATTTCAAGCTTGGTCATTACATGAAGATTCCTCCTAGAGCCATGTTTATGGCACAGGTAATATTACCTCTCTGTCTTCCTCTTTTGGTATTTTCCTTTTTGCCTTCAAGTTTCTGTATAGCCAAATAATCACCGTATGCATTAACATATTTCTGTTTGTTAAAACCTTTTTATAAGATGATTTTTTGGGAGTAAATTACTAAGACCCCTTTGAGGTTTAATTAATATTAATAATTAAATCCTTCCTTGCCAAAAATAAATTAAATGTTCCACATTTCATTGCTTGCATCATATTATAGTTCCTTATCTCTTATTTTTGGGGGATTAAAAAGTACTTTTTAATATGAAAATTTAAGGACTAAACCCCTATTTGGTATCAATGAATTCCGCCAAATTTTGCAAAATTCATTTGCAATTCCATGTTTTCTTGTCTAATATGTATGGAAACATTCACTTTACTCTCATTAATATAATTTTAAATTCAACTTAACCAAACCAAATTCTAAATATGTGAATGAATTTTATAATAAGATTTATGAAAGTAAAGTGAATGTTAATTTTACTCTACAGATGTAATATTAAGTTCAATGTAGTTAAATCAAATTTTATTGTTTGCAGGTGAATTTTATATTTCAAATCGTTTATACCAAATAAGGGGTATAATATTGTTTAAAATAGAAACTTAGAGACTAAAGCGTATAAATAATCTAATAGGACTAAAGTGCAGTGGAATTAAAAAATCAAGAATCATTTAATTGATTTTTGAATGAGGATGGACTTAAATGTTAATATAGCTAAACTACAAGGGTTTTAATATTTTACCTTGTTAATTTTTCGTCAGGTGGTTGGTACTATAATAGCAGCAACGGTACATTTAGCAACAGCATGGTGGCTTATGGATGCCGTCCCCAATATATGTGATCGTTCATTACTTCCAGCAGGAAGCCCGTGGACATGTCCAGGTGATCATGTCTTCTATGATGCTTCTGTAATCTGGGGTCTTATTGGTCCTCGCAGAATTTTTGGAGATCTTGGCCATTACTCTGCCATCAACTGGTTTTTCTTAGCTGGCGCTATAGCACCTGTCCTAGTTTGGCTTGCACATAAGGCCTTTCCTAACAAGCATTGGATTAAATTAATTTCCATGCCAGTACTGTTGGGTGGTACACTAAATATGCCGCCGGCTACTGCTGTCAATTATATTACTTGGGTTATTCTCGGATTTGCTTCAGGCTTTGTTGCTTATAGATATTATCGTGATTGGTGGAGCCGCCATAACTATGTATTGTCTGGAGCTCTTGATGCAGGATTAGCTTTCATGGCAGTATTGTTGTACTTGTGCTTGGGGATGCAACCTGTTAGCCTTGATTGGTGGGGAAATGATTTAGATGGATGCCCATTAGCTTCTTGCCCAACTGCCTCAGGGGTTGTAGTGAAAGGTTGTCCGGTCCTCTGAGTTTTAAGTAATGGATCATTGGATTGTTGTGCAAAGGAGAAAGGAGATCGAAACAAGTAAGTATTTGTACTATTCAGCTGTTTATTGTAATTTATTGTGTTAATATATTCATTGATTCTCAATATGAACAACCCATACTATTCTTGTAAAGTTATAATTGTTTATTAGGCTACAATTTACATGATTGAAGATGCATTATTTTGAGTTTAGACCTTAATATCACCTGGATACATTCTCACAAGAATGTGTGATTGTTATTACATGAGGAAGACATGTTTTTGAACATGTTTTGTCTAAAATTTTGAAAAATCACAAAAAACAATAATTGTTACTATTAAAAAGATTAAAAGATACACGTTATTACATTATTTATGTTCTATTGGATACTTATAAATTAATTAAATTATAGATATACTGATAATACCAAGAAAAGTAGTAATACTTACATATATTATTTTAATAGTGGTGATTGATTGCAGTCAACAGTATTAAAAATAACATTACTAATTTTAACGTATAAATATTATTATTCTAATATGTATTTAATATGTTTTTTGTTAGAATTAAGTTTTAAACTTGAGAATCACATTAGTTTATTAATATTTTAAGTTTTATTTTTAGGATAAGAATTATGTATAAATACCATGTATAATTCTCATTTTAATCATCAAGCAGAAAACAATTAAATAAGAATTGTTTTTTCTTTTCTTCCGCTTGTTTAATAATTATTATTATTTAACTCTCATAAAAATCTTCAATTGGTATCAGAGCCAATCGATCGTGGATCGAATTTTTTGACATTTGTGTATAAATTAGTTGTACGTAAAATTTTTTTATCTCGAGCACAATTTGGAACTGTGAAATTTTATTGGTTTGGAACTACATTTATTTGGTTAATTGCGATGCTGCTCAAACCAAGTAATGATGTAAGAGTCAAGTAATGTCGGTATTATTAAAAAATTAAATAATAATTATTATAGCATGTGGAAGACTTGCATGGAATCATACTTGCAAGGTTAAGATATGTGGGAAGTTGTTATTGGGACAGAGGTCACACTATCTCCAGAGGATGATAGCAGTAATCTTAGAAAATGGAAAATTAAAGTTGGAAAAGTCGTGTTCGCAATTAAAACTACTATAGAAGAGAACATGATGGAGTACATCAAGGAAGCTATAAGACCCAAGCAAGTCTGGGATTCTCTTGCATCATCATTCACGAAAAGAAATGATGCAAGACTTTAATTGTTAGAAAATGAACTAATGTCTATCTCACAACGGGATATGATGATTAGTCAATATTTTACCAAGGTGAAGTCTTTATGCAGAGAAATTGCTGAGTTAAATGAGGCATCCAAAGTCATTAGTGAAAGAATGAGGCAAATTATTATACATGGCTTGCGTCCCGAGTATAGGGGATTTGTTACTGCAGTTTATGGTTGGCCCACACAACCTTGAATCAAAGAATTAGAGAATTCACTGGCTAGTCTAGAAACTCTAGCAAACCAAATGGCTGGAGTGTCTTTGAATACTGAAGAAGTTGCACTCTTCGCTAACAGAAGGAAGAATCAAACTCGTAATCAGACTAGAGGGAAGATACGAGAGAATCCACAAGCAGGGGGAGCTCAACAGAAGCAATACCAACAAAGTAGACAGTCTAAACAGTTTAGACGTCAAAATGGTGAATGTTTCAATTATGGCAAGAAGGGACATTACACGAGGGATTGTTGGTCTAAGAAGAAAATTGAAAGTAATGCAGCAATTGTAATTAATCATCAACAAGTTGAGCCTTAATGGGATGCTGAAGCATTGTTTGCAACTGTAGAAACAATGCAAAAGGAAGATTATAATAATTTAGAAGTTATGGAAGTTCCAAGTCTCATGACTACCACAGTGGAGGAAGAAGAAGAGTAGGTCTCTAGTGCTTCCACTTCTCAAAGAATTAATTATAAGAAGGATTGGATCTTTGATTATGGGTGTTCAAGTCATATGACAGGAGACAAGGTGAAGCTCTACAATATTTTAGAGTACAAAGGCAAGCGAGTTGTAGTGATTGCAAATAACTCACAATTACCAATTACTCATGTTGGAAACACAATGATCAATTCAAGTCAAAAGCAAGTAAAATTAGATGATGTTTATAAAGTATCAGGGATGAAAAAGAATCTTATGTTAGTTTCACAACTTATAGATATCGGCAAGTTTGTTGTGTTTGGCTCGAATGATATTAAAGTTTGTTAACAAGTCAAAATAGTTGACAAGCCAATAATGAAAGGACAAAAGATTGACTCTATGTACGTCTTGTTAGCAGCAGATGCTTATATAGAGAAGATAAAATGGGGTGATACAACTAACTTGTGGCATGCACAACTGAGACGTGTCAATTATCATAAGCTAAAGATGATGATGAGCAAGTCCTTATTAAGAGGGCTACCTAATCTTGATGTCCGTACTGATGTGGTTTGTGTTGGATGTCAATATGGAAAGGCACACTAACTTCCATATGAGGAGTCATCATTCAGAGCCAAACAGCCACTAGAGTTAATCCACTTTGATTTGTTTGGTAAAGTGAAGCAATCATTAGTCAATGGTATGCACTACATGGTGACATTTATTGATGATTATTCGAGGTATGTTTGGGTCTATTTCATGAAAGAAAAGTCTGAAACTCTAGAAAAATTTAAAGAATTCAAGCTGATGATTGAAAGTGAAGTGGGAAACAAAATCCAGTGTCTTCATACTGATAATGGGGGAGAATACATCTTTGCTGAGTTCTCAAGTTATCTTGTCCAATGCAAGATTAGGCGATGATTGACTTGTCCAAACACACCACAACAAAATGGTGTTGCAGAGAGAAAAAACAAGCATTTAGCAGAAATATGAAGGAGTATGTTGCATGCCAAGAATGTAATTGGGAGATTATAGGCTGAATGCATGAGAACAGCAGCTCATATAATCAATAGACTTCCTTAACCGAAGATGGACTTTGTGTCTCCATTTGAGAAGTTGTGGAATATGAAACCTACGGTGAGTCACTTTAAATTATTTGGTTGTGTGTGATATATATTTGTACCTGATTATCTACGTAGCAAGTTTGATAAGAAGGCAATCCAATGTATCTTTGTGGGCTATGATGAGCATAAAAAAGGGTGGAGATATTGTGATCCTACAACTGGTAGGTGTCATGTCTCATGAAATGTTGTT
Source organism: Reutealis trisperma (assembly GCA_947687605.1). Lineage (NCBI taxonomy): Eukaryota > Viridiplantae > Streptophyta > Magnoliopsida > Malpighiales > Euphorbiaceae > Reutealis > Reutealis trisperma. Next base: position 793,573 of record CANTUT010000222.1, on the reverse strand, counting down.
TTTGATGAGACATCATCATGGTGGACTCCAGAATATGTTGCACTTCCTCAGACAAAAGAGGTGGAACAATTTCAAGAAAAGGAGAAGACAAAAGAGGCCCAACAGAGTTCAAAGACTGCAATACAGTCACAATCTCAAGAGACAGGCAGATGGGTGTTTATCAAAAAATAGAGAGTCAACCAGTAGAAGAGATGCTAGAAGAACAACCACCGTAATTGAGAAGATCAACGAGGCTTAAAAAGCCAAATCCTAAGTATGCCAATATTGCACTAGTAGAAGAGGAAAAAGAGCCCACATCTTATGAAGAGGCATCGTGGAAGATTGAATGGAGAAAGGCCATGGAGGAAGAGATCAAAGCTCTTGTTGAAAATCAAACTTGGGACTTGGTGCCAAAACCTAGAGATGTGAAGCTTATTACATGTAAATGGGTGTATAAGATCAAGACTCGTCCAGATGCTTCAATTGAGAGATACAAAGCTCGTTTGGTAGCACGAGGATTCTCACAGCAGTATGGATTAGACTATGATGAAACGTTTAGTCCAGTAGCTAAGGTTTCAACTGTTCGTGTTTTGCTGGCACTCGCTGCAAGTAAATCTTGGAACTTGTGGCAGATAGATGTCAAAAATGCCTTTCTAAATGGAGAGTTGGATCGAGAAGTGTTCATGGAGCAACCAAAAGGATTTGAGAACAAACTCTATCCTGATTATATTTGCAAATTAAAGAAGACATTATATGTGTTAAAACAAGCCCCTAGAGTTTGGTATGGCAAGATTGCTGAATTTCTCATTCACAGTGGTTATACAATTGCACCAACGGATTTGAGCTTATTTGTCAAAGCTCGAGAAGGAAAGCTAGGAATAATCTTAGTCTATGTGGATGATCTTATCATAACTGGAGATGATGAGAAAGAAATCCAGCAGATTAAAGAGAACATGTCGATTCGCTTCCAGATGAAAGAACTTGGAGAGTTGAATCACTTTCTAGGATTGGAGGTAGAACGCATAGAGGAAGGGATTTTCTTATGCCAAAAAAAGTATGCTAGAAATCTTCTCCATAAATATGGTATGTTTGATTGTAAACCTCTTACTCTTCCCATAAAGGTGAACTCCAAACTAAGTATGGAAGAAGGAAAAGATTTGGAGGACTCTACAATGTATTGACAGATAGTTGGCAGTTTAATTTATTTGATACTTACAAGGCCAGATATCGCATTTGCAGTTGGAATTGTTAGTCAATTTATGCAAAATCCTAAAAAGCCTCACCTAGAGACAGTTCGAAGAATTTTGAGATATGTCAAAGGAACACATGATCTTGGTTTATTTTACAAGAGTGGAATACTTTGCAAATTGGAAGGACATTGTGATGCTGACTATGCTAGTGATTATGACACGCATAGGTCAATTATTAATTATGTGTTCAATCTAGGTTCTAGAGCTGTTATTTGGTGCAGTAAAAGGCAACAAACAGTATCACTTTCAACAACAGAGGCAGAATATCGAGCAGCAACAATGGCAACACAAGAAAGCACTTGGTTAGCACAATTGATGGAAAATTTATACCAACTAGTAAAATATCTGATTCCGTTACATTGTGATAATCAGTCTATAATTTGTTTAGTGGAAAATCCAGTCTTTCATGCAAGGACAAAGCATATAGAAGTGCAATATCACTTTATACGAGAAAAATCTCTAGCAGGAAAGATCAAAGAGATTCAAGTAAAGATAGAGAATCAACTAGCAAATATTTTCACGAATGGGCTTAACAATGAAAAATTGGAAAAGTTTCGGAAGCAACTGAAGATGATTTCAAGAAGAAATTTCAAAGAGAAAATTAGTAATAAGGGGGAGTGTTAAAAATAACATTACTAATTTTAACGTATGAATATTATTATTCTAATCTAAATTTAACATGTTTTTTTGTTAAAATTAAGTTTTAAACTTGAGAACCACATTAGTTTACTAATATTTTAAGTTTTATTTTTAGGATAAGAATTATGTATAAATACCATGTACAATTTTCATTTTAATCATCAAGCAGAAAACAATGAAATAAGAATCGTTTTTTCTTTTCTTCCACTTGTTTAATAATTATTATTATTTAGCTCTCATAAAAATCTTCAAACAACATGTATCATTTGTTGGAAATAGTCTTTGCTAGAGGAAGAGTATATCATTAACAAACAGCGGAATAAAACAAAGGAAATTTTTTGAGAGAGGGAGGCTAACACAAAATATGATATTTTAACTAAAACACAAATTCACAAACACATATATGAGAGATAGTTTCTCTTCATATCTCTCCACTCTCTACTATCCGTGAAGGATTGCAATACTATTTGTAATAACAATTAAACTCTTAATAATTTCACACTTATTGACAAGAGACCTTTCACTTGACCATAATAAATAGTAGACTGTTTATATGACTAAAGACTCTTTACATATTAAACTTTTCACATTCTTGACTCTTCATCTAAACACATTGAATACACAACCTTTCAATACTAAGATTCTTAATACAAAACAACCTTTCAATACTAAGACTCTTAATAACTATAATTTATCTTTAAATTTATATTTCTAACATCATTATTCTTATTTTCTGATGTGCTCAATATTTTCATAGATATGTCTATGTATTTACCTCTAGTTGAAGTGAATTTAGCTTTATTCTTGAGTAAAATTACTTAAAATTTCATAATTCACTCACTTTATGATTCTAATGTGTTTTTGCAAAAATTGCAAGATTTAATGGAAAATGGAGTAGAAAGTGAGCAAATTCAGAAGTGCACAAGCTAACATAGTTTTGCTCTTTTAGATTTCTAGTGAAGATTGTACAAGGTTGTGCAGCAAAAAATGCACAAGCTTATGCGCCTGAGGGATAACTGTATTTCTTTTTCATTTAAATTTTGTAATATATATAAAGACATTAAAAGAGATCACTAATTTCATTGTAGATGAATAGGGTCAGTCCCTCAATTCAATTTGGCAAATGCGAAATGGCCAGATTGCCCTTGAATTTGATAAGAGACCTTTCACTTGACAATAATAAATACTAGACTATTTATACGACCAAAGACTCTTCACATATTGAACTTTTCACATTTTTGACTCTTCATCTAAGCACATTGAATACACATCCTTTCAATACTAAGACTCGTGATACAAAATAACCTTTCAATACTAAGACTCTTAATAACTATAATTTATCTTTAAATTTATATTTCCAACATCATTATTCTTATTTTCTGATGTGCTCAATATTTTCATAAATATGTCTATGGATTTACCTTTAGTTAAGTGCATTTAGCTTTATTCTTGAGTAAAATTACTTAAAATTTCATAATTCACTTATTTTATGGTTCTAATGTGTTTTTGCAGAAATTGCAAGATTTAGTGGAAAATGGAGCAGAAAGTGAGTAAATTCAAAAGTGCACAAGCTAACATAGTTTCGCTCTTTCAGATTTCTAGTGAAGATTGTAAAAGGTTGTGCAGCAAAAAATGCACAAGCTTGTACGACTACGGGATAACTGTATTTCTTTTTCATTTAAATTTTGTAATATATATAAAAACATTAAAAGAGATCACTAATTTCATTGTAGATGAATAGTATCAGTCTCTTAATTCAATTTGGCAAATGCAAAATGGCCAGATTACCCTTGAATTTGATAAGAGACCTTTCACTTGACCATAATAAATGCTAGACTGTTTATATGAATAAAGACTCTTCACATATTAAACTTTTCACATTCTTGACTCTTCATGTAAACATATTGAAGACACAACCTTTCAATACTAAGACTCTTAATACATAACAACCTTTCAATACTAAGACTCTTAATAACTATAATTTATCTTTTAATTTATATTTCCAACATTATTATTCTTATTTTCTGATGTGCTCAATATTTTTATAAATATATCTATGGATTTACCTTTAGTTGAAGTGCATTTAGCTTTATTCTTGAGTAAAATTACTTAAAATTTCATAATTCACTCATTTTATAGTTCTAATGTGTTTTTGCAGAAATTGCAAGATTTAGTGGAAAATGAAGTAGAAAGTGACCAAATTCAGAAGTGCACAAGCTAACATAATTTCGCTCTTTTAGATTTTTAGTGAAGATTGTACAAGGTTGTGTAGCCAAAAAGGCATAAGGTTGTGCACTTGCAGGACAACTGTATTTCTTTTTCATTTAAATTTTGAAATATATATAAAGACATTAAAAGATATCACTAATTTCATTGTAGATGAATAGTATCAGTCTCTCAATTCAATTGGCAAATGCGAAATGGCTAGATTGCCCTTGAATTTGACAAGAGACTTTTCACTTGACCATAATAAATACTAGACTGTTTGTATGACTAAAGACTCTTCACATATTAAACTTTTTACATTCTTGACTCTTCATCTAAACACATTGAATACACAACCTTTCAATACTAAGATTCTTGATACAAAATAACCTTTCAATACTAAGACTCTTAATAACTATAATTTATCTTTAAATTTATATTTCCAACATCATTATTCTTATTTTCTGATGTGCTCAATATTTTCATAAATATGTCTATGGATTTACCTTCAGTTGAAGTGCATTTAGCTTTATTCTTGAGTAAAATTATCTAAAATTTCATAATTCACTCACTTTATGATTTTAATGTGTTTTTGCAGAAATTGCAAGATTTAATGGAAAATGGAGCAGAAAGTGAGCAAATTCAGAAGTGCACAAACTAACATAGTTTTGCTCTTTCAAATTTCTAGTGAAAATTATACAAGGTTGTGCAGCCAGAAATGCACAAGCTTGTGCGCCTGTGGGACAATTATATTTATTTTTCATTTAAATTTTGTAATATATATAAAGACATTAAAAGAGATCACTAATTTCATTTTAGATGAATAGTGTCAGTCTCTCGATTCAATTTGGCAAATGCAAAATGGCTAGATTGGTCTTGACTCCAATTGCTTAGCCTACTTCTATGCATGAAACAACACTATTTCTAGCCTTTCTATCCTATTTATTGTCTATTTTGCTTCTGGCTTGCCCTCCTTTTTTTCCCCACAAAATGGCACCATGCTATTTTTGTGCCCGCCGATGTCTACTTTATCCTCGATTCTCTTTCTATGCGCTAGCAAAAAGGCAATGTATACTTGGGTCATGCAGTCTTTTTGCTTAAAACCTACTACTAACTTTATTTCACATTCATTTTGCGCCATTAAACTTCAATCGTCTTCAGCCTTTCTCTCTCCTTCTCTCTTTCCAGACCCTTCTTTTTCGCTGTCTCATTCTATTGTTTTGCTTTGATATAGCAACTAACCGGCGATCGGTGTCAATATGGGTGCTATATATATTCGTGTGTTGGTGTTTGGCAACATGATAGAGTAAAGATCGTTGTTAATGACTAAGGGAATAGAATGGTGTCATCTTACATTTACCTTCACTGATATTGTGCGTTTGATTAGTGATGCTGTTAAGAACTAGATCGCCATGCACCCTATTAACACAATCTTTGGTTAGTATCTAAAAGTGTGATTTAGATATGGTTTCGTGGGAATTTTTTTGAATTTGAATAACTTTTATAAATGATGCTGTGTTTATTTATCTATCTTTTTATTGTCATTTCAGCCCATCATAGCCCTCTCTTTTTCTGGTTTTCTCTATAGCTTAGGCTCATGTGCAACAACGAAACACGATTTGCGGGTTAGATTTGATATCCATTCTCTCATGCCCATTTTTCTTTTGTTACAATATTAGAAGATGTTATCCCTTTTGCTTGATCTTCAAAACAAAATGGTTTTTGCAATTATTCTTTTTTTTTTTTTGTTAATATAAGATGTTTTCCACTATTTATTTTTTAGCTTTTGTGTGTTGTCAGTTGGCGCAGAGACTGGGCTTAATGGTCGAGGCATTTAGGTTGGTGATTCTTGATTTTCCAAGTTGATTTGTAGTAATTTTAACAAAACCCTTGAGTTAAAATCTTGATATTTTTTCAAACTTTGTGTCTAGGTGACTTCAATTTCCTTTTTCTTTTAATTTTTTATATATAGGAATTTGTTGCAAGCTATTTGAATATTTGGCTGATTATGGCGGTGTAAGTGGCAAGCAACAAATTATAGCAATGCTCAAATTACGATGCTTAGTTTGATCTTTGATTTTCCATAGTAGATGTTAGGGTAGTGTAGTTCTAGATTGCACAGAATAGTTAGCAAGAACATTACAGGGTATGAGATTATAATCCATTGGATAAACACTACAAAGCCAAACACAGCAAAGAAAAGCACATCAATTCAAATTAACAGAAAAAAAAAAATCTAGGTTGATAAAGATCAAATAATATTTTTTTCACTTATATATATATATATATATATATATATATATATATATATATATATATATGACTAAGATCAAATTACCTAATTAAGTGTCTGCTAAACTGTCACGACCCATCTTTGAGCCGTGACTGTCCTAGGGCATAGGGAGACGTAAGGTCACCTAAACCTGTAGAACAACCTATAACTCATAAGCTGTTACTATTACGTTATCCTTAACCCAAGATCGTAGCCATAATTCTTATTCCTTATTACCGATTACTGTGTTAATTGCCCATGTAATAGTCATTCAACGTCTAAATTCATTTTCATACTTATTGCTTTTGAACTCCATTTTTCAGTATTCTAATTGCAACTCAAGTGAGTATTAATCATGTATTTGAACTGTACTAAGATAATACCCAACCACACATACTAATGATACTTTAAGTTATACCATTATTACAGACTTTAATAAAATATGGAGCTCTGTGAGGCCTCGCCCGAGCACCGGCCTGGTCACACATACTAATGATACTTTAAGTTATACCATTATTACAGACTTTAATAAAATATGGAGCTCTGTGAGGCCTCGCCCGAGCACCGGCCTGGTCCGCTAGAAGGAACCGGGATGCTCATTCTAGTTTAAACTCATGATGGAACCCTCGAGTTCGGATTTGGTTGATTTTGAAAAATGATTTTTGGGAGTCGCCACCCTAATTTATTTTTAAATGGAAAAATTAAGGAAAAACTCGTTTGACTCCAATTCATTAATTTTTAATTAATTTGCCCATGGATAAAATCACTAGCCTCAAACCAGGTTGAGCTCAGGGACTAGGTTTTTTGTTTTAAATAATCAAAATTTGGCTCTTAAGTTTAATTGGACTTGAAAATTAGATTTCATGAATGACATTTATAAAATGATTTTAAAGAAAATGCATGAATATGGCAAAATATGAATGAATTGTGAAAATAAAACATTCACGAATTAATTAAAGAAAGGGAAAAGAGATTGATTGGGATTTGGATTTGAGATTTGGATTTAGATTCCAAACGTGTCTACGTATCCCATGAATAGGGATCAAAACCCACGTAGTTTGTTCCACGATTAAGTGGAGGGGTTTAGGAGTTGATCAGATTGATTTTAGTTTGAGTGTGTTAAAAGTGAGGAAAAAGGCTGATACCTTGACTTTTGATTGGCAAAGGGTTTTACCGGACCGAAATTCCGTTTTATCGGGACCGGGTGATTGGATGGATTGGAAGATTAATTAATTAATGAAAATGATTAATTAATTAATTTGGATGAAAGGTGGATTGAGAAAAAAAAATTATTTTAATTTTGGAAAAAAAGTGATTAATTAATTAAAAGGATTAATTAATTAATTTGGATGAAAAGTGGATTAAGAAAAATGATTAATTTGATTTTGGAAAAAAAGTGATTAATTAATTAATTAATTTTAATTAAAAAAGAGTTTTAGTTAATTAAAAAGATTAATTAACTTGGTTAGGGTGAGATAATTAATTAATTAAAAAGATTAATTGATCAATTAGAGAGTGATTAGAGGGAGAAGAAGAGAGGAATTTGAGGATAGCCATCTACCCAAATTCAAGGATGTGTAAAAATGAGGGAATGGGAGCCTATTTATAGGCAAATGGGTGGAGGGTAGTTTAGGTAATGGAAATATGAAAAGACCATGGGGATAGGGTCAGAAAATGGCTAATAACTGGACAAAGAGGGGTAAAAAGGTCATTTTATGCATGTGGGGCCCACTGGAGCAGAATGGGGCGTGCCTTGGCGCAGCGCTGCACTAGGCCTGTGCGGTGCCGCGTCAGGCCTTTGCGGAGTGCCGCAAAGGGGCGGCGCGGCACCGCGCAGACCTAATGCGGTGCCGCACGGCTCCCGTGAGGCATGCCACGTGGCATGGCACGCTTCTTGAGGTTGTTTTTTTTTTTTTTTTTAAAAGAGATTGGTTGTTGGTATGGAGTTTGAGAAATTTGGATGCCTGGTGGCAATGTGAATGAAGTCTAAAAAATTTTCTTTTGGGGGCACTGCCCCCGAACCCCTGCCCGCTAACCGGTTAGTGGGACCACCATAATAGCTCCGCGTAATGAGTTAAATTCAGCAAGTGTTAAAGGCTGCAGTTGGATGCTAAGGGTGTAAAATCAAGGGTTCACAGTTGCCCTCTCATCAGAATTAGCTTTGGACAAAAGGTGATTCTGATGATTGTGAACGCTGGGAAGAGATGCCATGTCAGACTCTGGGCTTGTGTGTTCTTGTCATGTCTTTGGGAGGAGGACCTCTAAGATAAATGAAACCTTATCAATGGCTATCTGTTTGGCCTTGATGTTGGTTGCAAAAATGGTCTCAGTGAATTTTAATTAAGGCTATCTATTCGGCCCTAATGCTGGAGATGAAGAATGTTTGGGGCAAATCTCATTCAAGGCTATCTATCCAGTCTTAATAGAGAAAGTTTGGTGAATTTCAATTAAGTCTATATGTTCGGCCTTAATGTTGAAGATAGAGAAAGTCTGAAGTGAATCAAGGCTATTTATCCGGCTTTAATGTTGGAGGTAAAGATGATCTGGAGTAAATTTTAATCAAAGCTATTTGTCCAGCCTCAATGTTGGAGATAAAGAAGATTTGGGGTAAATCTCAATCAAGGCTATCTGTTTGACCTTAATGTTGGAGGTAAAGAAGATTTTGGACAAGATCTCAATCAAGGCTATCTATCTGGCCTTAATGTCAAAGGTAAAGATTTGGGTAAATATCAATTAAGGCTATCTGTTTGGCCTTAATGTTGGAGATAAAGAATAATCAAGACTATTTGTCCGGCCTTAATATTGGAGATAAAGATGATCTAGGGCAAATTTCAATCAAGGCTATCTATTCGGGTTTAATGTAAAGAAGATTTGGGTAAATCTCAATCAAGTTATCTGTTTGGCCTTAATGTTGGAGGTAAAGAAGATTTTGAATAAGATCTCAATCAAGACTATCTGTCTGGCCTTAATGTTGAAGGTAAAGATTTGGGTAAATATCAATTAAAGCTATCTGTTTGGCCTTAATGTTAGAGATAAAGAATAATCAAAGACTATCTGTCTAGCCTTAATGTTGGAGATAAAGATGATCTGGGGCAAATCTCAATCAAGGCTATCTGTTTGGCCTTAATGCTAAAGGTAAAGATGATTTGGGGTAAATCTCAATCAAGGCTATCTGTTTGGCCTTAATGTTGGAGATAGAGAAGGTTTAGCGAATTTTAATCAAGGCTATCTGTTCGGCCTTAATGTTGAAGATAGAGAAGGTCTGAAGTGAATCAAGGCTATCTGTCCGGCCTTAATATTGGAGATAGAGAAAGTTTGATGTGAATCTCAATCAAGACTATATGTCAGCCTTAATGTTGGAAATAAAGATGATCTGAAGTAAATCTCAATCAAGGCTATCTATTCAGCCTTAATGTAAAGAAGATTTTGGATAAGATAAATTAGTGAAAAGAGAGCCTTGACCTACGATGAGTCGACTCGCGAGATTCTGAGGAAGAGCCTCTGTTTATGGCTAGTCGGCTCAAGATTTTGGTTGTGCCAAAGAAACTTGGGCTTCTGAATGTGAAGGGTTGGGCCTTTCAGAAGGCTCAAAGGAACTTTGCCGAGAGCAAAGGGACTCTGAAAGTCACGCTTTGTTGATTAGATCTGAAAAGGTATCATTTAGCTTCAAAGAGACACTGGTCAGTTTTAGGAGGTGTCGATCAGGTTGGAGGAAGTATTGGTCAGCTTTAGGAGATGTCGATGAGGCTATTGGCTCAGCTTATTCATGATGGTGTATGATTGTAGATGATTGCATAGGTACTGGTGCACAGATGATGCATGTATGTTTTAGTATTCATGGACCTTTTGCTTAACTTCTATGCCATGTAAGATTTGTGATGATGCCTATAATGGATGATTGCATGAATACATGAGGGTGGAGACATGCATGTGTAGACTAAGAAACTCGACAAAGCTGAGGAATTCAACTTGGGTTGGTATGGAAAAATTGCCATGGTGGCATTATGAGGAGTTTGAGGGGTTGCTTCATATTTCAGAATCTAGTGGCCTGTGGTTTCTGTTTTGGTGCTGTCGAGGAGGAACTGTGCCTATTCTAAGGAGATAGGGAATATGGCTTGGCTACGACTCAAAGAAAACTCTGGTGGTGCCAGAGTTTAAAGTCCAACATTTTTTATGAATTTTTCAAGAGTTTTTGACTTGCCTCAGGATGTTGCAAGCCAGATGATGGTTGGTGATGGTTAAGTGAATTTGACCACTGTGATTGAAAAGTTCCATGATTCCAGTGACCAGGGCGATATAAGGGGTGTAGAGGCTCAACATGAGGGTCTTGATTTTCTATTTGAGTGTCAGTTATGGGTCTGTTGATTTGGGTGATGCCACAATGGCAGATAGAATAGAGGTATTTTGTGGCTAGAGCTGTGCTGGCGAAGACACTGATGAGCCTCAATTGCTTTGTTAAGGATTTAGAGAGATGAACTGTCTTGCTAGTTATTCCCCGGTGATAAAAATTTGTCTATTCTTATCCTTTTTGCTTTAGTGCTTTATGGATGTCTGTTTTAGGTTTTAGGTTATCTTGAAAGCGTGGTTGATGGATCATTTTCAGGTGGTGGCCCCTGCTTTTCAATCTGCTCATGCTTTATTGATACTCGATCAAAGATCAGATAGGATGACTGCTTGCAACTTACCCCCGGCAAACACATTTTTAGCACTACCAATTGTAGAGGATTTGATCTCTCATGACCGGGAGCCATGGTTGTCGAGTGATTTGCTTGTTGGGCTTAGTTTGAATGACTTTCCACTAGGGAGTAAGGGTTTTAAGGCAGATGGGACAGACTCAGGATGTGCCCCCAGCTTTTCTTTCTTGGGGTTTATGCAGATCATACCTTCCATTGCTAGAGTTATCAGGTGATGACTGGCTGAGGAGTTTTCATGCTGTTTATTTTGGGATTTCACTTGGGATCACAGAGAAGTTGATAAAGGTGGTTTGGCCAATTGAGAAAGAGTACCAAGTAGCCCTGCGGAGGGTAACATAGTTGAGGAAGGATGGACTGCAAGAGAAGCCATTGGTGGAGCGAGGACTGCAACATAGACAGAGGGGTGACTCAATCTTTGAAGGAGACTCAAGGATTTACTGGAAGTGCGACACCATGGCTTACAGTAGTGACTCAAAGAAGGATATTGTGACAGACTTTGACTCGGATAAGAACACGAGAGATTTGCATCTCAGGAGGTAAAGGGGGACTGGCTAGGCCATTACTTCAGACGTGACCCCTCTTTTTTTTTTTTGGAATAATTACAAGTTGACAGGACTACACGAAACAAGATAAGCTATAGACGACAATGAAAGGGCTATCCTTTATGATGGGTTTGTATTTTGCAAGATTTGATCATCACTGAATGAGACATCTTTTATTTTTGCTCTAATTCCTACCTAAGCCGCCCTTTCAAGTTTTCAGCTTAGCGAACATTCTCTCTCTCTCTCTCTCTTTTTCTTTTTTTTTCTTTTTTTTTTTTTTGTTTAGGCAAAAGAATCAAGTGAATGATGTACTAGGCACAAAGAAATGAGAATGCGATACAAACAAAATATTTTGTATTATGATTTGGACCGCACCCGAATTAGGCTGCCTACGTATTCTTTACATCACTTTTTCATCGATTTTTTCTTTTAGGGAGAATCAGGTCCACATAGTTCTTATTATATACGCATGAGAAATAAAAATGAAATGCAAATGTCATCTTTGGATGATGTATCGTTTCAGCTAATCCAGGTTGCCAAGATGGGAGAATTCACTTTCGTCCATGCTCGTGAAGATAGTGCCTCTGTCGGATAGGATCTTCTTATTTTGTCTTCATTCTTCGCAGCTTCTTCTTGGCAGGCTTCTTGTAGGTCAGGTTCTTGTAAACTATAATGCTTGGAGTATCCCTATCATGTCCTTGTCTTTGTGCATAATAGCTTATGATCTTTTCACTATTGTCATGCTGATGTAATGTATGAGATTTTTTTCTGTGCCCTAATTAGTTGATCCTTTTGCCTTTTTTTTTATTATATTTTTTTTTATTTTTGTTTTTTTTGAAATTTTTTTTATTCTTTTCTTTTTTAAGATGTCCCATTTAAAGATAAATCAGAAAAAATTAATGCAAATTAAAAAAGCTCAAAATTTTATTACTGAAAAAAGAGTCCCATCACGAGTACATTAAAGGATAAGCCTAAAAGATGAAATACAGACTCAAAAGGACAAGACCTAACAGACTCAAATTCAAAAAAAGATTTAATAGAAACAAACTCAAAAGACTTTGACATAGACTCTAACTCAAGTGACTTCCATACTAACTCAAATGACTCTGACACGGATCCGGAGAACTTGGATAAGGGCACAACAGTGTTGGCACTCTTCTCAAAATACCGGTTATTGGATGAAGCTGAGATGGTCGGGTGTGGTCGGTGGTTCAGAGAAGGATACGTGGTAGTGCTAGACTTTGGGTTTGGGAGCAATGATGTCTCCACTGTCAATGAGGTCTTGGATTTTATGCTTCAGAACCTGGCATGCATCAGTTTTGTGCCTCGGCCCTTGATGATAATCGCAGTACTCATTAGCATTATAACCCTTAAGCAAGGGGTTTGGAGGAGGTCATGAGTCTAAAGGCTTAACCATGCTAGCCTCTAAGGTTTTCTTGTAAACGACGCTGAGGGGCATGCCCAGCTCAGAGAAGGTCCTCCTTGTTTTCCAATTCATCTGTTGGTGACAGGACACAACATTTACCTCTCCCTCTGTTTGGGTGGTGTTGGTGGTGTTCTTGTGATACCTAGAGGATTCATCCTTGATTTGTCTTGATTGAATCAAATCCTCGATCTTGGTGGCGGTGGCAATGAGAGCTTTGAAGCTAGGGAGATATTGTGTTTGCAGATGAGCCTGATATTGGGGGAGGAGGTTCTTGACGATGATGTCAATTTGCTCTACTTCAGATGGACGGTTCACCATTTGAGCCGCTTTTGTTCTCCACCTTATAAGGAACGCGGTGAAGGATTCTCTTAGCCCTTGTTTGGTGGTTTCTAAATCTCAACGGATGACATCCACCTCGATGTTATAGTGGTATTGTTTGACAAATACATTATATATGTCATCCCAAGTCTTCTTGTGATTTTTGTCGAGATCTAGTAACCACTTAATAGCAGCCCCGATCAATGACTATTGGAATAGCTGAGCAAGGAGCTCATCGTCCACATCAAAAGGTCTTATGGCACCCACATACATCTTGAGATGAGTTCTGGGACATGTAGTGCCATTAAACTTGTCCATGATTGGCATTTTAAATTTTGGTGAAACTCGTGCATTTGGGAAGAGAGCTAAGGAGTCGACATCTATCATGTCTTCGTGCTTTTTGACATTCTTGAGCATTTTTTCCATGACCTCAACTTTCTCCAGTAATTTCTTAGTTTCGGGAAAGCTAAAGAAATCTCCACTTCGAAAATGATTCGTAGTGGGACAGGGAGTGGTTGTGTTTAAATCCATGGTCAAAGAGGTTGGAGTCTCAGGTGCTTTTCCCTTATCGGTGAGGTCGATAATGGGAGTAGTAAAAGTGGGGGCATGGCTGGTCCCGACTTGGGTGGAGTTGTGCTGAATAGGAGGAGGAGCGATAAGAGCATTGGTCATTTCTCTCACCTCATTGATGATTGACTGACGTTGGGAGTTGAGGGTGTCAGTAAAGGTGGCAGACTGGGCATTGAGGGCATTGGTGAAAGTTTCAGCTTGGGTCTGAAGAGCGTGGTGAGTGCAGCTTGAAAAGTTTCCTCTTGTTTTTTGAGGAGGCTGGTGAAGAAAGCGCTCATGGCATCTTGATCAAAGTTGAAGGTATTGGCCATTGGTATCTTGAAACAGACAGAAAAAATGGATAAGAAAACGGATTTGTGAAGGAAAAATGGCATGAATGTGAAGATGTGTCGGGAAAAGGATTCCCTCCACATGGTTGGTCACTAGGTTTTTATGTTGACAGGGTGAGTGTGTGAGGTGTTTTTAGGGTAATGGACCACCAGTTTGGGTCTTTGAGGGTTGACCTTGTCGAGTTTTCCGTGTTATGTGTGCATGATCATGTCATGATGCATGCTGAAAAAAGTTTCATGTACATGCAAAAGTATCTATTATTACGGTACATGGAACCTAAGGTCAAAGGCTAGGGCGACTATATGCACAAGGATGAAGGGTGGTTTGATTTAAGGGTCCTCGTCCCACTAGAACATCAATATACCTAACCACATGTGAGGCAAGGAGCCTCGCGTGTGTCCAACAGTACTGATTGCTCTTTACACCACCGAAATGATCGGGGATTCATCGCGGGGTGGAATGCTTTTGCTATCTCCCAATATACTCAAAGAGAGTTATCGAGCCAATGCTACTTGCCATCCAAAAAGTTTCCCTAAAGCTAAGGTTTAGGCAAGGAGCCTTTATTATGCAATGTGATGCATGAAAGTCAAATTATACTTAATAAGCCAAAAGGAGATTATTTTGGAAAAATTTTCCTTAACCAAATAGTAATCCTCTTATTTTCCTTTTTATTAAAAAAAAGGTGGCAACCAGTCCCTAGTGGAGTCGCCAGCTGTGAGGCCTCGCCCGAGCATCGGCCCGATCCGCTAGAGGGAACCGGGATGCTTATTCGGGTTTAAACTCACGATGGAACCCTCGGGTTCGGATTTGGTTGATTTTGAAAAATGATTTTTGAGAGTCGCCACCCTAATTTATTTTTAAATGGGAAAATTAAGGAAAAACCCGTTTGACTCCAATTCATTAATTTTTAATTAATTTGCCCATGGATAAAATCACTAGCCTTGAATCAGGTTGAGTTCGGGGACTAGGCTTTTGGTTTTAAATAATCACAATTTGGCTCTTAAGTTTAATTTGACTTGAAAATTAGATTTCATGAATAACATTTATAAGATGATTTTAAGAAAATGCATGAATATGGCAAAATATGAATGAATTGTTGAAATAAAACATTCACGAATTAATTAAAGAAAGGGAAAAGAGATTGATTGGGATTTAGATTTGAGGTTTGGATTTAGATTCCAAACGTGCCTACATACCCTATTGAATAGGGATCAAAACCCACGTAGTTCGTTCGACGGTTAAGTGGAGGGGTTTAGGAGTTGATCAAATTGATTTTGGTTTGGGTGTGTTGAAAGTGAAGAAAAAAGGCTGATACCTTGACTTTTAGTTGACGAAGGGTTTTACCAGACCGAAATTTTGTTTTATCGGGATCGGGTGATTGGATGGATTGGAAGATTAATTAATTAATTAAAATGATTAATTAATTAATTTGGATGAAAGGTGGATTGAGAAAAAAAGATTATTTTGATTTTGGAAAAAAAATGATTAATTAATTAAAAGGATTAATTAATTAATTTGGATGAAAAGTAAATTAAGAAAAATGATTAATTTGATTTTGGAAAAAAAGTGATTAATTAATTAAAAAGATTAATTAATTAATTTTAATTAAAAAAAGAGTTTTAGTTAATTAAAAAGATTAATTAACTTGGTTAGGGTGAGATAATTAATTAATTAAAAAAATTAATTAATCAATTAGAGAGTGATTGAAGGGAGAAGAAGAGAGGAATTTGAGGATAGCCATCTACCCAAATTCAAGGATGTGTAAAAATGAGGGAATGGGAGCCTATTTATAGGCAAATGGGTGGAGGGTAGTTTAGGTAATGGAAATGTGGAAAGACCATGGGGATAGGGTCAAAAAATGGCTGATTAATGGACAAAGAGGGGTACAAAAGTCATTTTACGCATGTGGGGCCCACTGGAGCATAATGGGGGCGTGCCCTGGCGCGGCGCCGCACAGGCCTTTGCCGCATGCTGCAAAGGCGTGGCGCGGCACCGCGCAGACCTGACGCAGTGCCACACGGCCCCCATGCGGCACGCCACGTGGCTTGGCACACTTCCCGAGGTTGTTCTTTCTTTTTCTTTTTTTTTAAGAGATTGGTTGTTGGTATGGAGTTTGAGAAATTTGGATGCATGGTGGCAATGTGAGAAATTAGCGGGACCACCATAATAGCTCCGCGCAACGAGTTAAATTCAGCAAGTGTTAAAAGCTGCAGTTGAATGCTAAAGGTGTAAAATCGAGGGTTCATAAGCTTTAAAGTGAAACTTCCAAAATACAACATAATATGTACATGATGATACTAAAACTAGCAACGCAATTTCCAAGCGAAGACGTAGAACTTGGAATTTACCTTGCCGAACCATCAACTGATCCTAAAAATAAATAACAACTATGGGGTGAGACAAAGCTCAGTGAGTACAAAATAATACTATATAAAATAACCAATGGTAGGTGGTTTAATAATAATTTCTTATAGCAATAAAATAAAATGGTTCAAGAGTTATTCTTATGAAATACTTTTCCATATATAATACATATTGTATTTTAGCAGCACATTTCCTTTCTTAGAATCGGGGTGTTTCCCCCATAATCAATCAAGTGGCAGCCTACGCCTTGCTCACTCCCCATTCCTAGTCACACATACAACTGATCAGGCCGCATGTACTGGGGACCTTAAACCCTTCCCAGCTAAGGTTCGGATACTCTTTACCCTATCCGCGGGTTCATTACCATTGTGCACAAGGTCTGATGTATTGCTCCACATCAGAGGGGTATTCTGCTTATCATGATATCATTATAACATTTTATTTCTCTATCCATGAAATGATTCAATGGATAATATACCAATAGATAATCAAAATCCCTATCATGGATCATATTATGAGATTAAGCAATAAGGCTCATTTGGCCAAGTGCCATAAAGGATATTTAATTCAATATTCGGTAAAGCATATCATGCATGCCAAAGAATTGCAATGCATTTTAATTAGGGAAAGTCATTCAACATTCATGCTTATATTTGAGGCACAAGGAATATAATATTATTAGGTACTCACCTTTTGCTCCTTAGCTCCTATACCGATAGTTCTAATGCATAATTATAACGAGGCTCCTCGGTATCCCGAGCAATACTTTTGCCTTTCGATTCTACAAATACATCCCAAACAATCACATATTAATTCCTACTCCTTTAACTTGCTAATCTCATTCTAACTCAACTTAACATCAACTTTCTACTACTAATCACCAAAACACATTCCAATATATTAAACAATAACATCCATAAACACATTAATTATTTAATCACTTTATTCCAAAATCCCATGTTGTCCAAATCCTTTCTTCAAAATAGTTAGGTTCCTTTTCCTTCCTAATTCCTTAATTAAATCCTATGTTCATCAATGGAAACCAATGCAATTAATTTTCTAACATTTAGGGAAATTAACAAAATTCAAAAATCAAAATCTCTACTTTGGCATATTCCAAATAGAGTTGAAAAATCATTTTCATCAACCACATTTCAAATTGACTTCATAAACATAAAATTGAACTAATCACAAGCTTATTTAACCAATAAATCTTAAAAATTCAAGTTTAAATCTTGGAACTCCCAATGTGACTCAAAACTCCAAGATTTAGGAAAAATTATCAAATTCATTTTCAACTTCAAATTGAACATGGATTTATCAAATTAATACTCAAACAATCAACATTCATACACCAATTGAAATTAATCTCTTTCAATTCCCATAAACCCTAACTTTACCAAATTGGGATGATTTGAGGAAAACCCAAAATTTCTTAATCAAATCTCAAATTGATCTTTCAAAGATGAAATTAATGTCATGCAAAGCCTACCACAACAATCAAACACTTACACTTCTCATTACACACTTCCCTTATATCATGTATTATGCCTTCAAGAATTTCAATTTTTGAATAAAATCTCTAAATTCAATTTTTACATTTTTCAACCACTTTTCAACATCCCAAATAACCTTAGATATTGTTAAAAAAAATTTTGGACACTTCCCCTAAAAACCCTAGTTTGGCCGAACCCTACCTAAACTCCTTCTTCATTGACTTTTCATGCTTCCTTTGTTATTATTCCTCTATTAAACCCCAAATCCTTAACCCCTATTCTCATATTTCATCACTTAACATGCCAAACTAACTCTTCTTCAAATCATTCCACCAAAATCCAATTATAGAAATCAAAAGAAAAGAAATAGTTACTAACAATCTATCACACTTAAGCTAAAAAAAGAAAAGAATCACTTAGGTAATAAATCTCACATTGAAATGCTCCAAATTTAGCTCTAAGTTGAAGAACAAGTTGAGAGGTTTTTAGTCTTTGGTGAGGGTGAAATTTTTGGTGTAGGTTATAAATGAAATGGTTTAACACATTTTCATTTTATATACAAATAGAATCAATGGTGGTGATTTAATCCTACAAGATCAATGGTCATATTTTTACTTAAGATGGAGGGCTAAGATTGATCAAGATGGATGGTTGAGATGGCCCTTAGGTGTATGGTGACTAAGCATCATAATAATGAATCCCATCATCACCAAAATGAACATAATCATGGTGATGGAAAAGTAGGAAGCTTAGGTGTAAAGTTGACTTAAGTCAACAAATATGGCTAATCTAACTCATTCTCATCCTAACCCCTTATTAACTTGTTCTAACCATAATTTAGTCAAGCTCCGTGCAAAATTAGAGGCCTTAGGGCCGGCCACTCCATGGGCTTGGGCTTTGAGTCCAAAAGCCCATCAACAAGCCCACTCGAAAAACGTTTCCCGAACTTAAAAATTTTTCGTAACTTTTTCCCTTCCCTTTCACTTGGCATTTTAAATCATACCTCCCCATATCATAATAAGCTTAAACTAATCCATATTGCCTAAATTAATTCAATAAAATATACAATAAATATTTATATTTCATAAAAATATACTCTTAAGCACTTAGCACTAACAAGAGTTTCTTTCATCTTATCACCATGTCATTGATACTATACTCATAAAATTGATATTCTATGGTATTATTATAACTCTGATGAGCTATGGAGACCTTGGATATTACATTCTATCCCCCTTAAAAAAAATTCGTCCACGAATTTTAAAACTTACCCGTTATTGAAACAAATGCGGGTATCGTTGTAGCATATCGTTCTCACTTTCCCATGTGCATTCCTCCACATTGTGGTTTCGCCATTGCACTTTCACCGTTGGTACTTCTTTATTTCTTAGCTTCTTTATTTGTCGATCTAGAATGGTAATTGGAACCTCTTCATAAGAAAGGTCTCTGTCAATCTCAATATGCTGGGGTTGCAATATGTGCGATGGATCAGATACATACTTTCTCAACATCGATACATGAAACACTAGATGTACATGTTCCAGTGCAGGTGGTAGTGCTAACTTATACGAAACTTCTTCGACTCTACCGAGAATCTCGAAAGGTCCGACAAATCGAAGAGATAGCTTTCCCTTCTTGCCAAATCTTATTACTCCCTTCATTGGTGAAACTTTCAAGAATACATGGTCCCCCATGGCAAATTGAATATCATTCCTCTGAAGATCGGCATAGCTCTTGTGACGACTAAAAGCAGTTTTCAGTCTCTCCCGAATAACATTTACCTTTTCTGTGACTTCTCTTACCATATTAGGGGCTTCCAAATATTTATCACTAACCTCAGCCCAACAGATTGGAGATCGACACTTTCTACCGTACAATGCTTCGTAAGGTGTCATTCCTATAGAGGAATGATAACTATTATTGTATGCAAATTCAATAAGCGGAAGGTGCCTATCCTAGCCACCTCCAAAGTCTATAACACACATGCGAAGCATATCCTCCAATGTTTGAATTGTTCTCTCAGACTGCCCATCAGCCTGTGGATGAAAAGCGGTGCTGAAGTCAAGTTATGTTCCTAATGCCTCTTGTAATCTTTACCAAAATCTCGAAGTAAATTGAGTACCTCGATCTAAAATAATTGAAAGTGGAACTCCATACAGTCTTACAATGTTATCAACATAAATACGAGCATAATCAATTGCTGTATACGTGGTCTTCACTTCGATGAAGTGTACTAACTTGGTCAATCGGTCCACAATGACCCAGATAGAGTCATAACCTTTCATCGTCTTGGGTAGTCCCACTACGAAATCCATAGTAACACGTTCCCACTTCCACTCTGGCAATTTTATCTCCTGAAGTAATCTAGAAGGTCGTTGATGTTTGAACTTCACCTGCTGACAGGTAAGACAAGAGGCAACAAAATTCGCCACGTCCTTC
Organism: Reutealis trisperma; assembly: GCA_947687605.1. Lineage (NCBI taxonomy): Eukaryota > Viridiplantae > Streptophyta > Magnoliopsida > Malpighiales > Euphorbiaceae > Reutealis > Reutealis trisperma. The sequence continues at coordinate 773,049 of CANTUT010000222.1, read as the reverse complement.
TTTAATCCCGGCCACCAATATGAATTCTTTACATCATGGTACATTTTGGTGGCACCCGGATGTACACTATAAGGGGTCTAGTGTGCTTCCTTTAAAATTTTCTCCCTTAGACCTTCTACATTCGGCACACAAAGCCGATTGCCACATTTCAGAACGCCTTCTTCCACCTTAAACTCTGGAGCTTGCCCCTTTTCTAAATCTTCCTTGATCTTCACCAAATGAGGATCTTGACTTTGAAAAGTCTTAATTTCATCAATAAGCTTCGGCTTCACTTGGAAGTAGGCTAACAATACTTGTGAGTCACTTATCTCTAATTGCAAGCCTTCATCAAACATCCGCTTCATCTCCCTCACCACTAGTCTCCTTCGTCCTTCTATGTGAGAAAGACTACCCATAGATTTTCTACTAAGAGCATCTGCAAGAACGTTGGCTTTACCAGGGTGATAAAAGATTTGACAATCATAATCCTTAAGTAACTCTACCCATCGCCGTTGTCTCAAATTTAAATCCCTTTGCTTTAAAATATATTGAAGGCTCTTATGATCAGTATAGATCTCACACTTTTCCTCATATAAATAATGTCTCCATATTTTTAAAGGAAAGACCACCGCTGCCATTTCTAGATCATGAGTAGGGTAGTTCACCTCCTGTCTCTTTAATTGCCTAGATGCATAGGCAATAACCTTCCCATTCTGCATTAGTACACACCCTAAGCCAACTCTTGAGGCATCACAGTATATAGCGAAACCTTCACTCCCATCCGGTAAGGCTAATACTAAAGCTGAGATCAAGAAATCCTTAAGCTTTTGGAAACTGTCTTCGCAAGCTTCATCCTACTTATACTTAACTTGCTTCCTAGTAAGCTTCGTTAACGGTGCCGCTATCTTGGAGAAGTCTTTTATGAATCGACGGTAGTAACCTGCCAACCCTAAGAAACTCCTCACCTCCGTAACTGTGGTAGGTCGAGGCCAATTTGTTATTGCTTCCACTTTCTTAGGGTCTACCTTGATTCCTTCCTTACTCACCATGTGTCCAAGGAAACATACTTGTTCCAGCCAAAAGTCACACTTTGACAACTTGGCGTAAAGCTTATGTTCCCTTAAAGTCTGTAACACCATTCTTAACTGTTCTTCATGGTCCTCCTTACTCTTCGAGTAGATTAAGATATCATCAATAAACATGATTACAAACCTATCCAAGAAAGGTTTGAATACTCGATTCATCAGGTCCATGAAAGCTGCTGGGGCATTGGTCAATCCAAACGGCAACACAGTAAACTCATAATGACCATACCTCATTTTGAATACAGTTTTACAAACATCCTCGCCTTGAATCTTTAGCTGATGATATCCTGATCGTAAATCAATTTTTGAGAAGTATTTAGCCCCTTGTAACTGGTCAAATAAATCATCAATCCTTGGCAAAGGATATTTATTCTTCATAGTCACCCTATTCAGCTGCCTATAATCAATACACAATTTAAGGGATCCATCTTTCTTTTTGACAAACAAAACTGAAGCGCCCTACAGAGAACTACTCGGTTTAATAAAACCCTTATCGAGTAAATCTTACAGCTGAACCTTTAACTCCTTTAACTTTGAAGGTGCCATCCGGTAAGGTAGTATTGATATCGGTTGAGTTCCAGGTAGAAGCTCAATCGAAAACTCAATTTCTCTATCCGAGGGCATTCCCGATAACTCCTCAAGAAAGACATTAGAAAAGTCCTCTACAACAAGTATTTTCTTAAGATCACTACCCTCTTTATTAACATCCACTACCTGTGCTAAATATGCTTGACATCCCTTCCTTAACATTCTTTTTGCCCCTATAGTCAAAATAAGACTTATAGGCAAATTACTCTGATTCCCCTGAAATCTAAACTTCTGCCCATATTCTCCTTTAAAATCAATTCTTTTACTCCGACAATCTATTTTAGCATTATGCTGGGACAACCAATCCATACCTAATATAACATCAAATCCTAACATTTCTAGTTCAATCAAATTCACTGGAAGTTTTCTACTTCCAATTTCGACAACACAGTCTGCATACATTCGATCTACTATCACCTTATCTTCTAATGGAGTGCTTATAATCAAAGTTTCATGCATAACTTCCTTATCTCTTCCTAGCCTTCTAGCAAAATATGGTGAAACAAAAGAATGCATCACATCCGAATCAAACAAATAATTAGCACTTACTGACTGAACAGAGACAGTACCTGTAACGACATTATTAGAAGTTCCTGCTTCTTGCTGATTGAGAGCGTATACTCTCCCTCGACCCCTGCCCTCAGTGGCTTTAACCTCATTCAAGGATTGACCCACTCCTCTTCCTCGTCCTCTTTGGCTGGGGTTTTCAGGTCTATATATCTGGCCCGCAGGTTGTGACACTGCTGTCACTGCCCTTGGATTGACCGTCTACGGACAATCTTTAATGAAATGTCCTATCTGACCACATCTCAGACGTGCTCCCGAGGCTCTCATACATTCCCCCTTATGTGGTCTTCCACATAAGGTACATATGGGAATAAATTGGCTCTGCTGTCCGGATCGAAAATTACTTGCATTATCCAACGTAGATGTCGCCAAATTACCACCAGTCCGAAACCAATTCTGCCCACTTCCTCGTGATTGATAGGGGGTGGAAACAGTGAAAGTCTGCTCCAAACCTCTACTCTGACTAGAATTACCTCGCTGCTCACTACCCTGCCCCTTGTTCTTATTCTTTTGTTTTTGATCCCTTTCCATCCATTCTGCTCTCTCTGCCTTATGCCTCGCCTCTATAAGCTTAGTCTTGTCAATCAGCTTGGCCATGGTGGGAAACTCAATAGCCACCAAGACATGGTATAATGGAGCCACAATCCCTGGCAAAATTGGTCAACTCTACTTGCTTCAGTTGGTACGATGTGAGTGGCGTACTTGCTTAACCTTTTGAAGTCTCGAGCATACTCCGAAACCAGGCCTCTGCTTCAATTGTTTAAACTGAAGTGCCCGATTCTGTCTCTCGCCTTTAGACAGAAATTCATTCATTAATTCTCGTTTGAACTCTTCCCAAGTAGGAGGGTCATCTCCATACAGTCGTTCTTCCATGTTTCTTTGAAACCAACTCCATGCTTCACTTAGAAGTTGGACTCCTATTAACTCGATCAATTTCTCATCTGAGCACGTCATCCTCTAGGCTATCTTGTCCATCTCCTCCAAAAACTTCTGGGGATCCTCTCCTTCTTCCCCTGAAAATTCTGGCGATTTGAATTTTTTCAAATCGTGCACCGTAACTCCTTCCTCTGGTAACATTCGTCTCCTCACCTTACGTGGTGCTCGTGGTAAGATGGGAGGTGCGTCATTCTCTTGTGGTGCAGGTGGCACCTTAGGTGGTGGTGGAACTTCCTGACGTTGTCGCCTTAAGTCCAAAAGTTCCTGCCTCAGCGCTTCTCATTCTTGTCGTAATGCTTCCCTATTTTCTAGCGATCTTGGTCCTCCACCACTTGCAGCACGTTGCCTTGATCGGGAAGATTCCAGATCAATATTTTGAACAGACGCAGCATCGGATGCTGCATCTGGGACGAGGCTATCAGTTTCCTGGGACCCTTGTCCCTTCTGCTGAGCGATCCTGTAGGGCAACATCTATGCCAAAATAATATGCATAGTGTCATTCACCCTTCAAAATCTTGATATTCAAGATATACAAAAATTATATATACACATTAATCATCAATTCACTTTACTCACATCATCTCATTATTCATACATATACCATTTGGCCATTGCATATAATTCACAGAGCAAAATCATTATCACATAATAACCATTTCCATATAAACATTGCAACACCTTCATTATTATTTCTTTGTTCTATAAACATACACACATATGTACAAGTACTATATAACTGTAGCATTCTTTTAGTCATCCTAAGTTTAGATCATTCCTAACATTTTTTTTTATACACATAAAGCATACTATGCCCAAAATGTGATCATGGTCTACCTACCCATAATCTATCCCCTACTCCTCATATTCCCTCTAATCATTGGAGGTCTCTTCCTCTCCTGGCCCCACTTGCCTATGAGCCGTAGACATCATAGATGAGGATAGCAAACGTCTCCTCACAGGACACCTCTCCTCAGAATGGTCAAATCTTCCACATGCAGCACACAGATGCTTGAGAAATCCCAACATCAAATCTCTAAGAGGTGGAATTGGTCTCGCCCCTGGGTTCCTACACCTATTGCTAATCCTTGCCAGTTCCTACTTTAAGTTCCTCACTGTCCTCCTCAGGTTAAGTACTTCATTCCGCAACATATGAAGCTCTCTTATAATCTCTTCATTCTTAGTCTTCATCCTAACTACCCAAACAGGATTAGGATCCTCCTCTGGATCAATCTCCTCTGAATCAGGATAAGTAACTGAGGCTGCATCAGATATATCTCTCTCCTCAATAGGGTTACGAACCCCCGACATCTACACATTACCAAGCACAAGCAACATTTCACAACTTATGAATATTATATAATAACAATATATAAAATTCCACAAATATCACAGAAAGAGGATAACTTAATATATAATATTGACGCGGATCTAACTTAACAGGATACTTTATTGACAACAATGGATCCTATGCTTCATGGTTTAGCTTATACCTAAAAATAGGCAAAAAGACTCAAATCTTCGCTCTGATACCACCTTTGTCACGACCCATCTTTGAGCCGTGACTGTCCTAGGGCATAGGGAGACGTAAGGTCACATAAACCCATAGAACAACTTATAACTCATAAGCTATTACTATTACGTTATCCTTAACCCAAGATCGTAGCCATAATTCTTATTCCTTATTACCGATTACTATGTTAATTACCCATGTAATAGTCATTCAACGTCTAAATTCATTTTCATACTTATCGCTTTTGAACTCCATTTTTCAGTATTCTAATTGCAACTCAAGTGAGTATTAATCATGTATCTGAACTGTACTAAGATAATACCCAACCACACATACTAATGATACTCTAAGTTATACCATTATTACAGACTTTAATAAAACATGGAGCTCTAGAGTGAAACTTCCAAAATACAACATAATATGTACATGATGATACTAAAACTAGCAACGCAATTTCCAAGCGAAGACGTAGAACTTGGAATTTACCTTGCCGAACCATCAACTGATCCTAAAAATAAATAACAACTATAGGGTGAGACAAAGCTCAGTGAGTACAAAATAATACTATATAAAATAACCAATGGTAGGTGGTTTAATGATAATTTCTTATAGCAATAAAAAAAAAATGGTTCAAGAGTTATTCTTATGGAATACTTTTCCATATATAATACATATTGTATTTTAGCAGAACATTTTCTTTCTTAGAATCGGGGTGTTTCCCCCATAATCAATAGAGTAGTAGCCTACACCTTGCTTACTCCCAATTCCTAGTCACACATACAACTGATCAGGCCATATGTACTGGGGACCTTAAACCCTTCCCAGCTAAGGTTCGGATACTCTTTACCCTATCCGTAGGTTCATTACCATTGTGCACAAGGTCTGATGTATTGCCCTATATCAGAGGGGTATTATGCTTATCATGATATCATTATAACATTTTATTTCTCTATCCATGAAATGATTCAATGGATAATATACCAATAAATAATCAAAATCCCTATCATGGATCATATTATGAGATTAAGCAATAAGGCTCATTTGGCCAAGTGCCATAAAGGATATTTAATTCAATATTCGGTAAAGCATATCATGCATGCCAAAGAATTGCAATGCATTTTAATTAGGGAAAGTCATTCAACATTCATGCTTATATTTAAGGCACAAGGAATATAATATTATTAGGTACTCACCTTTTGCTCCTTAGCTCCTATACCGATAGTTCTAATGCAGATTATAACTAGGCTCCTCGGTATCCCGAGCAATACCTTTGCCTTTTGATTCTACAAATACATCCCAAATAATCGCATATTAATTCCTACTCCTTTAACTTGCTAATCTCATTCTAACTCAACTTAACATCAACTTCCTACTACTAATCACCAAAACACATTTCAATACATTAAACAATAACATCCATAAACACATTAATTATTTAATCACTTTATTCCAAAATCCCATGTTGTCGAAATCCTTTCGTCAAAACAATTAGGTTCCTTTTCCTTCCTAATTCCTTAATTAAATCCTATGTTCATCAATGGAAACCAATGCAATTAATTTTCTAACATTTAGGGAAATTAACAAAATTCAAAAATCAAAATCTCTACTTTGGCATATTCCAAATAGAGTTGAAAAATCATTTTCATTAACCACATTTCAAATTGACTTCATAAACATAAAATTGAACTAATCACAAGCTTATTTAACCAATAAATCTTAAAAATTCAAGTTTAAATCTTGGAACTCCCAATGTGACTCAAAACTCCAAGATTTAGGAAAAATTATCAAATTCATTTTCAACTTCAAATTGAACATGGATTTATCAAATTAATACTCAAACAATCAACATTCATACACCAATTGAAATTAATCTCTTTCAATTCCCATAAACCCTAACTTTACCAAATTGGGATGATTTGGGGAAAACCCAAAATTTCTTAATCAAATCTCAAATTGATCTTTCAAAGATGAAATTAATGTCATGCAAAGCCTACCACAATAATCAAACATCAAATTACACTTCACATTACACACTTCCCTTATATCACGCATTATGCCTTCAAGAATTTCAATTTTTGAATAAAATATCTAAATTCAATTTTTACATTTTTCAACCACTTTTCAACATTCCAAATAATCTTAGATATTGTTAAAAATTTTTTTGGACACTTCCCCTAAAAACCCTAGTTTGGCCGAACCCTACCTAAACTCCTTCTTCATTGACTTTTCATGCTTCCTTGTTATTATTCCTCTATTAAACCCCAAATCCTTAACCTCTATTCTCATATTTCATCACTTAACATGCCAAACTAACTCTTCTTCAAATCATTCCACCAAAATCCAATTATATAAATCAAAAGAAAAGAAATAGTTACTAACAATCTATCACACTTAAGCTAAGAAAAGAAAAGAATCACTTAGGTATTAAATCTCACCTTGAAATGCTCCAAATTTAGCTCTAAGTTGGAGAACAAGTTGAGAGGTTTTTAGTCTTTGGTGAGGGTGAAATTTTTGGTGTAGGTTACAAATGAAATGGTTTAACACATTTTCATTTTATATACAAATAGAATCAATGGTGGTGATTTAATCCTGCAAGATCAATGTTCATATTTTACTTAAGATGGAGGGCTAAGATTGATCAAGATGGATGGTTGAGATGGCCCTTAGGTGTATGGTGACTAAGCATCATAATAATGAATCCCATCATCACCAAAATGAACATAATCATGGTGATGGAAAAGTAGGAAGCTTAGGTGTAAAGTTGACTTAAGTCAACAAATATGGCTAATCTAACTCCTTCTCATCCTAACCCCTTATTAACTTGTTCTAACCATAATTTAGTCAAGCTCTACCCAAAATTAGAGGCCTTAGGGCCCGCCACTCCATGGGCTTGGGCTTGAGTCCAAAAGTCCATCAACAAGCCCACTCGAAAAATGTTTCCCAAACTGAAAAATTTTTCGTAACTTTTTCCCTTCCCTTTCACTTGGCATTTTAAATCATACCTCCCCATATCATAATAAGCTTAAACTAAGCCATATTGTTTAAATTAATTCAATAAAACATACAATAAATATTTATATTTCATAAAAATATACTCTTAAGCACTTAGCACTAACAAGAGTTTCTTTCATCTTATCACTATGTCATTGATACTATACTCATAAAATTTATATTCTATGGTATTATTATAACTTTGATGAGCTATGGAGACCTTGGGTATTACATAAACAATGCAGCTATGGCTTTGGTGTGGCAATATGGTGAGAGGTCTGGGTTTAAATCTTTAAGGGGACTATCTTGGGGTATGGTGAGTTATTTTACTTAGGAATGTGATTTTTATTTCATTTTACGGTGATGGAACGCTTAAAATTTGTCTTTCTTACTATATTTGTTCATAAGCTGTTTGCATAGTTATAAAACAATTTCTTCTCATGTATTGCAAATCCATGAATAATATAAACTTGATGGGTTTTTATTGAGTTGTTTTTTGGACATTCTTGGAGTGTATAGTCATGGGGCCAACTCTTTCTTGTGATTCTTAACAAGAAGGCTCGGCTACTGAGTCAAGGAATAGCAAATCATCAAGTTTGATTGGAGAATTAACACCTCTCTCTCTCTCTCTCTCTCTAACTTTGAAGATTTGCTTAGTTTAAAAATTGAAAGTTAGACCAACCTACAGATGATTGTTGTTCTGAATCAGTGTTTTTGTTAGCTTTTTATCATAACAACCTGATTGGGAAATAGTGTGTCGATGCATAGCATTGTTATTCATACAATTCCTCTTGCGCTTTTCAACTTCCTAAAATATGTTGCTCTTCCATTGTATGTCCTCTTGATTGGGATTGCTCCAAGTATGTCTCTTTCTCTTATATAATTAATATATCTTTACTTATTTAAGGTTTCACAATCAAGTAGTATTTGTGATATGGGAGAAGCCAGTTTGCATGAAGAGTTATTTTGAAATACATAGAAGTAGTAGTACTAAATAAACTGCACATAAAGTAAATGAGTGATCTAATCTTGGCCATTTTATTATTCTGTTAATTTAATTTGTATTCGATCTGTTAATTCCAATTCTAATGGAAAAAAAATGAATGATCAAGATCAAATTAGCTAATTAATTGTCTGCTAAATAGGATTAAATCTATGGCTTTGGTGTGGTAATATGGCAAGAAATCTGTATGAATCTTGGCAGGGACTCTCTTGGGGTATGGTGAGTTATTAATTTTACTTAGTACTGTGAATTTTATTCGTTTTATAGTGATGGAATGCTTAAAATTTTCTTTCTTACTAGATTTATTTAGAAGCTATTTGCTTATTCGAGATTTATAAAACAATTTCTGCTTATATATCAAATGGCAAATAATAAAGGAACATGTGAATTAAAAATATGGGCTGAAACAACATATTTTCCTTGAACTTTTGTTTTAGTTATATTGCTAAAACATGTTTGTCCATAATTACTCATATCAGATCTATTTGTCTTCTCAAGTATGATGTAACTTTTATATCATGGTGACCATGGTATTAACATCACTGCATTTCATCGGGTAGTAGGCTATTCATTTTTTTTTTCAAGAAAAAAAAGAAAGAAATTATTTAAATTTTTAATATCATTACAGCAAATAAATTTTCAACTTTGAAGCTAATTATATATTAATTCATGTTATGTATCTTGAATTTTGGTCTTTATACGTGTATGTAAATTCTTTTGATTTTATATTAAATTATTTTTTATTCAATAATCTTCATTTACTAAACAAAATATTTTTTTTTATTTTTTCTAGTGATAGAATGCTTAAAATTATCTTTCTTAATAGACTTTTTTAGAAGCTATTTGCTTATTCAGGGCTTATAAAACAATTTCTACTTATGTATCAAATGGCAAATAATAAAGGAACATGTGAATTAAAAATATGGGCTGAAACAGTAGATTTCCCTTGAACTTTTATTTTAGTTATATTGCTAAAACATATTTGTCCATAATCACCCATGTCAAATCTATTTGTCTTCTCAGGTTTGATGCAACTTTTACATGATGGTGACCATGGTATTAACTTCATTGCATTTCATCGAGTAGTAGACTATTCATTTTTTTCAAGAAAAAAAAAAAGAAATTATTTAAATTTTTAATATCATTAAAACAAATAAAAAAAAGAAATTATTTAAATTTTTAATATCATTAAAACAAATAAATATTTAACTTTGAAGCGAATTATATATCAATTCATGTTATGTATCTTGAATTTTGGTCTTTATAAGTGTATGTAAATTCTATTGATTTTAACTTTAATTATATTAAATTATTTTTTATTCAATGATCTTCATTTACTAAAATACTTTTTTTTCTTATAAAAATTCAAACAATTTTTCTACTTTTCATTATCAGTTGAGCCTTTGCAGAGTCTAAAAAGAATAGGCTTATTTCATTATTTAAAAAATATGTGTAGCTTAGGGCTAGTGTTTGTACATTTATTTGATAAATGGATTTATAATTTTTATCTCTATAGGAATGGGACAGGTACCATAGTGACTCAGGAGACGAACGAAAGTGCGCCCTTTTATACTCATTTTGTTAATGTCAAATTAATTGTTTTGAAATATTATTATAGGGTTTGAAGTTTTCATGTTGTGTGAATTCAACTTGCTTACCAAGAACACCAAAAGTGGTGAGAGTGAAAAGGGGGGTTAGTGCTAATGTTTCTGTGGACAATAGTGCTTACAAAGAGTTCCTCAACTCCAAATTCTATGCAACTCCAATTGATATGAAAAGTGCAGCAATTGCCTTTATTTGTTGCCAGCAGGCTCTTATCGCTATCAGAGCTCTTTTTGATTTAGCGAGTGGTGGTTCTCTTGTTTCTAATGAGGATGGCATATTTTGCTCTTTGGTTGCTCAAAATGCTGTTGATGCTTTTCTTATATTCATCTCTTTATTATTTGCATATGTTAAGGAAAACAGAATTATAAATGCAATGATAAGAAAAGAAGAAAAACAACACAAATGAATTTTACGTGGTTCGATCTCTGTTGCGCGGTTTCTGCAAGTGCACAGATCGTTTACAAGTAATAAAGTGATGAGTGAGTATCGTTCCCACGAGGAAGGGTTTGTCAAGTACCAATTTTTAATATTACTCTATTATTTAGAAAATCAATTATGAGATTTTATATTTTAACCTAAAATGAAATTGAAGTAAATAAATAATGATAAATATGAAAATAAGATTAAAGGTCTAGGATTTAGAATTCATCAATTGATCACATATGATTTCTTTATAATCTTTAGATGGATTATTTTTGCTGGAATTAATGATTAGATTTTCCTAAATTATATGATGCTCTCTCTCAAGATACAACATGTGTGTTTATATTAACCTTACGTCTACTCTCGTGATCATAATCAATTAATACAAACCCATTAAGTTTTGTGGAAATCCTTTTAAAAATCACAAAGGAGTATTCTTATCTCTAAGCAATACATTCCCTAGGTCAATTATCCTAATGAACTAATATTGTGCTTCCACTCTCGCTACTTCACACAATATCTTAAATCATACAATTAATGGCCAGTTAATTACAAGAATTAAGTTCTAAGATAAAAGATTAATTCCAACAATCAAATTCAATCAATTAAATATAAATAATCATATGCAAATCAAAAGATTACATCTAAATCCTAGAAAAATAAATTTAGCTATTCATAATTAAAAGAGAAGAAATAATTAAATTAACAATAAACATAATAAACATAATAATAACTTATAATTAAATTCAAGAATAGAGTTTAGAGAGAACTTGTTTTGAGATACAATATTTGATGAACTCAAGCTTCCAAAAACTCCTCCTCTTGATCAAAATAAAAAATAAAACTAATCTACTCTAAAAAAACATATGAAAATCTCTCTACATATTTTTTTTATGGATTTTCTTTGATGCCATTTCCCTTTGCCAAGCATGGTATTTATAGACATGTTTGGTGGAAGAATTCAAGTTCCATTAAAATTCTTACATCAAAAATTCAACATTGATGGTTAGGTTGGCCACCAACCATTGAATTCCTTCATCAATATTCAAAAATGGTTAGGTTGGCTACCAACCATTGAATTTTTGCCACCAACCATTGAATTTCTTTATCAATATTCAAAAATGGTTAGGTTGGCTACCAACCATTGAATTTTGGCCACCAACCATTGAATTTATTTCTCATGGATTGAAAACTTGAATCATTGCTTGCATCTTTATTTTTACTGCATCATTTTGATCTGCAAAAATAAAATAAAAATACTTAAAATATGTTATAATTTATTTATAAATTGTAGAACTATTTATTTCTAAAAATAAGTAATAATATTATTGCATTCTCGAGAATTGAGCTAAAATTTAAGTTTAAACAATTAAAATAACTCTAAAAATATAGAGTTATCACACCCCCAAACTTAAGTTTTTGCTTGTCCTCAAGCAAAGGAAAATTCAAAACCTAAACTAGTCCATTTTCGTAGGAAATTACGATTGCATTTAGCGTATGCAACAAGCCTTTAAACCCCTAGGTGTCCCATAGAGGACGAGTTATAGTCTCGTGAGGGCTTCCAGTGGTGATACCCACAAACACCTTTAAAAATTTTTTTCAAAGAAAAATAAAATATCACAAAAAAGAGACTTAATCCCCTCATGCTTATGTTGAATTTTTTTTTTTTTTAAGGTCTTAAGAAATTAATATTTACAAACAACATATCAATAGTATTGCAAGTCAAGCTTCTATCTTAGGTTCAAAACAATCCTCATCTTAATCATGCCTTAAATAACTATGCATTAAATCAACTGCAAAGAAATTGTTGCACTTCAGATAGGCATATACACACTAATATCTTTAAATGCCTCTATCAAATGATATAAAATAGATGTACAAATCTCATAAGCATATTAAAGCAAACAATCTCCACTAATGGAATTCACAAATAAAGAGAGATCAATAGGTCTTGATTAGGGTTGTAATGGGGCTAACACAAGGTATTTTTGGCTAAACAAAGAACAGGCTAAATGAACAAAAGTAAAATAATTTTGCCAAGTTTACAAAATCAATAGCTCAAATAAAGGAATTATATTAATGAAGGATCCTTTTCATCTTAAGCACTATTCTTTTTCAATGTTTTCTTCTTTTAAGCCCACCTCTTCTTCTTCTTATTCTTTTTTTTTTTTTTTTCGCCAACAACATTATTCTAAAGACAAGCAAGAATTACTAACTTTTATTGGTTCAATTTTCTTGCTTTCCCCCAAACTTATTTTAAGCAGAAGGTGGTCTTTTATAATGAATAATATTCTCAGTTATTAGAAATCCTTATTTTCTTTTAAAACTTCAATAATTCCCTTTTCTTCATTAAAATGTAAACTTGACAAATTATCTCACAAACAAGGTGAAAGTTAACAATTAAGGTTAATTAACAAAGAAAAGAAAGCTAAAATTATCAAGGCACAAAGGGGTAAACTAGGAAAAAAATTAAAATAAGGGTAGATACAAGTAACAGGCTAAACAAACAATGCCTAAATCATATCTTTCTTTCAAAATGAATTCAAAATTTCGCCTCAAAAGTTTGCAAAAACATGTTCTAAGATAGGTGAGGCAAATGAAGATAAAAATGTATAGAAGCCCTCTCTAAGTAAGCATACACAAATTCAATACAATCAATATAATGCAAAGCAAAGCAAAACATAATCTTAATAAAAGTTAATTTCTTACCCAAAATAGTTGCTCAACCTGAAATACTTTAATAAATTATCCATAAATATCAATTATAATCTATCATTGGCCTTTCATCAAATTATTTAATATAAGCATATTTTATCAAAAAAAAATTAATTTATTCATCAAAACACAAAAGAAATGACTGAAAAGAAAAAAACAAACTAAACCTCCCCCAAACTTGTAATGGACATTGTCCTCAATGTCAAAGAAACAAACCAAAAGAAAGAAAATACTCCCTCTTGTAGAAAAGTGGATTCCAAATTACAAGCAGGATATGAATTTCACTTCCTTGCTTCCTGTAAAACATCTTGAAACAACACTAAAAGCAAGTATGAGAAATTAATCACACAAAAAGAAAATGTCAATTTTTTTTATTTTTGTTTATTTTTATTTTTTTTTTAATTTTTTTATTTTGGAAACTAAAGAAAAAGAAAGAAGAAAAAGAAAAAAAAAATATAGATGCGTATCAAGAGCACAAAAAGTACTCTTTACTCAACCATCTTGTATGAATAACTCTTGAGTTAGTTAGTTAGTTAGCTAGCTAGTTAGTTTTTTTTTTTTTTTTTTTTTTTTGAAAAGGAAAATCACATAAATTTAAGATGCGTATCAAGAGTACAAAAGTAACTCTTTACTCAGCCATCTTACATTTAGTGATTCGAACCTAAAACTTCGCTTGATAAAGTGCAACAAAAAAAACACACACAAAAAAAATGCGATAAAAAAAAAAACTACAAAAGTTAGGGAAGTTATAATCGAAGATTCAGATCTAGTTCTCGCTTTTTACTGCTACTAGCATTGGGGTGCCAAACTACCTGCACCATCAATGGATCAGGTTCGGATTTAAAGTTTTGCAGTTGATCAATCAATTGATCAATAATTGAAGCAGAGACTAAGATGCGTCGACTCGCCGGTGTCATAAAACCTTGTTCCACAGCATGATCAAGAAAAGATAACAAACCATTATAAAAACCATCAACATTAAGTAATCCCAATGGCTTTTGAAGAACAGTTAATTGAGTCTAAGATGCAATGGTGAAAATATCTTCAAATGTTTCTAAACCACTAGGTAATGCAATAAAAGCATCAGCATTGAAATTCATGTATGCCATTCGTTCGTACATGCTATTGACCTGTAACTCATTACCTATAGTTCCACCAGTAATTTGTTTATTTCGAGCCAAAGCCTTTAGAACTACTCCTAAGACTTTACTACCTCTAATATATGCAGAACTTGCAACACAACCCCTTAACCCTAAACTACCTCCCTCAAACACCAAATCAATTTTTCGTTCAGCTAAAATCCTACCAAGTTCATTAGCTGCTATCAAGTACTCTCTTTTCTTGCCAGAGTTTGGACTACAAAAGACACAAATAGTTTTGAATTTGCGTGTTGAGGATTCTGCCATTTTCTCTCACAGATTTCTCGAAAGGATTGTGTGCATATTGACAATAATGAATGTGCATATAAAGAAACTAGAAGAGTAAAAGAATAGTTCAATGGGATAAAATAATTATTGACAGAAAAAGTATAAAAACAAAAATGATAATAAAAATAATCAATGCTGTGTGTACAAATGTCAAAAGAAATATTTGAAAAACTAAAAAGAAACAGACATTGAAAAACTAAAAAGCTAACGAAAGTAGAAAAATTTGCAGCATGTGTACAAAAGTAAAAAAGAAAATATTGAAAAGCTAAAAGTAGACATTGAAAAACTAAAAAGTTGTCGACAGTAGAAAAAATCTGCAGGAAAATAAAATCTAGGTGCTAAAAAGTCAAAAAGTACTGCAAGATGTAGAAAAAAAAAATAATGCATTGAAAAATAAAAAAGTTAGTGATACACCTGATTATAAACAGTAGTTGTGATTTTGGCTCACATCTTCCTCTGGTTTTACGTCCAATAACCGCTTACACGCCTTCTATGAGTCGAGGATAGGCTTTCCATCCAGTTTTCTTATTAACTGGCAAACAGGGTCTTTTATCGTCAGATTCCCTAGACTGTAACGCTGCTTCTCTTCTTTAAATAGTTCCCATAAATCTAAAAGAGTGCGTTGAACTTGTCCACAAGGATGCGTCTCAAGAGTCTGTAAGATATTATCCATAGACTCCTTACTCAGTCCATCCTTTATGAATTTAATTTTGTCTTCTCGATTTATGGATGCAAATCCAATATTTCTACAGCGTGTGTTGCAATTCCATCTTGCACACTTGTAGCAGACTCCCATTCTTTTAGCTCTCCTCTTCTTTGAGTAAGAACTTCTCCCCGTACCTGGCAAACATTTAATAAATGAGTCATCAATCTCACCTGCCAATCGTACTTTGGCTTCTATGATCCAGCGAATATCCTCAGGAAGATTCAGACTCCTAAATGTCTTCATTCTTTCTAGTCTGCGTTCATCAATTTTCCTGAGTACATCTTGGGGAAGAGTTGGAAACCTGTTTTTTAGTGCTGCAAGAGATGCTTCCATATCTGATTAACTTAGTTAAGAAAATGAAAGAGAAAACTTACAACGAAATAACTAAACAGAAATAAAAGAAACCTAATAAAGAGAAAACTCAGATTTCCTCCTAATAAGCTATTTAATAACAACACTAAAGTAAAATTAAAATAGAACAAAACAAACAAAAGAACAAAAGAAATTACAAAGAAGTAAAAAAGTTAGAAATTTGGGTTGCCTCCCAAAAGCGCTTAATTTATAGTCTTTAGCTTGACTATAGCTAGATCTTCATCATGGAGGATAATACACAAAGTATATCATCTCGATAATTGTGGAAAGATAAACTTTTGCCAATTTTAATGAGTCAAGCCATCTTGATTTGAGCCTGCATGGAAAAAAATTAAAACAGAAATTATTTAATATTTTATAATTAGGCTCATAATTTTTAAAAACTTTCCAACGAGCTCTTTTTCTTGCTCTAAATTTTCTTAAGAAATTGAGATAGGAAGGTAGTGGAGTTGAATCAAGAGTCGGTGAGTGCTCAGTTGATGGTGGTGAATGCTTCTTCTTTTCTTCCAAGTCATCAAATTGATATTCTTTATGGTCTGATATATATGATGTTGTATTCACCAAACAAACTGAAAAAGTTTCCTTTGAGTGCTCTTGTTCAAATCCTTTTTCAATTTCCCCATCAATTTCAACCACTCCGCAGATATTATCCATAAGAGAATAATATTTCTTGGGCAGATTATGCTCAACTTCTTCATTTTTTTCTTGCTTGCTTGAAGTATCTCCTTGATCAATCGTCTCTTCCTTATCATCACTCAAAGAAATTGCCAAGCATTGCTCTCTAGAATGTTCTTCAATTTGGCTTGTTAGGTTTTCATGGCTTTGAGTATCTAATGGGCTAGTGAATTGTTCCATTTGTACATCATCATTTGTATTGTGGCTAGCCCATTGATCCATCCTATCTTCCAATCTTTCACATCGTTCATGAGTAGCATTTATGAATCTTTCCAATGCTGCTTCATAAGATGGTTTGTGCTCCTCAAATGGTGCATGATCTTGAAAATCATCTTGATAAGGATACCATGAACTGCATTGGTTTTTCCAAGAAAAGTTTGAATAGTCACTCCATCCTGAGTTGTCTATATTGGAATATGGATAATTCTCATACATGTTATAATTTGGGAAAAATTGTACCTGTTCTGCATATTGACACTCAGAATTCAAATGATTACCTCCACACAGATCACAACTCAAACATGAATTAAATAAACTATTTGCATCAAGTTTATCAATTAAATTAACCAATGTATCGATTTTAGCATTTAACTTACTAAAACTATCCTCACCATACATGTTTGCTGCTCTATTTAGTATCATTCCTCCATCACACCATTAAAAGTTGTGGAAAACCTTCTCTTTTTTTTTTTTGTTTTTTTTTTATAAAAGTTAAAAAAAAATCTGCAAAATTTTAAAAAATATACAAAATAAATCTAAAGTAATAGAGTATATCAACCTATTGATATTGTCAAAAATTGCCTTCCCCGGCAACGGCGCCAAAAACTTGTTGCGCGGTTTCTGCAAGTGCACAGATCGTTTACAAGTAATAAAGTGATGAGTGAGTATCGTTCCCACGAGGAAGGGTTTGTCAAGTACCAATTTTTAATATTACTCTATTATTTAGAAAATCAATTATGAGATTTTATATTTTAACCTAAAATGAAATTGAAGTAAATAAATAATGATAAATATGAAAATAAGATTAAAGGTCTAGGATTTAGAATTCATCAATTGATCACATATGATTTCTTTATAATCTTTAGATGGATTATTTTTGCTGGAATTAATGATTAGATTTTCCTAAATTATATGATGCTCTCTCTCAAGATACAACATGTGTGTTTATATTAACCTTACGTCTACTCTCGTGATCATAATCAATTAATACAAACCCATTAAGTTTTGTGGAAATCCTTTTAAAAATCACAAAGGAGTATTCTTATCTCTAAGCAATACATTCCCTAGGTCAATTATCCTAATGAACTAATATTGTGCTTCCACTCTCGCTACTTCACACAATATCTTAAATCATACAATTAATGGCCAGTTAATTACAAGAATTAAGTTCTAAGATAAAAGATTAATTCCAACAATCAAATTCAATCAATTAAATATAAATAATCATATGCAAATCAAAAGATTACATCTAAATCCTAGAAAAATAAATTTAGCTATTCATAATTAAAAGAGAAGAAATAATTAAATTAACAATAAACATAATAAACATAATAATAACTTATAATTAAATTCAAGAATAGAGTTTAGAGAGAACTTGTTTTGAGATACAATATTTGATGAACTCAAGCTTCCAAAAACTCCTCCTCTTGATCAAAATAAAAAATAAAACTAATCTACTCTAAGAAAACATATGAAAATCTCTCTACATATTTTTTTTATGGATTTTCTTTGATGCCATTTCCCTTTGCCAAGCATGGTATTTATAGACATGTTTGGTGGAAGAATTCAAGTTCCATTAAAATTCTTACATCAAAAATTCAACATTGATGGTTAGGTTGGCCACCAACCATTGAATTCCTTCATCAATATTCAAAAATGGTTAGGTTGGCTACCAACCATTGAATTTTTGCCACCAACCATTGAATTTCTTTATCAATATTCAAAAATGGTTAGGTTGGCTACCAACCATTGAATTTTGGCCACCAACCATTGAATTTATTTCTCATGGATTGAAAACTTGAATCATTGCTTGCATCTTTATTTTTACTGCATCATTTTGATCTGCAAAAATAAAATAAAAATACTTAAAATATGTTATAATTTATTTATAAATTGTAGAACTATTTATTTCTAAAAATAAGTAATAATATTATTGCATTCTCGAGAATTGAGCTAAAATTTAAGTTTAAACAATTAAAATAACTCTAAAAATATAGAGTTATCAGTCTCTTACTAGATCTACATCTACGGTCCTTTAAAAGGATAATCCACTAAATCATCAAATCAATATATGACAATTTTTGAATGGACAAAATTGCAAACTCTTTCACAATGTCATCACCCATCACAAAGACACTCTACCTATGTGCTTTGTGTCACACTCAATCAATGGGTGAAAACCCCAACTCAACTATTTGGCAAAAGGCCTCACATCCTTGAACCTTGGACTAAAGTAAAAAAACCTCTTCTATAATACTCCTATTTATAATGTTATCCACTATCAATCCCAACTTAATAAGGATCCTTATCCAAATAGGAATAACACTAAAATAAGAATTCTACTCCGCAAAGGAAATAATCCTCCACTCCATTGAAGGAATATTTCTCACACAAAATAAGAAAAGGTCTTCTTTCAAATCCTATTAGGATTTTGAGTCACAATCCTAGCAATCTCCACTTTGACTCAAAATCTCGCATTCAAGCAATCTTCAACAATTCTAACAATCTCCACCTTCAAAATATCTTAGTCTTGCAATATTAAGAATTTTTGATTTTCAATTCTTGATATTGGAGCTCTACCTTAATCAAAACTTTTCATACATGTGTAAATCATCATCCTAACACATCAATTGAGGAATCATCATCATCATCAATTTCCAGCTTGTCCTTCATCTTCTTTTGTATCTTTCATCTTCTCTTGCATCTTGCATCTTCTTTGAACTCTTCAAGTCTTCTTTGAATTTCAAGCAATTATACTCCACCTTGCTAACACTTTACTCCCAATTGATATGCCTTCACCCTTCATCATCTTCTCAATCTTCAATATTTTTCTCTTTTCTAAAAATAACTTTTGAACCCTAGAATAAGAACCAACAGCTCTGATACCACTTATTAGGGAAAATGGAGTTATAAGCGCAGTGATAAGAAAAGAAGAAAAACAACACAAATTATGTGGTTTGATCTCTCACTAAACCTATATCCACAGTCCCTCGAATGAATAATCTGCTAAATCATCAAATCAACATATTACAATTTTTGAACGAACAAAATTGCGAACTCTCTCACAATATCATTACCTATTAGAAAGGCACTCTACCTATGTACTTTGTATCACACTCAATCCATGGATAAAAATCTCAACTCAACTATTTGGCAAAAGGTCTCACATCCTTGAACCTTAGGAAAAAGTCAAAAAACCTCTCTTGTAATACTCCTATTTATAATGTTACCTACTATCAATCTCAACTTTATAAGAATTCTCATCCCAATAGGAATAACATTAAAATAAGAATTCTACTCTACAAAGGAAATAATCCTCCACTCTATTGAAGGAATATTTCACACATATAAAATAGAAAAAAGTCTTCTTCCAAATCTCATTAATTAACATTTTGAGTTACAATCCTAACAGTATAATTGTGTAATTTCATGTTATTTCAATACATTAGCTTTCATTGTTGAATGTTGATTCTTAAATAATGTCAAAATAAAATGTAAAATTGTATTGTATTTCACTCCAATCACACTTGAAAATCCTTGAAATTACTGATTCAAATATTAGGTGGTGGTGGAGTCAACAATAGTGATCAAACAAATGGATTATTAGCAAAATCAAAGACCAACACCAAGTGTTGATGTTGTCTAAATATGGAAATGAAACTAAGCTTTTTATTTTCTTAAATAATTATTTAATTTTATTCTTTCAATCTTTGATAATTTTCATCCATGAAAATCAACTACTTAAATATATTGGGACATTTCTGACTAAAGATTTGCCTGCAGCAACGCACAGGTGAGCCTTTTCTAGTTTAATATAAGATTTAAGAACCTATATAAATATGACTTTTCTCTCTGAAATTAAGGTGAGGAGGAGATGAAATAAAAATTAGCATAAGTTTAGAAAAACTCTTTCACTTTTTGTAGTTTAGATTAGGAATAGATTAGGTTTTGAATAAAAGGGAGATTGAAGAATTTGAACCTTAGGAGATTCTTCTTCAACCATGAGTTCCAATATATGCAATTCTACCTAGGTTTATATTTTTACCCCTCTAATTTCAATTTGGATAGAATTATGATTTATGATTTGATGCAATTTGATTTTTCTTTTCTTATTCTATTCATGTTTAGTTAAATATTTATCTAAGATTTAGATGTAAATTGATTTAATTACTTTTGTTTTCATATTTACTCTGTTTTTGTGAATGTTTATTTGGATTTGATCTATCTTTTTTATGCTTAATGTGCGAAAGTGGAAGTGTAGCATTTGTTCGTGGAGTTGATAGATTTAGGAAATTTCTATTACTACATAGACATATGGGTATGTCTAGATGATTTGAATGTTTTTCATAATGTTCAATGGATCCAATTTAATTTTTGCAACTATGCAAGTGGGTGTGAGTTCAATTTGGATATGGGTAACTCATCTTAGGAGAAGGTTTTATCTAATTTAGCAAAAGTCATATTGAAATTCAATTAATTTGAATGATAACATGTGTATATGCATGCCATTTACAATGGAAATCAATAGAAATCTAAATCTTAAGTTTACTTTTATTTATTTGAAATTTTGATTTTAGTTATATTTGTTGCATTGTTAGTTAATAAAAATATTTCCTACTTATTCAATTGTCTAGATAATAGAATAACTATTAATTTTGGTATTTGATAACATTTTTCTCATGAGACTGACAACTCTTACTTACTAAAACTATTAGTTACAATCGTTCCGTGTACTTGCAATAAGAAAAGAGCGAACATTTTCAAAGTCGCAGTTAATCGCTTCATAATATTTATCGTTACTCATATAAAAATTTATTTCAAATTATGTCTTTTAATTCTATCAAATTAGTTATGCTCGAATTAAATTTTCTACAATTGACTAAATTTACAATCACATATTAAACTAGTAAGATCATAATATTTGACTTGATTGAAAACTCTAAAATTTACAAATAAATTCTGTATTTAATGCGTAAAATATCAAATACTATAATTATTTGGAAATGAAATTGATTCCATACATATTTGTTCAAAACAAAATATAAGAATTCCAAGTTTTTCAAGACTTCAACCGTACCAATTAGATGTTGATTTTCAATTACCTAACACAGATATGAAGGGAAGGAAATATTAAATCAAATGACAAGTATTTACCTAAAAAAAATCTAGACATTGGACTTTCGTTAAAGGAAAAAAAGTTTGTCGAGGTTCGAACTCTTTGATCTCTTGCATGACGAGGGAGGTAATCTATGCTAAACTATTATTGATCCACCAGAAAAAAATAAATAAAATAAAATAAAATGAAAAAATTCCATTGATCTATTTACATATTTGCTTGTCCTATATAAGGCTGGAGAAGCGGTTGGCGTCTTCTCACTGTTTAGGAAGCTGTATTGAATATTGATTGATTAGGGGCGAGCATAACTGTACCAAAATTAAAAAATTAAATTAAATCGATTGATTTGATTTTTTAAAAATTTTAGTTTGGTTTAATTTTTAAAATAGAAAATTAAATTAAATTTTGGTTCGGTTCGGTTTTAGTTAAAAAATTTTAATTTAAACCGAATCAACTGAAGTTTAATCTATTTATGTAAATATTATATATATATAAACTATATTTTATATTTTATATATAATATACTATATATTATTATGTATATATATAATAATATAATAAATTTGATATATATATAATATATTATTGATAAATATTATATATATAATTATTCTATAAATAATAAATATATATAAAATAAAAAATGTCTAAATTTATTAATTGAACCGAACTAAACCAAACTTTTTTAATTCGGTTTGGTTTGATTTTATATGAAGTTTAGTTTCGATTCGATTTTTATAAATTATAACTTTAGTTTTTCGATTTTTTGGTTCGATTCGATTTTGAACCGAACTGGCCATTTAAACAGTCCTAATATTGATGATGTCTACTTCTCAATTTCCATCTTGCATAGATTTTGACAAGTCAGCAATATATATATAGACCAGTGTTTTAAAAATCAAATCGACCGGTCTAATTCAACTAGTTAAATTTAGAGTTATTGGCCAGTCCAATTCGATTCATCTAAAAATTGAATTTACAGTTAAACTATTTTTTAATTGATTTTAATTAGTTTTTAATCAATTTTTAAACTGATGAACTTCTATTAATACGAATCATATCAAAAAATTAAAAATAAAAAGGAAAAATAAAGAGTTTTATCTAATTGATTGAATTTCTCCTAATGACATGACCTATTTGATTACTATTTTTAAAACATTAACATAAACACACACTCTCCTTTTATTTTATATATATATATATATATATATATATATATATATATATATATATATATATAAAATTAATTTAATATCCAACAAATTAACATAAGCAGAAGGAACAAGACAATGTTACTTTCATCAATATTTAAATATATTATTACTTTAGCCCCCGCTGCAGTTCTGGTATTTTGATACACACTATTTCATGAATTATAAAACCATGATCTAAAAACAGGCTTCTCCTGATTAATAATTAACATTAGCGCCATAGCACAAGCTTACTCTAAAATTTGTTAACATCCAAATAAATAAATAGAATTTCCTTTTATGAAGCAAAGTGAGAATGCATACTGATGCAGAATCAGTCCAGATACATAATAGATGTTTTTCCTTATAAATAAACTCAATAAGTCGGTCCCCACTCCAAATTTCGCGGGTTGGATGTCGCAACTGCACAAATACAACAAAAGTTTCCATGTCTAGAGATAGGATGACAATTTTGACAAGTAATATTAGCACTGCCCAAAAATTAATCAAACCGATCAAATTGAATTGATCTAATTCAATTCAAACCAAAAACTATGATTTAAATTATTTTATGATTAGTTAAATTCTTAAAATTTTTAAAAATTGAATTTTTAGTTTAAGAAAATAAGAATCTAGTTAAATCAAATTGAACAAAAAAAATAATAAAATTATACATTTTTTTAGATATGTACATTATTAATATGCAAATTATTTTTTAAATTTTTTAAAAGTTAAAGATATTTACTAAATTTTTATAGTTTAAAAAATTTTTATATTATTATTTTGATCCCTATTAATTTTTTGAGGAATATTTTATTATTATTATGCTATAAAATTTTAATTACACAACCTAAAATTTGTGTTTTTTTAATAGTATTGATAAGATTGATTGTTATATAATAATATGATTTTAGTTCAGTATTTATTAAATTTATATGATATCTTTAATTTTTATTTTATTTATTTTTTATTTTTATTAAGCCGACCAAACAGATTATCCAAATTGAATCCAAATAATTTTAGTTTGGCTATTTCTTAGTATTACTTGATTTGCTTAAGAAATTAAAATGTTTAAAAATTGATTTTATTAGTTTGGTTATAAATATTTATTTTAAATTGATTAAACCGAATCATGAACACTTTTAAATAATATATATCAAATATAATAATAAATTTAATTTAAAAAAAATAAACAATGAAAATATAGATTGATAATATTATTTATAAATTAAAAAAAACGTTAGTTAATTTGATTTAGTGATACTCAAATTATATTGAAGACTCAAAAATTTGTATATGAATTTCAATCAAATTTAATTAATAAAATGAAAAATATTAAATTTAAATATCATATAAAATATGTTTAAAACATTTAATATTTTTAATTAAACGTTTAATTTACTCTAATTAAATATTTTGTTTTTTTTTTTTTTAAATCGAAAAGGGAGAACATCCTAGAAAATATAATAAACTGTACAATATAAAACCAGTTGTCAAAATCAGTAGTGACGCATACGATTAGGTCAAACACACAAGTAATTTGACATTTTACGAAATCTAATCCAACTTTAAGAATCTTCAAATTGCAAAAGATCCCGGTCCGACCTTTTCAAGAGTGGGCCCTCTGTCTCTCTAACTAAATTTAAAAACTCTCTCTTACAAATTAACATCTATGGAGAAAGTTAAAAAAAAAAAAAAAAAAAATTTATGGAGAAGCGCCAAAGAAATGCAGAGAAAGAGATGACAGCTGCAACTACTCGCGAAATCACAACTCCACTCAGTAAGAAAAACTTTCCCTCATTTTCCGTCTAATTTTCCTTCCTTTTCTCTCTAACTTTACGCTTCTTCAAACACACCACAGTTAAAAACAATCAAACCTCCAAATCCGATTATTCCTATGGCTTCTCCGACGATATTGATGATGACGAGAATTCTCCGATCGAGCAAGTCGCACTTACCGTCCCCACCACCGATGAGCCTACTCTACCAAGTATCACGTTTCGGACGTGGACTTTGGGGATTCTTGCTTGTACTCTTCTCTCTTTTCTCAACCAGTTCTTCTGGTACCGCCGTGAACCTCTTACCATCACTTCAATCTCCGCCCAAATTGCGGTGCTTCCGCTCGGCCATCTCATGGCTTCGACGATCACTGATAAGATTTTTTTCGAAGGAACAAAGTGGAAGTTTACTCTCAATCCGGGACCGTTTAATTTGAAGGAGCACGTGCTGATCACGATCTTTGCTAATTCTGGAGCTGGTAACGTCTACGCGATTCACATCGTCAGTGCCGTCAAGATTTTCTACAAGAAGGAGCTGACTTTTTTTGTGGGGTTTCTCATCGTTATAACGACGCAAGTGCTGGGATTCGGATGGGCTGGTGTTTTCCGGCGGTACTTGGTGGAGCCCGCTGCTATGTGGTGGCCACAGAATCTGGTGCAGGTTTCTCTATTCAGGTAACACTACACTACTGCTTCTTGATTGTTGGATATGTCTTTTATCTTTGATCAATTGCCTTTATTAATTGTCAAGAAAAAACGTAAATTCTCTAAATACCACAACTGATAGCATGATCTAGTGGTAAGCAATGGACTTGAGCTCTAATAACTCTTCCCAAAAAAAAAAAAAAAATTCAACCAGCTCAACTCAGCAGTAGGCCATTTCTTTCCTTTTGGGCCAACTTTGAATTTAGAACTCATAGTTTTGAGCTTAATTGCTGGTTGGGTCTGGGTCATGACCAGGATCAGGACCATTACCTAAGCCTCGATCTTTTTATAAATTTACAGGCCGGTCATTATTCTAGAACAACATACACAATAGTGAAGTATTCTTCACACCAAAAGATTAAATCTTGGGTTTACAAATGTTGCAGGTTTATCCAAGTGTGATTGTTGATATCTGGATGGATGATGCCACAGAAGTAGGGAATAGAGTATTGTTGTTAATGAGTCTGAAACCCTCCCTTTGATTGAGGAAATAAATAAATAAATAATATCCTGCTGACTTTTATTCTTTTCTGAAAACTATTAATGTTTAATGTGTCAAAAAGCAAATAAGTATAACTTGAGTTCCACAACTACAATGATTAGCTTAGTATTGGTTAAATGGATTTGCTAGGTAAATTGAATGTAAAATTACTAAACTCTGTGCTATTTTCTAATCTCTTTACTAATTTTTAATATTTTATAATTTAATCACTAAATTTTAATTTTTTTCACATACTGATCATGAAAGAAATTCGATAAAGAATTTAAAAGTTAGTGACTAAATTAGAAAAAAATGTAAAATTTAGTAATCAAAATGTAAGAAAATTGAATGTAAATGACTAAATTAGAAAACAATGCAGTGTTTAGTGATCAAATTAAAGTTTGTCAAAAAAAAAAAAAAAAAAAAAATAAAACTTAATAATCAAATTGTAAGAAATTGAAGGATAATGATTACATTAGGAAACAATGCAAAGTTTAGTAATTTTACATGTAATTTACCTTGGATTTGCTCGTCACTTTAAATTTAGATTCAAATATAACTATAAGTTAACTTGCATGTAGATCCATTTTATGTCAATTAATTAATTTCTTAAGAAAATGTTACTTGTTAAGTAGTCGAAGTAGGAAATTCTAATCAAGTTAAACCTTTTCCATTTTATAAATACATGGCATCTTTTTTGACAAATTTCATGAAACTAATACAGGGCATTACATGAGAAAGAGAAGAGGCCTAAAGGAGGATTAACAAGGAATCAGTTCTTCATTATTGCCTTTATTTGCAGCTTTGCTTATTATATCTTTCCAGGCTACCTCTTCCCAAAATTATCCTCTCTTTCTTGGATTTGCTGGCTATTCCCTACCTCTATTCTTCTCCATCAGCTTGGTTCAGGACTCCAAGGTCTTGGAATTGGCTCTTTTGGATTTGATTGGGCTAGCATATCCTCGTACCTTGGGAGTCCACTGGCTAGTCCATGGTTTGCAACAGCCAATGTAGCTATTGGTTTTGCGCTTATTATGTATGTAATTACTCCAATTGCATATTGGCTCAACATTTACAAGGCCAAGAACTTTCCTATATTTTCAGATGGCCTATTTACATATACTGGCCAAAAATACAACATCTCAGCAATCATTGACCCTAAATTCCATATAGACATGGATGCTTATGAACGTCAAGGTCCTCTCTATCTCAGCACTAACTTTGCAATGATTTATGGTCTAAATTTTGCTTGCTTGGCAGCCGTTGTTGTTCATGTCTTCCTCTTTCATGGAAGGTAAGTCAAGGAAAAAAAGAAAAACTCAGTTTTCACTTTTTTACACTGCACAAGAAATGTTTTTCAACTCAAGTTATGATGATTATATTTTCAATGCTTTTCTAGAAATTATATGTTCAAAATTTATTTAAATAATATCAACATAAGATTTATTAAATTTTTGTGTTTTTATATTCACAATCGGTAATTAGAATACAAGCTATCCAAATACGACAGTTTAAAAAAAAAAAAAATGCAAGGTAAGATGTAATTGTTCACATAACTACACCTTGCTATACCTTAACATTTTCCAATTATTTCAATGGTGCAGAGATATATGGCAGCTAAGCAAGTCTGCTTTTCAAGAGAAGAAAATGGATGTGCATACAAAACTCATGAGAAAATATAAGCCAGTCCCTGAATGGTGGTTCTTGTGTATTCTTCTCTTGAACATAGCAGCCACTATATTTGCATGTGAGTACTATAATGATCAACTCCAATTACCATGGTGGGGTGTTTTGCTAGCTTGTGGTCTTGCCCTCTTTTTCACCCTTCCTATTGGGATCATCACAGCTACAACAAATCAGGTAGATTATATACTTGTATGCCATTTTAGAAATGAAGCATTTCTTGTATGCTTTTACAATGGTTATGACGTTTATTTGCTTGTGCTATTTTGAAGCTTTTTAGCATTCTAATATGAATGTTCCTTTGGCAAACAGACACCAGGGTTAAATGTGATAACAGAGTATATTATTGGGTATTTGTACCCAGGATTTCCTGTTGCTAATATATGCTTTAAAGTTTATGGATACATCAGCATGAAACAAGGGGTCATTTTTTTACAAGATTTCAAGCTTGGTCATTACATGAAGATTCCTCCTAGAGCCATGTTTATGGCACAGGTAATATTACCTATCTGTCTTCCTCTTGGTGTTTTCCTTTTTGCCTTCAAGTAATCACCTTTTGCATTATCATATTTCTGTTTGTTAAAACCTTCTTATAAGATGATTTTTTTTGGGTAAATTACTAAAACCCTTTTGAGTTTTAAGGTTAATACTTAAATCCCTCCTTTTCAAAAGTAAATTAAATGTTCCTCATTTCATTCCTTGCATCATATTATAATTCCTTATCTTTTATTTTTTGGGGGATTAAAATATATTTTTTAATATGAATACTTTTTAATATGAAAATTTAAGGATTAAACCCCTATTTGGTATAAATGAATTCCACTAAATTTTGCAAAATTCATTTGCGATTCCGTGTTTTCATGTTTAATTTGTATGGAAACATTCATTTTACTCTCATGAATATAATTTTGATTTCAACTTAACCAATGTGTAAATGAAATTTTATAATAAGATTTATGAAAGTAAAATAAATGTTAATTTTACTCTATAGATGTAATATTGAGTTCAATTCAGTTAAATCAAATTTTATTATTTATAAATGAATTTATATTTCAAATTCATTTATACAAGGGGCAAAATGTTGTTTAAAGAGACTAAAGCATATAAACAATTTAATGGAAAGACTAAAGTGTAGTGAAATTAAAAAAAGCAAGAATCATTTAATTAATTTTTGAATGAGGATGGACTTAAATGTTAATATAGCTAAACTACAAAGGTTTTAATATTTTACCTTGTTAATTTTTCATCAGGTGGTTGGTACTATAATAGCAGCAATGGTACATTTAGCAACAGCATGGTGGCTTATGGACACCATCCCCAATATATGTGATCGTTCGTTACTTCCAGCAGGAAGCCCGTGGACTTGTCCAGGTGATCATGTCTTCTATGATGCTTCTGTAGTTTGGGGTCTTATTGGCCCTCGCAGAATTTTTGGAGATCTTGGCCATTACTCTGCTATCAACTGGTTTTTCTTAGCTGGTGCTATAGCACCTATCCTAGTTTGGCTTGCACATAAGGCCTTTCCTAGCAAGCATTGGATTAAATTAATTTCCATGCCAGTACTGTTAGGTAGTACATTAAATATGCCTCCGGCTACTGCTGTCAATTTTATTACTTGGGTTCTTATCGGATTTGCTTCAGGCTTTGTTGCTTATAGATATTATCGTGATTGGTGGAGCCGTCATAACTATGTATTGTCTGGAGCTCTAGACGCAGGATTAGCTTTCATGGCAGTATTGTTGTACTTGGGCTTGGGGGTGCAAAATGTTAGCCTTGATTGGTGGGGAAATGATTTAGATGGATGCCCATTAGCTTCTTGCCCAACTGCCTCAGGGATTGTAGTGAAAGGTTGTCCAGTCCTTTAACTAATGGATGATTGGATTGTTGTGCAAAGGAGAAAGAAGATCAAAACAAGTGTTTGTACTATTCAGTTGTTTTCTTTTCAATTATGTGTACTATTCAGCTGTTTACTTTTCAACTATGTTTTTCTTTTTTTATTATTGTAATTTATTGTGTTAATATATTCATTGATTCTCCATATGAACAATATTACACAAGATTGAAGATTATATTACATGATTGACGATGCATTCTTTTGAGTTTAGACCTTAATATCACTTGGAAATATTCTCACAAGAATATGTGATTGTTATCATATGACAAAGACAAGTTTTTATCCATGTTTTGTCCAAATTTTTGAAAAATAATGGAAAACAATAATTGTTACTATTATAAAGATAAATGAGTTATCACATTATTTATCTTATGTTTTTTTTTTCTAAATATATATACACATAGGAATAGAGAAGAGATATGTAAACACTTCAAATGCTAACTTTTATATTCTACACACACTACATATGAATTAATACTTATAAATTAATGAAATTATAGATATATTGATAATACTAAGAAAAGTAATAGCATTCACATGCATTATTTTAATAGTGGCAATGAATTGCAATTAATAATATCTATCATTATTCTTATTTTCATAGTTGTAATCAATTGCTTGACAATATTTACCATTGTTCATACAAAAATTTATTACGAATTAGTTATGCTCGAATTAAATTTTAGTACAATTGATTAGATTTACAATCACATTTTAAGCTAGTTAAATTATAAAATTTGACTTAATTGAAAAACTCAAAAAATTTACAAATAAATTCTCTATACTTAATATGTAAAATATCAAATACTATATAATTATTTGGAAATGAAATTGATCCCATACTTATTTGTTCCAAACAAAATATAAGAATTCCAAGTTCCAAAACTTCAATAGTACCAATTAGATGTTGATTTTCAATTACCTGAGGCACATATGAAGGGGAAGGAATATTAAATCTAATGATAAGTATTCACCTAAAAAACAAAAGTCCATACATTGTAATTCTTTAAAGGAGAAGAAGATTGTTGAGATTCAAACTCTCTGATGTTCTGTACTATAACATACATACTTGACCATTAAATTACTAGCAGGAAATAACAAAAATCCATTGATTGATTTACATATTTGCCTGTCCTATATAAGGTTGGAAATGTGGTGGGCGCCTTGTTCTCCCTGTTTAGGAAGCTGAATTGCGATTGATGATGTCTACTTCTCAATTCTCATCTTGCATGACTTTGACAAGCCAGCACACACACACACACACACACACACACACACACACACACACACACACATATATATATATATATATATATATATATATATATTGTTTTCTATGGTTAATTTGTTTGCAAAAAAAAAAAAATTTTTACAAAAAATAATAATTTTATTTATATTTTTCGTAAATTAAATATTTTTTCGTAATTCTTTTTAGTTATAAAAAAATTTTAATTTTTTAAAAATATGACTTATTTTTTGCAAAATAATAATTTTATGAAAAAGAAAAATAATTTTGTAATTATGTAAAAATGATTCTTTTACAAAAAGTTATAATCTTCTTATATTTTTTTGTAAATTAAACTATTATTTGATAAAATTTATAGATATATAAATTTAAAATATTATCTTAATCATTTCAGTATTTCTCATTTTTAATTAGTGAAATATAATAGCAGGTTAATTTAATTATAATATTTTAATTATTTTAATTATATTTATCACTTATAAATATCCTATTGGCTATAAAAAATAAAATTTTGTATTTTCTTTTAAAACAAAATAATATAAAATTTTGCCTATATGATATTTTTTATAAGAAAATTATAATTTTTTTAAAAAGGGTAACATTTTTTTCGTAATTACAAAATTATTTTTCTCATAAAATTATTTTTTTATATAAAATAAATCATGTTACAAAACAAATTATATTTTTGTAAAATTAGAATTTTTTTGCAATTAAGTAAAATTACAAAAAAAATAATTTAATTTATGAAAAAATATAAATAAAATTATGATTTTTCGTAAAAAAAATAATTATTTTTTTTGTAATAAAATAGGTTATTTTGTTTAAAACAAAGTAATTATAGAAAATACCATATATATATATATATATATATATATATATATATATATATATATATATATATATATATATATATATATATATATATATATATATATATATATATATATATATATATATATATCCAACAAATTTAACATATGTAGTAGGAGCAAGACAATGTTGCTTTCATCTCCATTTAAATATATTTTTACTTTAGCCCCCACAAAGTTTTGGTATTTTCATAAATACCATTCCCTGAATTGTAAAACCATGGTCTAAACAGGTTCTTCTCCTGATTAATAATTAAGTTCAAAACAATATTTAATAATTAACATTAATGAAAGAAAAACAAATTAAGAGTATAAATAGTTAGCTCAAAACTCAAAGCAAATACACTTTAAAATTCTCTTCTAAATATTCTTCTTACTTAGCATTCTACCACATCATGTGTCCATTGTTATCAGCTCCTTCTGCTGGAAAATGGCTTGGATTTGTTACTGCCATATGGGTACAGGCAATCTGTGGTAACAATTACACATTTTCCAATTATTCTGATGCTCTAAAATCTCTAATGGCTCTTACTCAGCTACAGCTTAATAATCTTTCTGTTGCTAAAGATGTTGGCAAGGCATTTGGTCTCCTCTCTGGCCTTGCTTCAGATCGATGGTCAACTTCAGTAATACTCATGATAGGATCATTTGAAGGACTTATTGGATATGGAGTTCAATGGCTTGTTGTTAGCCAGCGTATCCGTCCTCTACCTTATTGGCAGGTATAAAAAAAATGCAAATCCTTCTCTCAATTAAATTTAATTGTAATAAATCTAGTGAATTGTATAGTAACCATTGGTGCAATTCATGCTTATATTACTTGTTTATTATGAACAAGCTAAAGGGTGTTTTTTTCCTATTACAGATGTGTGTATTTCTGTGTATGGGAGGCAATAGCACGACATGGATGAACACCGCAGTTCTAGTGACTTGTGTGAGAAACTTTCCTAAAAGTCGTGGACCAGTCTCTGGAATCCTTAAGGGTTATGTAGGACTTAGTACAGCAATCTTTACTGATATCTGCACTGCTCTTTTCTCTTCTAATCCCTCTACATTTCTGCTTATTCTTGCTATTGTTCCTGCCGTAATTTGCCTCACTGCCATTCTCTTCCTCCGCGAAACCCCACCTTCTGCTACTTCAGCAGAAGAAAAACAAGAAACTCAATATTTCAATGTCTTTAATGTCATTGCCATTATAGTAGCTGTCTATCTTTTAGCATTTGACATTACTGGAAGTCATGGTCATATTCTTTCTCTTGCATTTGCATTAGGACTTGTATTCCTATTGGCTACCCCATTACTTATTCCTTTGTATTCTGTTCTGTTAAAGATTAAACCCAATATTTCAGATATTGAGCAACAAGTTAAGGAACCATTACTTGTTGCTCCAAAAGATTCACCAGCCAAGCAAGAGAAGGCAGAAACAGTGGAGAATGTTGTTGGGGTAAAGCAGCAACCATTGATTGGGGAGGATCACACAATACTTGAAATGATACAAACATTTGATTTCTGGATTCTGTTCTTATCATTCCTTTGTGGTGTGGGTACTGGGATGTGTGTGATGAACAACATGGGGCAGATGGGACTAGCTCTTGGATATGTTGATGCATCAATTTTTGTGTCACTCACAAGCATTTGGGGATTTTTTGGACGCATTGCATCTGGCCTTGTATCAGAATATTACCTTAGGTATGTTGATTTTTCTCTCTTTTTCCGGTCAGATGATGTCACGAGTTAACTTTTATGTCGAATTAACTTTATATATCTGTTATTTGCAGGAAATTTGGGACACCAAGGCCTCTATGGAATGCAGCATCTCAAATTCTAATGACACTTGGATTTGTGGTAATGGCATTAGCATTGCCTGGATCACTTTACATTGGTTCAATTTTGGTTGGAATATGCTATGGAGTTCGTCTAACAATAATTGTCCCAGTAGCCTCAGAACTATTTGGGCTCAAATATTATGGCCTATTATACAATATTCTCATTCTCAATCTTCCTTTGGGTTCTTTCCTCTTCTCTGGCCTATTGGCTGGCTATCTATATGATGCTCAAGCAACTAGTACTGCTGAAGGTGGCAATATCTGTATTGGCCCTCATTGTTATTTTCTTATCTTTCTCATTATGGGCCTTGCCTGTGTTATTGGGTTTGGTTTGGACGTGCTATTGATGATTAGAACGAAGAATGTTTATGCCAAGATTTTTGCAAACAAGAAGTCTAATGGGTCATAGTTTCTTCATGAAATTTAGGGGTGATTGTCTGTATATTAGTTTAGCTTCTTTATCTTTTGTCTTTGGCAAATAGGAAATTGTTACATGAGTCAGTTATGCTGTTTAAATTTTTTGCCTTTTATATAGTCATATCATATATAATTTTTTATAATTCAAATAATATATTACAAAAATTAAGAAATATAAAAAAATTTAAAATATATTTAATATTTAATAATTAAAAATTAAATATTAATTTTCATTACCAATTACTAAATTGATATTAATTAAATTATTATTCTTAAAATTACCACATATCATGATAATATTTAAATATGTGGAAATCTGAATTTTCTATCATTTTCTTCCACGAGAGAATTTAATCATCTTTATGTATTTGTAGTCAAATAAAAAAATTTATTGGCTTTTGATGATTTAAGGAGTGTAAATGAAGTTTGAAGGTTTTTCAGGATGTTGCGGCGTAATGGGTAAAAATTAGTTTTCGGAAGTATACTGTAATTTTTCCGAGAAGGGGTATTTTGGTACTTTCATTTGAGGTTTAATTAATTAGATTCTTGAGGGTGGATTTTTTATGTTTGAATGGATTTTGTGGTTTGAATATGATTAAAATAAATTGAGAGGTTAATTTTAGAAATATGGATTTTAAAGGAGTTAAATTTTAATTAAAAATATAATTTTGGGGTTAATTATAATTATAAAAGATTTATTAGGTTTTTATGGGATGAAACTTAGGTATTTAAACTTCACTTTGGAGTTTTGGCCACCCCTTTTGACTGATTTCTATAGTATAGAATTATTTGTTTAGGATTTTAATTTTTTTTTTATATAAATCAAATCAATTTCCGAGTTGTTGTAATTTTTATAAGACTGTACAATAATTTCGAATTATTGTTTAAGTAAACTACTATTTAGTTCTTAAGGTATGAGGTTTGATTTAATTAATTATTTAGTTCCTATATTTTGTGAAATTGATTATTTGATTCCTGAGGTTTTATTCTATCAATGGAATTAGTCCTTCCGTTTAGAACTTATCCAATTTACTATTAAATTAAGATAAAATGGCAAAAAATATAAGGACTAAATAGTTAATTAAATTAAATCTCAGATACTAAGTAGTAGTTTGAGTAACGCTATTTTCGCCATTTCACATTCATTTTAATGAAAAATAGGATCAATTTTGAATGAAATGACCAATTTTATTGATGAAATAAAATTTTGAGAATTAAATAATTAGTTTCACAAAACGCTGGGACAAAATAGTTAATTAGATCAAATTTCGGGGACTAAATAGTAGTTTACCCTTATTGTTAAAATGATTTAGAGATAGAATTTTGAGCTAATTTTTAATATTAATTTAATATTATATATTAACTGATTTTGTTTAAAATTTGAGAGTAATCCGAATCATATTTTGGTAGATATTGAATTTTGATTATATGTTGTCAGACAGAGGTGTTGGCAAGTTCAATATTACAGGAGTGAAAATGACATAAATTTTAAATGAGTTAGAATGGAAAATTTTTTTGGCTAATTTTTGGTTTATATTTTAATATATATGTTAATTTAATCCATGTAAATTTTTATAGTGATATCATTTATGATTAGAGAGATGTTAATTTTTAGTTATAAACTATTCGATAGAGTTCCAAAGAGGGACAACTAGCAATTTTAATTTGATTAAAAACCTCAGAGGCATTGATTTGTCATGAAATTTTATGAAGATATATCTATATATTTTCATTAAAAGGTGTACAAATTTAAAGGCAAAAAGAAGTCTTTTGACATGGTTTTGGAATGAATCTTGTGGCTTGTCCTGTTCTGAAAATAGAATCAAGGATAGCAAAGTTTTGGCATTTATTGGAGTTATTGTTCTTGGTTTGACACTAATTTTAATAAGTAAGACCTCTGATATGTTATCTTAATCATGGTAAAATTTCATACAAATTAGAGATATTTTAAGGGTGGAACCGTTGAGTTATTTTTTGGCCACCAAAAGTGACAACAAGTGATAGAGTTATGCATAAGTTAGAATTTATGGTTATTTGAGTATGCATACATGACAAATGACATAAATGAGATTAATTGAACATGTTTTAAAATTTATTAATTAAGAAATTATTTATAATAATTTAGTTGCATTTAGCGCATATATATATATATATATATATATATATATATATATATATATATATATATATATATATATATATATATATATATATATATATATATATATATATATATATATATATATATATATATAACTTCTCCTCAAAAGGATAGATGGGGCAATTTATCTGAAATTCAATGTAAATCCAACTTTCTATTCACTCGTGAGATCCGAGCGATCCACGGGGGACCACCACGACTCCTCTGCACTCCTTGGGATTGATAAATTTTTTGGATCTTATTAACTAAAGAGATATGACTTTGTAACATAGTTAGCTCAACACAAATCAAGAATTCCCAAGGAATTCCAAGATTCACTAAAAAAGGCACTGTTAATAATCATGCAGGTACTGAAACCATTAAAAGAACATCCAATAAAGATTTATAGAGATTTAATACCCGATATTCAGAATTTCTCTCCTCTCTCCTTCTTTCTCACTATCGCAAACTTGCAATCAACCACCATTGTACATCAACGGCGATCGATTCTGGCGATCCATCATCCTCGTTGTCTCCTAGGTCAGATTCCTTTGTTCTATTTTGCTATTTCATTTCTTGTTTGGTGTTTCATGGTTGTTCCTTCCTTCTTCTGCCTGCTTCTGCGTTCCCAATTTCTTCTGCTTCTTTTTTTTTATTTTTATTTTTATTTTCTTTGGATGGGTAATGGGTATTTATGGGAATTTTGTTGGTTTTTAATTTTTATTGGGTATGGGTATTTATTTATTGGGTATGAGTATTTGTTGGGTATGGATTTATTGTTTATTATTTGATTTATTTATTTTGAATATATAATTTGATTTATTTATTTTTAAAATTGAATTGGATGATTAATTTGAATTGGAAAGTTTAATAATTTAAAATTTTGCCCAAATTTATTAATTCATGATTGGATATTCTAAAATTTTTCTTTGGATATGTATGATTCTAAAATTTTAAAATTGATATTAAATTAAATTTGTCACTTTCATGTAATTTTAATTCATAAAATTTATACTTTATATGTTATTTTCATATTTTTATTGTTGGGTATTTGGATTTGTGTTCTCATATATATGAGTTGTTTATTTATTTAGATTCTATATTGTTTCATTTTAATGGATACTAGAAGTAGTAGCTCTAGTACTAGTAGTATGACAAAATATAGAGAAGATCAAAATTGTCCTTTGTGGCAATGTGTCACTAAATTGAGAAAATAGGGGATGGAGGTGGTAATGTCAAATGGATATTTAATTTTTGTGATCAAGAAAAGCAAGGGATAGATACTAGAGTGAGGGCTCATCTATTAAAAATTATCGGAAAACGGTTTGGTATTTGTAAGAAGGTAGGAGTTGATAATATTCATAACATGAGAAAACTTGAGGATGAGGTTGCAATGAGAATCTTTAATAGTCAACATAAGCGAGTTTCTTTGCCTACTACTACCACTAACACTAATCCATGTCCTTTATCTTTAAATGAATCAAGTCCTTCAAATGCTTTAAAGAGGAGAAGAGTTGATGATTCTCCTCTTGCTAGAGCTTTTGATATGCAAACTAGAAATCAGCTAGATGAAGAGATTGCTAGGATGTTCTACACTGGGGGTATACCTTTTAATTTGGCGAGAAATCCATATTATATTAGTTCTTATACATTTGCTGCTAATCATCCTTTAGGTGGTTATGTACCTCCTGGTTATAATAAATTGAGAACCACATTACTTCAACGGGAGAAGGCACATGTAGAGAGGCTTTTAGATCCTATAAAAAACACTTGGATGGAAAAGGGTGTTAGCATTATGAGGGATGGATTGAGTGACCCACAAAGGAGACCTTTGATTAATGTAATGGTTGTTTGTGAATCTGGTCCTATGTTTATTAAAGCTATGGATTGTTCAAGTGAAGTGAAGGATAAGCATTTCATTGTTAATATATTGACAGAGGTAATTAATGAGATTGATCATCATAAGGTGGTCCAAATAGTCACTGATAATGCTAAAAATTATAAGGTTATTGGGGAAATCATTGAAGGTATGTTTCCACATATTTATTGGACTCCATGTGTTGTTCATACTCTTAATCTTGCTTTGAAGAACATATGTGCAGCTAAAAATGTGGAAACTAATGTGAAAACATATGATGAGTGTCATTGGATCACTGAAATACATGGAGATGCTTTGCAAATCAAAAATTTTATAATGAACCATTCAATGAGACTTACGATATTCAACCGATTTAGCTCTTTAAAGTTGTTTGCAGTTGCTAATACTTAATTTTCTTTTATTGTTGTTATGCTAAAGCGATTTAAGCTTCTTAAGCATGCTTTAGAAAATATGGTTATGAGTGATGAATGGGCAGCATACCGGGAAGATGATCAAGGAAAAGCTAGATTTGTTCGTGAAAAAATTGTGGATGAAGAATGGTGGGAGAAGGTTACTTATATTCTAGAGTTCACTGATCCTATTTATAACATGATCAGGATTTGTGATACAAACAAACCATGCCTTCATTTGGTTTATAAGATGTGGGATTCTATGATTGAAAATGTGAAGGTTGCTATATTTGAGCATGAAAGAAAGCAATTGGATGATTTTATCTCCTTTTTTTTTGTGTGATCCATCGCATTTTTGTTGATCGTTGGGCAAAGAATTATACTTCACTCTACTGTTTAGTTCATTCATTGAATCTGAGGTGAATTTTTATTTCAATTCTTTTGTTCTTTTTATAGCTCCTTTTGATTTTTTTTTATTTGTTTTGGATTGTATTTCTTGTGAAGGTTTTATAATGATAAATGGCTTCAAGAAGGAAAAGGCAAAGTGCCTCCACATATGGATATGGGAGTATCTACAGAGAGAAATATATGTTTTAGGATAATTTTTTCTGTTGATGAGCATATTAAAGCTTATGATGAGTATGCTAATTTTTCTCTCAAAAGTGGGCCATTTGCTGATCCAGATTCTATTGGTAGTATGTTTGATACTGACCCTAGGAAGTAGTGGGCAATTTATAGTTCAAGTGCACCTTTACTTCAACGGTTGGCTTTTAAAGTGCTTGGATAACCTACTTCTTCTTCTTCATGTGAAAGGAATTGGAGTACTTATTTCTTTATTCATTCAATTAGGAGGAATAAATTAACTCCAAAACATGCATAAGATTTAGTATTTATTCACAATAATTTTCGTCTTTTATCCAGAAGCACCTCCTAATATTATGATGAGAAGACTAAAATGTGGGATGTTGGTGGAGATGAATTTGCAAGCATGGAAGATGTTGGTGTGCTTGAGTTTGCCAACCTATCTTTGGATGAACCAGAATTAGAGCGTATATTTTTTAATGAAGATGCTAATGAAAGTATGGAGAAGGAAAATGATGAAGTTTAGCAAATTTTATGAATATCTTTCATTGTATTTGCTATTTTATATTTGGTTATGTAACTTGTGGACAATTAGTTCTTATTTCTTGAATATTTGGTTTATTATCATGTCTTAATATTTGGAGAATTATCTTTCATAATATATATATATATTTTTTGATAGGGGTTTATCATTAAGAGTAATATTTGCTTCAATAATTATGACAAATATACATATGAAAAAAAAATTACATATATAATAACAAATAATATTTACAAATGTACTCCTATATTTATTTATATTTATGCATTTCCCACATGTTTCATTTCCTATATTTTTTAAAAATGTTGTTTCCCTGTTTCCCGTTTCCTGTTTTTGCATTTTCCGTTTCCGTGCTACATAGCTGTGAGATAAAGACTTGTACCCTTATGGTGTAGCTGGGGTTCTCTTATATGAATTTCACTAATAGGGAATTGTTTGGTGTATACTCCATAGTGCTTGTATGTCATACAGGTTTTAAGTCTTGAATGTTATATGAGTCTTGGACCTTATATGTTATATATGCTATATGCCACACATGTATAAGTTAAAGTATCCAGTTGGAACTCTCCCCATTATTTAATTTAAATAATTGCTTTTTTTTAAATGAATTTATAAGTATATGGAAAAAATTATTTGCTTAAGTCATATATAAGAATTATGTGTTTTACATCATATAGATTTAAAATCAAGTATTAAATAATTTTATTAAATTGCTAATTGTACTATTAGTATTCAAATTATTTTAAAGTTATTGTTTTTATATATATATAAACAATATATATTTTAAAATATTTTAAAATGTTAGGTTCATTCCTTGCTTTTATATATTTTTTCATTGAGTGTGTAACTTGTTCACTTCTCTCACTCTAAATTTTGCAGGCTTTTATAATTTTATAAGTGAGGTTTAGGGTCTTCTTCTGGCCCCAGCTAAGTTTGCATGGAGTTCGTTTAAATAATTTTTTTTTTTATTTTCAAATGTTATAAAGTTGAGTGTCACTTGACCTGAGAGTTGTTGTTTTGCATAGAGCTAGGTCTTCCATCTTTAAATTTACTTGTGTAGTTAATTATGGGGTTAACCATTACTTCTAAGTATTTGTAAATGTTTAAATATTTACCTTTATCAATTTAATATATTCATTTGGTTTTAAAATATTGACATGGGTAGAGATGCTAAAATGGTCTTTATAGCTTATTTGAATAAGATAATTGTCAGACTTATATAGTTGGACTTTGGTCGAACTACATGCCAGTTATGATTTCGAATTTGAATCATGATTGTAACAACATGAATTTTTATAAATTTCAAAATTATATTTTTATAGGAAAATATATTTATCTTTCTTTATAGTTATATATATTTCTAATAGTGATATAAATATGTATATATATTTTAATATAAATAGTTTTCTATTGAGCTGAGTTACACAGAAATGATTCTAAAATGTCACAATTTGCTAAAAATGTAAGAAAAGTGCTTAAGAAGAATTTGTGTTTTAAAAGGATATATATAACCTTCTTTCTTTTACATGTTTGAATTGATCCTTTTGGAGAATGCTATTGTGATTAGAGACCCATATGGAGTAGTTAAGTTGCACGAGTTCTTGTTGGTTGTTGTGAGTCTCAAATGTAGTTTAGAAGTGTTTGTTTAGTCTCAAATATAGTTTAGAAGTGTTTGTTTCTCTTTATTGTAGGAGGTAAATGTCTTAATTATAGAGGAGGCTTTATTGAAATCTTAGTAGAATCTAGAAATTGTATAGGTAGCACTTTAGAGGCAACTTAGGTTGTTTGTATTATGACATATTTCATTTGTTATACATTTTAGGCTTTTCAAGCATCTCCCTAGTATTGGCACACGTGTTGATATGCTGGCTACTCCTCATGAGCTGTCCATTGTTTGAATGGTTTTTCATTCATTTGTTAAATTAGTTCCTCTTATCTTGGGCTATTTATATTTTGTATATTTCTCCTTACCTTAAGGAGCTTCTTTAGGAAAATCTATTTTTTACAATTGTATATAACCTGTAACTGAGTTTCATAATAGATGTGTGAAGATTTCATATTTACTACTTGCTTCTTTATGGTATCAGAGCTTTGCTCACTCTAACAAGTCTGATCCAATGGCCTCCATTCTTAATGCCGATTCCACAAACTCCAATAATCAAATTGTTCAATTCAATCCCTCCAGTCAACTGCCCATCAAGCTACAAGGCAGCTCTAACTTTTCGACATGGAAGGTTCAACTGACATTGCTTCTTGATGGCCATGAACTCTCTGGTCATCTCGATGGAACAAAGCCTTGCCCACCTAAAACAATCTCCCGCAACAATGTTACTGAAGACAACCCAGCATATCGTATCTAGGTTCGCCAAGATCGCCTCATTCACCAAGCAATGATGGCCTCCGTTGACAGCACCATTGCATCAACTGTAGGAAACGCCTCCAATGCAGAAAAAGCATTGGCTCTCCTCTACACTACCTATGCCAACAAAAGTCACACCCGCATCTATAGCTTAAGGGAGCAACTCAGCTGCATCACCAAGGTTGACAAAACTATTTCTGAATATCTTCACCAGATTCGTGCCATTGCAGATGAACTTGCTGCTGCAGGCTCCCCAGTGGTGGAAGCACAACTAACCATCAAAATTCTCAATGGTCTAGGCTCCGATTAATATGAAGTCTCTGCGGCAGTTCATAATCGCAGCATTCCAATTGAATACCCTAAGCTATATGAAAAACTCATCGATTATGAAATATATCTTCAACATGAAGGGAAACATGCTTCGACTCCAATTACAGCTGCCATTGCCAACAAAACCAACACCCAGGCACCAAAATTTAACAACAATCGAAACAACCGTCTCCTCCATACCAACAACAACAATAATAGAAACAACAGACCCTTTAAACAATCTCAATGGCGTTCACAAAATAACAACACCTACAATAATGGTGTTCAATGTCAACTGTGCAATCGCTATGGCCATGTTGCATCGGTCTGCCACAGCCAGTCTCATAACCACCTTGAAGCCAAAGCAAACTTCGTCGCAGCAAATCCATGGATCTTAGACACTGGTGCATCTCACCATGTCACAACAGATCCACACAACATGCAAGAGTATAATGGCATGGAGGAGGTTGCCATGGGTGATGGTAAAAAAATTCCAATAACTCACACTGGTTTAACTCAGCTGTATGCATCAAACAATACTTTCAAGCTTTCTCAAACTCTATGTGCTTCATATATCAAATGCAATCTAATTTCTGTTTCAAAATTTTGTCAAGATAACCTAATCTCAGTGGAATTTTTTCCTTTTCATTTTTTGTGAAGGATCTGAAAACGCAAATGCCGTTGGTGCACAGACGGAACAAAAATGGACTGTATGAGTGGCCTAAAATCTCAACTCCAACATCTCCACAAGTTCACAAGATCTCACTTAATATTCCCATAGACACCTGGCATCGACAACTAGGGCATTCCCATGCTAGAATCTTGAAATTTGTTTTAAATAAATTTTCCCTTCCTTTCTCTGAATGAGACAAATTAAATTTTTGTAATTCTTGTTTATCCAATAAAGCTGATTGTCAACCTTTTGAACAACTAACTTTATCAAGTTCCAAGCCTCTTCAAACCATATTTAGTGATTTGTAGGGTCCTTCCCCTGTTCTCTCATTAGACAAAAAATCATACTACTGCATCTTTGTCGATCAGTACACAAAATATATCTGGCTCTACACTTTAAAAAATAAAAGTGAAGTCAAAGAAATATTTCAAAAATTCCATCCTTTAATGGAAAAATATTGTCTCTCTATACTGATGGCGGTGGTGAGTTCAAAAGCCTTGAATCTTATCTTAATTCCAATGGGATAGAACATCTTATAACTCCACCATACATACCTCAACGAGTTGTTCTAGCTGAAAGACGACATCGACACATCATTGAAACAACACGAACTCTACTACATGAAGCCTCCCTACCATCAGAACTATGGTCATTTGCATGTCATCATGCAGTCTATTTAATAAATCATCTGCCAACCTCTCTTTTAAATCATCACTCTCCATATAAAAAATTATTTGACAAAGAACCAAATTATCACTCACTAAAAACGTTTGGATGTTTATCTTACCCATGGCTCAAGCCATATTCAAAAAACAAGCTTGAACCTCACTCACCACCCTGTGTCTATTTGGCTTCTCCACCATTCACTACTCTCATCAGTGCTTTGATCCCACAGAATCAAAAATCTATTTGTCTCGTGATGTGCAATTTTTTGAAACAAATTTTCCTTTCAAAACAATATTTTCAAATATCAAAAACAATTTCAAAAATCTATAATGGGAAAACCCACCATCTACAGCCATTCCCACATCCAAAATCACCTCCTCAAACATAGAATTACCTTCACCAATTCCTATTCCCTCACAATCGGCAACTCTTCAGTCCATAACATCCGAAAGTTCACCACGGCCAACTGCACCAGGTATGTCTTCATCACCTCCCTCCTCCAATCTCAGCAATCATCTAAATCACCCTCCACCTCCCTTGCCAAACCTACCTATTTTACAAGACCAAACTCAATCTAATCCACCACCACCTCACACCACCACGACCTCATTCGATAAGTCCACAACACAACCTACCCGTGTAGTTACCCGATCCCAAAATAACATCTATAAACCAAAACAAATTTTTGACTACATGGCCACCACAGTCACTGACTTCACACCCACCACCTTCAAACAAGCCCACAAACACCATGAGTGGAGAGCAGCCATACAAGCTGAGTTTGATGCACTATAAAAAAACCAAACATGGGAATTGGTACCATATGATCCTAACAAAAATTTGATCTCTTGTAAGTGGCTTTTTAGGACAAAAAGGAAAACAGATGGATCTGTTGATCGCTACAAAGCTTGTCTAGTAGCCAAAGGCTTCACTCAACGTCCTGGTGTTGATTTTGACTCAACGTTCAGTCCAGTTGTCAAACCAACCACCATTCGTGTTGTGCTCTCCATTGCTGTTCAGAACAATTGGCCACTCCGGCAACTTGATGTCAACAATGCCTTTCTTCAAGGACATCTTCAAGAAGAGGTATACATGTCTCAGCCCTCTGGTTTTGAAGATACTACTCATCCC
The DNA here is from genome assembly GCA_947687605.1 of Reutealis trisperma. Taxonomy (NCBI): domain Eukaryota; kingdom Viridiplantae; phylum Streptophyta; class Magnoliopsida; order Malpighiales; family Euphorbiaceae; genus Reutealis; species Reutealis trisperma. Next base: position 728,374 of record CANTUT010000222.1, on the reverse strand, counting down.
ACTTATATTTGCCGATTAAAAAAAGCCATATATGGGCTCAAGCAAGCCAATCGTGCCTGGTACACTGAACTCAAGCAACACTTGCTTTCAATGGGCTTTCTCAAATCTGAATCTGACCACTCTCTATTTATTCGACACTCATCTACAGCAACTATATATATAGTGGTTTATGTGGATGACATTATTATTATAGGTAGCTCTACATCTGTGGTCAATAAGGTTATATCTTCTCTTGCAAACTGCTTTTCTCTCAAAGATCTGGGAGATCTTAATCACTTTTTGGGCATTGAGGTCGTCAGATGTTCTAATGGTTTAATCTTGTCTCAATCTCACTATGTTGCTGACATCTTAAAAGATGAGAATATGTATAACTGTAATCCCGCCCAAACACCAGTGAGTTCTTCTGAAATATTTTGAGTTCAAGATGGTCATCCTCCTACTGATGTTACCAGGTATCGTCGTGTTCTCGGCAAACTCCAATACCTTTCCTTCACCAGGCCTGACATCTGCTACTCTGTCAATATGTTATCTCAATTTATGCAAACTCCTTTTGAACTTCACTGGAAAGCTCTAAAACGGATCCTCAGGTATCTAAAAGGCCCGGCATGCTATGGTTTGCATTTGCTTCGCAACACCAACCTTTACCTTACCATGTACTCTGATGCTGACTGGGCTGGCGATGTGAATGATCGCATGTCCACCTCTGGTTATCTGCTATTCCTTGGTCTTAATCCTGTTAGTTGGTCTTCCAAAAAGCAAACCACCATTGCTCGCTCTTCCACTGAGGTCGAATACCGAGCTATCGCAAGTGCTCTTACAAAAATCACATGGACGAAAAATCTTCTACTTGAGCTTCACCTTCCACTTCGTCAGGTGCCAACCATTTACTGTGACAATGTTGGTGTGACCTATCTTTGTGAAATTCCAATCTTCCATAGTCGGATGAAGCATGTGGCCGTTGACTTTCACTATATTCGCAATCAAGTTCAACAGCGACTCTTACGTGTTGCTCATGTTCATACGGCTGACCAACTTGCAGACACCTTGACCAAAGCTTTACCCAAACCAGCTTTTGTTTGTAATTTCTTCAAGTTAGGTCTCGTTACACAGTGACCAACTTGAGGGGGGTATATTGGCACACGTGTTGATATGCTGGCTACTCCTCCTGAGCTGTCTATTGTTTGAATGGTTCTTCATTCATTTGTTAAATTAGTTCCTCTTATCTTGGGCTGTTTATATTTTGTATATTTCTCCTTACCTTAAGGAGCTTCTTTAGGAAAATCTATTTTCTACAATTGTATATAACTTGTAACTGAGTTTCATAATAGATGTGTGAAGATTTCATATTTACTACTTGCTTCTTTACCTAGCCATCCAAACTATAGATAGTCAGAGGAGAGCTAGTTTAGACCTTATAAAGTTAGTGAGTGATACTTTTTAATATATTATACATTTATTTATCATGCATATGCATTACTATATGTATATACATATATGAAAATAAATTAACATTTTGACATCTACTTGTGATTGTTTTATCATAATTGATGTTGCATAGCACTTATAGTTCTTAAATGGGATTAAAATGACATAGGACCGCTTAGAACTGTGATTATGATTATGATATGATTATTTCGTTATGATAAGTTATAACTAGTGTATGATAGCTGCGGGCTTGATGCTGTTACTAGTCGGGTTAAGATTGCGTGGCTTGGTCCAATGACAATTGGGGGCCTATGTATTGGATCTTAAGAAACATTATTTGGATTCAAAGAGCACATAGGGGAATTAGCTCTCTAGATTAAGGTTTAATATGGTTCCTATCTATTGATTCCATCCTTGGATAATATATGATTGTATATTTGTTCGGCATGATGCATGATCATTTATGTTATTAGAATGTATGTAGGAAACTAAAATTATATATTGGTTAGTATTACATAGAGTTTAAGGCATTCTTTCCTATCTCTCTATTTTTTTTTTCCATATTGCAAGTTGAGCTCTTATAGAGATATTGATTTTTTTAATGTGTCATCCCTGCCTCTCTTCTTCAGTAGTGGGATTTTATTTATATTATTTGAATATGTATGTTTTAAATTCTAGAACTTTGCAATTACAAAATAGCATGGTTAAGTGGTCATTTGTATGGATATGTATGAGTATGTTGAACTAAAAGGATTATTGAGCTTCATGTTTGTGATTGATATTATGTTTTATTAAACAAGAACCTATTGATGACATCTTAAGATTTTTAGGCTTAAGTGCCAGTGATATGATGTTATGCACAAGCTTTGCTTGATTGGTGGGCCCATAGCCCTTGATTGTTAACATTACAATTGTTATAGTAGGAGAGAGAAATGGGAGATTAAGGATAAATTGATGTAGTTTTACACGGGAAAATTAAGGATAATTTAATGTAGTTTTACCCATTTAAAAATAATAAATTGGCTAGCCACATTAGCTTTTCATTAAGGATTTGATGAAAGTTAGCTCCAAAGATATTTAAATGGCAATTAGTGGTAGTTTAAGGGCTTATCTGTTTCCAGAAAATTTTTTCTACTTTTATTTTCTAGTTTTCATTAAAAATGAAAAGTTTTCATTTTGAAAGAAAACTGAAAAATGAGTGAAAAATAATTTATTTACTGTGATTTAAAAATTATTTTCAATTTCAAAATATGAAGAAATTTGTCCATTTAACAACAATAACAATACTAGGGGTGATGGTTTGTTATGATATAAAATCTAATGATAGTGTTGGTGTTGGTGAACGTGAAAGTGAAGATGGTGATGGCAATGATAATGACAATAAAGAATGAGGTAGTGGAGGTGAAAATGATGGTGGTGGAGGAAGCAGTGAAGGCAATGATAGAGGTGCTGGTATTGATAATAACGATGAAATAAGTACAATGATGGTGAAAGTGGTGGTGATGATGGTAATGATTGTTAACATTACAATTGTTATAGTAGGAGAGAGAAATGGGAGATTAAGGATAAATTGATGTAGTTTTACACGGAAAAATTAAGGATAATTTAATGTAGTTTTACCCATTTAAAAATAATAAATTGGCTAGCCACATTAGCTTTTCATTAAGGATTTGATGAAAGTTAGCTCCAAAGATATTTAAATGGCAATTAGTGGTAGTTTAAGGGCTTATCTGTTTCCAGAAAATTTTTTCTACTTTTATTTTCTAGTTTTCATTAAAAATGAAAAGTTTTCATTTTGAAAGAAAACTGAAAAATGAGTGAAAAATAATTTATTTACTGTGATTTAAAAATTATTTTCAATTTCAAAATATGAAGAAATTTGTCCATTTAACAACAATAACAATACTAGGGGTGATGGTTTATTATGATATAAAATCTAATGATAGTGTTGGTGTTGGTGAACGTGAAAGTGAAGATGGTGATGGCAATGATAATGACAGTAAAGAATGAGGTAGTGGAGGTGAAAATGATGGTGGTGGAGGAAGCAGTGAAGGCAATGATAGAGGTGCTGGTATTGATAATAACGATGAAATAAGTACAATGATGGTGAAAGTGGTGGTGATGATGGTAATGATGATAATGATGGAGATAGTGCCGGTGATGATAACATTTTTATTTAGAAAAATTAATGAAAAAAAATTTTAGAAAATATTTTAAATTTGTTTTCTCATTTTCTTTCAAAATAATAACAGTTAAGGTAAGGACGATTCTATTTTCTATTTTTATTTGAAAAGTTCCTTTCCACCGGGTCCCTGAAGATTGTTTTATGTGACGTTTTAAAATTGACCATAAGGCAATCAGGACGAGGGTGAAATTTACAAGAAACCGAAAAAGAAAATATGAGAAACAGAGCATATACTCAAATCCCAAATGCCCATAAACCTCAACTCTCAGCTCTCAACTGTCGAGCAGAGAAATATTAAATATGGATAAACCTGAAGCTAAACCAAATCCAAAACCAGCATCTCTGAGATGGGGAATCCTTCGTCAAGCCCTCCATCGCCCTTCTACCCAAAATTCAGGTACTTTCTTGGCTTTAATCGAATTGTTTGTATGTAATTGGCTATAATTGTTCCTGCATTTTTTTCAGATGAGCAATGTCCAAGTCCCACCAAACGCATTTCGAGGAAGACCAGTCATGGGTTCAACTTGATTCCTAGCCAATTAGTTGATAAAGATTCTAATTCTAGAGATGCCTCCGTATGTTACACGTTACCTATTGATGGATCACCTAAACTTTTCCTAACGTGAGTTCATGAACTTCCCATTTTTATTTTTTCTCCTCATCCCACGACGCTGTGTTTCTTGTTCTGTTAGGCATTTCTTCAAACATATTCTACGCACAGAGAGACTAAACAGACTCTGTCATTTTTCTTTTATATCTCTTGATTAAACCATGAGATAGTTGATATTAATTGGGAATTAAAATCGAAAAGAGGATTGCTATTATAGCTGTGCCATAATTTTTTTTTCATATGAAGTTGGGCTATAAGTGTAGTTTGGTTAGTTATATGATAATTTTTCCTATAAGTAACATTTTGCATTCAAATATAATTGGACTGTGTTTACTTATTTATTTGGAAAACTAAACTGCTGTTGATCCGAGTTTGGGTGTTGCTATGTGTGGAATTTCTATGCAGACAAAGAATGAACAGCAGTGCTGATCTCAGTGATTTTGAGATCTCTAATAGATACAATGTTGACAACACAGGGCTTGTCTGTAAGTTCTCCTTCTTATTTCCTGAATTTGTTCCCAGAGCCAAGAATAATAGATTTGAGCATGTAGGAGGTATCTTTTAGAATTATATGTTCGCTAATCAGTTACTGACTGAATTAAACATTATATCTGGGTTGTCTTAGGGAATCTCTAGTGAGAAGTTAGGTGGGGATAACGGTCTTCCATCTCCTTTTGTGATCATCCAATTTTTTTTTTTTATGGCATATATTTTTCTAAGGAAATGGCAAGTGACAATAATATTTTATTATGTTCCTGTCATACTGGTGGCAGTGTTTCATTTCATGGAGACTTTCTCATCATGAATACTATCTTTTAAGTCAAAAAACTTAATAGAACAAGGAGAGCTAGGGGGCAGGAAACAGACAGTTGTAAAGGATCAAGACTAAGACTTGATCTCACCCTTGACCACCTAAGTATTTATTTGTTCAATTGTCGTATTTTTAATTGACTTCACCTCAGTTGGACAGTTAAAGGGGATTTTATGATCGAAATAAACCAGACCAAACAAATCAAGATATTATTCTTTAGTCTGGTTTTTAAAAGGGTTTGAGCCAAACCAACCTTTTTTTTTTTTTTTTTTTCAATTGTGCCATAGCTATTAGGCTTATCAGATAGCACACTCATGTTAACCCAAAAAAAAAAAAAAATCCTTATATGTATTAAAAGTTATAAATACTACAGAAATAACTCATATTTATTAGTATATATAAATACGAGTGTAATTTAGTTTGGTTTCTTATCAATTTGGAACTAAAACCAAATTGTAAAACCATGAATTTCATTTCTTTCACTTCAAACCATATTGCATCCTTTTTGAGTAGTAAATAAAACCAATTACTCATGTCATAATGGTAGATTTAATTGGATGATGTTTACTGCTAAGAGCAACTGTTTGTTGGTTGGAAGATTGGGGATGGCTCATTGCTTGGAAAACGGGCAACACTTAAAGGAGGATGGAGTCCTCTTTTTATTCTTATTCCTTTGATAATTTGGTTATACGAAAGCTATTTATTTGTGAAGTTCTGTTTGTGCTCCTACTATTGGTTCAACTTCTGTAATGATTGTGTATTTGCACTAGTTGGTTAAATGCAATAACATAAGGGAAGTTGGCAGAAATGACTATCAGCAGGCTTTTAATATGGTGTTAAATATATCAAATGGAAGATTCAAATTCAGATGGTTCATACCTGACTGTTCATCATTTTTACTTACCTTATTTATGCTTATGATTTTAAAATGATCTTTTATATAGGTCATTGGCCATCAGAAGATGTCCTTGCTTATTTTTGCTTGTCACATGCTGACATATTCAGGTTTGTAAAAAATGATGTCAATCTGTGCTTTTGGAGATTCTGTTTGCTAGAGAAAACTTATGCTGTAGTTTTGTATTTGTATATCGCTTTTCAATGATTGTATGTACTGCACTTATTTATGCTGATTCCTTGTCCAATCTTCTAGGTCTAAACGAGTTATTGAGCTTGGGTCAGGCTATGGCTTAGCTGGATTAGTTATTGCTGCAACTACCGAGGCATTAGAAGTTGTAATCTCTGATGGAAATCCTCAAGTGGTTGATTGTATCCTTTTGATTTGCACATTCTTGTGGTTAATATATATGAGAACTTTATGATTATTTATTGCATTTTAGTATGAAAGAAATTAAAACTTTAAGTTTTGAATCTCTGATTAATTAAAGCATTTATCAACAACTTTTTATCTGGACATATATGTGAAGCAAAGAAATTTACTGGGCTCAGTACTATTGAAGTAAGATAATATAATTTTGAAATTCTGTATATTGGATTTTGTGCTGGATGTACCAACATAAAACAATATTTCCCCAGCCTTTGGCAAAATCCAGAGACACCCTCTTGATTATTATTAATGGAATTCATAGTCTGCTGTTGCCCCTAGAAAATACTTTGATAAGTGGTAGGATTAGTCAGTGAGACACGGCATAAGAAGTTTTGTTGGCAAATCTGTTTCTCAAAAGTGAGTACTGGCATGCAAGGCAGTCGCTTGCTAACGCTTGGTTGGTTCTGTTCATCATATGAGACCCATGATAAAAGATTTACATTTATAGTGTATTAGTAAATCTTAATTTTGACTTGATCTGAAGCTGTGTCAATACAAGGTTTTATTGCGATATGCATACATTGTCTCCAGAGTTGATTGTTTATTTGTCATTGATTGTTCTAGTTCAGGTTTGGGTTGAAAATTTTGCAGTCTATTTTCTTAAATGAGTGCTAAATTCTTTGCAACTCATTCAGATTTTCACAATTCTTAAACTGTATTCTCAAGTTATTTTGGCCTAGGATTGAGTTTTAGGCCAAAGAATTGGAGAATATGAGTAAGTTGTGGAATGTTTTCAAGCTGGGCTAAGACTCACTTGCGTGCAAACTGTTTGATGTTGCATGTTCTAGCAATCACCCTGCTGGTAATTTAACAGTTATAGACATTCGTTTATCATTTTGAGTTATAGTTTAGATATGCTTGTTTGTGGTGCATTTGGAGATGTAATTTTCTTGCTGTGTCCTGAGGCAGTGATATCATTGATTTAATGCTAGGTTCATGCTGGTCAGTTAGTCATGACTGTATCACTAAGATTTTGTTTATTTTCCTGCATTACATGGTCTTTCATTTATTTATTTCCTTTATGGTTTTGTTTAGAGGTGACAAGCCTTGCTCTCTTTTCTCAATGTTTTGTTCATTTTAGATGTTCTTAACATCCAGATATTCAGCGTAACATCGATGCTAACACTAAAGCATTTGGCAGTACAAAAGTGAAGAGTATGACATTGCACTGGGATATGGAAGAAACAAATATCTCTAACACTTTTGATGTCATTGTTGCCAGTGACTGGTGAGTTCTGCTTCTTTTAACTTTTCATTTCAATATGTTTGCATCATAATGTACCTTTTTTTTTTTTTTTTATTATTTTTTATTTATGCAAAGAAAGTGAGAAAGGATCATGAAAACTGGATGAAATGAATTTTGCAACTTCATCGTTAATAAATTAGTTCCAAGTGCCATGTAATCCCCAATAATCTTTTATTTATACTATCAGATAAAGACAGGGTTTGGAAAGTTTCATGCACCAGTGTGGTAGTCATAACGGATCCAATTTTATGTGTACGACTTTACACAACATTCCACATCACCTTATCAATCTGACTGATGACTTTTTCATTCCTATCGATGAGTTTTATAATTCAATTCTCAATCTGATTGGGCGAGGAAAACATATGTTTTTGGAATTCCATAGTGGACTGAAGGTGTCGAATTTTTTAAGGTTGAAAAAAGGCACTTGTGCCCAATAAAAATGACATGGAAACATGTGCACATGCAAGCACACTGATGTGTATTTTTCCTTTTTACACCGAACTTATCTGCTTTCATGTTCAATAACATGTAATGCCATTTTTAACAGCACCTTTTTCAAGGAGTTCCACAAAGGCCTTGCTTGTACTGTCAAACTCTTGCTGAGAAATGCTGGCACCTCACAAGCAATATTCTTCAGTCCTAAAAGAGGTGATTCACTGTATAAGTTTCTAGAGAAAGCTGAAGAAAATGGCTTGCATTTCTATGTAACAGAGAACTATGATTCAGAAGTTTGGATGCGTCATCAAGGATTCATGAATGGTAATAACTCATGGCCCAGCTATGAAAAAGATCATTGCTACCCATTATTGGTCAGAGTTACATTATAAACTTTTAGAGCCTATATTTCATTCATAATCTGTACATAGTTTATGCCTGGTTTTCATTTCCCAGAGGAACTTTCCATTGTTGGTTGACCCAAAATGGTAGGCAACAATTCACTTGCCTACTGCACTATATTCTTTTCTAGTCTCTTGGTGGGTCCCAAGATCACTGAAATTGCAATCCTCACCACTACATTGTGTAGGTCCCTTGTTGGTTTGTGATTTGGAAATTGAAAGGAAAGCTTGCTGATGCTTTCTTTTATTATTTTAATTTATTATGATTTCTTTTTGAACTTATTAGCAAAATAGGTCCATGAGGCTTTTGAAAGTAGATTCCTTATCTTTCATTTAAGCATCCAAGTTACTTAAAAGCATTTAGATATAGCCGTCCACGAGTAAACAAAGACTCTAAACCTAAAGGATGATTGAGAACATTGTCAAAAAGCTATCTGATGCTCTGTGGATCAAATAAACTAACTTTTATTGGAGGGAGGGGAATTTTTTTTTGCTATTTGCTTCTATGTAGCAAAAATGAACATGCTGTGTCTGCGAAGAATAAAAACGAACATGCTTTGGCTTAATTATTGTATATTCTGGAAGTGAAACGTTTTTGCAGGTTTTCTGGGAATAATATCTGCTTTACTCGCATTTGTTGGTTTGGGAGGTGGAGATTTAGGTAATGGGAGCACAGCAAACTATAGATTGCAAAATATTGATTATGGGTTTGAATCGTAATGCTTTTGCTATTTATAATATCGATATCTGATGGAAGAGAAGAACGGAAAAATGAAAAATAATTTTGCCAGGTTTTCTTTCTTTACCAGAAACTCCATGGATGAAGTTTCTTGGTTGCTTGAGAACTGCTAATTACTCGACTCTTAAATTTTCTTCAGCCATTTTTTGTCTGGACGATGACTTGAATATGTTTCTTAATAAAATGATGAATTTTTTATCTGCTAATTCTCTCTGTTCCCATGTGAGACTTGCTTTTTATGTCCGTTACTTCCTCTCATCTCTTTTAAAGATTATTGGCTAGGATTATAGATGGGGATTATCCGAACTCGGATCTATTGTAAAGATGCCAGAGCAAGGTTTTTTTTTTTTTTTTTTTCAAAATGTATAGACACGTGGAGGAATAGAAAAAAATGACGCGTATACATCTCAAAAACCATGGTTACTTCGGAGTGCAAGGTATTTAAATACCTTGTTTATTATCTAACTTTTGAATTAAAGCCTTAATCAACAAAATGAGGGATTATTCAGTACAAAACTTTATACGATGTGTTAATGTTGAAAAAGGTTGAAAGCAAAGGCAATTGCGAAAATACAAAGCAACATCCACTGAAAATGAACTAAAATCTTCTCTTATCTTCAATGAAAAAGTGGGTTTGTTTCCTTCTTTATACTATGTTTCCACCACACAAGTTGAATAGGCATATCGCCTCTCACCTCATCTTCTCATCAATACTAGAATCTATGTTTTGTATATCCGTCGGTTGGGCGGCAATTTGGATCATACGTACATTGGCTTCTTTACCTTTATTTCCTTCTCTAACATTATTACTAATGCCCTAAAATTTTCCAACATTGGTCCATGCCTCATGCATTGCTTATGAATCACTTATTTTTATTGATTTATGGTGAAAATTCTAAGAAATATATCAATCAATGTCAAGTATGTGACATTCAACCAACCATGGGTTGTTATATCCATAGTAAGACTCTATTTGTTTCATAAAAAATAACTTGTTTTTAAAAAGTATTTTTTAAGGAAAAAATATTTTTCAAAAAATTAATATTCTATTATTTGATTATAATATTAAAAATTAATTAAAAATATTAAAAATTTTAATTTATAAAATTATAAACATATTTAAATTTATAAGAATTTCATTTTTTTTTAAATTGTTGTTAAATATGAAAAGAATATATAAAAATAGTAAATTCGATTATTGCCAATGACTAATGATAGCTGAATAATAGTAGTGATTATTGATGGTCTATGATGATGAGTGTTAGTGATTATCAAATTAATAAAAATAAGTAATTTTTCTTAAAAATAATTTATTTTTTATTAATCAAGAAAATATTTTTCATTGGTTAATTTTTTGAAATGTTTTAAAAATTAAAAAATATGAAAAATATTTTTAAAAAATAAATAGAGCCTAAAATGATGTATTTGCTGCCGAGTGTCTGTATTGCAATATAAAAATTTTAGAGATTAAATTCGTTTCTTTCCAAAAAAAAAAAAAGAGGAAGTTAGGTCATAATTTAAATTATAAGTTTGAAATGACTGGGGAAAGTAAATTTGTAATATCTATTTTCTATTGTATTTGTACTTTTTCAATAATGGAACTTTTTTTTTTTTTTTGGCCCAAACAATAATGGAACCTCACTATAGAATACAGTATAGTGAATTTTTTTTTTTTTTTTGCCGCATCTCCTTATAAAGACATAATTGCTTGCGTTGGGAAGCCATTTAGTTTTACAAGATGAATAACAAAATAATGATGATGATGATAATAATAATAATAAAGTTAGAATTTTGAGAATGATATTTTGCAATTAATTGGATATGCAAATAAAATTTATATTTTTTTAAGATGTGCATTAGGACTTGTCATTTAAAGATTAATCCATGCACATATTTTTATTCATAGTTTTTCTTCTGAAGGATATTATATTTATATCTTAAAAATTAAAGGACATTTTATATGGAATGCTTTAGAAAGTGAGATATGTGATCCATCATGTAACTGCTAGGAATATTGACAAAAAATAATAATTATACAAGAGAAAAAGGATAAATACCTTTCAATTATTACAAACACACATAATTATACAGTAGTATGTAAGTGATAGACAATTTTAAATATAATAATTATGAGAGAGCTTAAAGTTGACATAGTCTAAGTCATTTGAATTAAAATATCCATAAAGATTTTTTCACCATGTGCTATATTGTTCATGTGGGTCCTAGGGGTCTTAAAAGTATGCATGTGGCCATATATTGGTTGTTTCTTTCATGTTAATAGGAGGAGGTGACTTTATAAAATAGGGTCCTGCTTTATTATTGATTTTCAGTGACTAGTGGTCCTGAATTGGAATTGATGAGGGCATCATTTAAATTGTGATAGGTCTTGCAGAATACAAAGATGTGATGGTAATTGGTTGAATATTGCAATCATAACCAATTAAATAGTAGAGAAAATTTTTCAGTCTTCTTTTGTCCTGATCTTCGTGAATGGGTTCAGAAAAATTTCTCTAGCTTTCCTTTGTAAAATAAATCTTGCTATAATAAAATAATGTACTGGTTCTTTCTTCTATGTTAATAGGAGGAGGTGACTTTGTAAAAGAGGATCCTGCTTCATTATTGATTTTCACTGGCTGATGATCCTGAATTAAAATTGATGAGGGCATCATTTGAATAGTGACAGGTCCTGCATGATACAAAGATATGGTAGCAATTAGTTGAATGTTGCAATCATAACCATTTAAATAGCAGAGAAAATTTTTTAGTCTTCTTTTATCATGATCTTCGTGAACAAGAAAAAGTATATTATGAAACAACCTTTGCTTTTGAATATGAAGATGTTATTGATTTAAGCTCTGATTCTTTAGAACTTTCTAGCGATGATTTTTTCCTCTATGTTTTCTATTCAAGGAACTTCTTCTGAATCATCACATTTTCCTTGACTAATGAGATCATGTTTTGAGAAAATATAGATTGTTTATATTTTTGTGCTTATTTTTGCTATTGTTTTTGCCTTAGAGAATGTGTCTCTGCTTTTATTGACTCAGAGAATGACAAGCTTTTTGTGTGCTAAGTTTGATGAAGAAGAGGCTGATGGAAGACTTCATAAGTCATCTTGAAGGGATTATAAGTATTAATAGGTGGTGGGTAGAAAAAATAGTGAAATGGATTTGAAGGCTCAAAGAAGAGACATAAAAGCAGCAAAAACTGAGCATCATTCGGAACATAAGAATATTCTACCAAATTTTCTATTTTAGATGCTAAGATCTTTTTACAAGAGTCTGAAAGAGAAAGAGAAGAAGATATGTGTATTACTATAAGCCTAATATGTACAGATCTTTTTGTACATAAGTAATTTCTTATAAAAAAGAAAGAAATATTAGAATTTAAAATCTTGATCTATTGTACTATAAAACAAATATTCTTATTGGACTATTAGTCTAATGTCTTTTTTTTTTTTTTTGTACACTATATTTTTTGTAGTTTTCCCCCCAAAAAAAATGAATATAAACTTTTATTTTTTTTTTAAATATTAAAAAATAAAAAAAAATCAATGATATTGTGAATTCATGACAAGAAATTAAGAATAGCATGTAAAACTAACATATTGGAACACATAAATAATTCATTAATTTTCAATTTTAATATTTTGATTTTATAATTTTTTTTTATTTCTTCTAATAATCTTTTATTTCATTATTTTCCAACATTTACCCATGGCTCACACATTGCTTATGAATCACTTATTCTTATTGATTTATGGTGGAAATTCTAAGAAATATATCAATCAATGTCAAGTATGTGACATTCAATCAACCATTGGCTATTATATCCATAGTAAAACTCTGTTAATCATTGGCTGTTATATCCATAGTAAAACTCTGTTTGTTTAGTAGAAAATAACTTATTTTTAAAAAATATTTTTTAAGAAACTAATTTTCTATTACTTGATTATAATATTAAAAATTAATTAAAAATATTAAAAATTTTAATTTATAAAATTATAAACACATTCTAATTTATAAGAATTTCATATTTTTAAAAACATTTATTGTTAAATATAAAAGAATACATAAAAATGGTAAATTCGGTGATCGCCAGCGACAGGTAATTGCCAAAGGCTAGCAGTAATTATCGATGATCTTTAGTAATGAGTGTTAATGATCATCATATTAATAAATTTATATTTATATATTTTTTAATTAAAAAAATTTATCAAAATTCAAAAATGATTTCCCATTTTAAAAAAATGAAGTAATTTTTCTTAAAAATAATTTAATTTTTTATAATCAAGAAAATATTTTTTATTGGCTAATTTTTTGAGAGTTTTAAATGTTAAAAAATTATAAAAAATATTTTTTACAAAATAAATAGAGTCTAAAATTTTCATATTTTTTACAAAATAAATAGAGCCTAAAATGATGTATGTGTTTTCGAGTGTCTGTTTTGCAATATAAAAACTTTAGAGATTAAATTCATTTCTTTGAAAAAAAAAAAAGTTATCCTAATTTTACTTATAAGTTTGAAATGATTGGACTTGTAAATTTGTAATATCTATTTTCCATTGTATTTGTACTTTTTCAATAATGGAACCTCAATTTTATTTTTCCAAAACAATAATGGAACCTCACTATAGAATATAGTATAGTGATGATTTTTTTTGCGCATCTCCTTATAGAGACACAATTGCTTGCGTTAGGAATCCATTTAGTGTTACAAGATGAATAACAAAATAATAATGATAATAATAAAAATAATATTAAGTTAGAATTTTGAGAATGATATTTTGCAATTCATTGTATATGCAAACAAAATTTATACTTCTTTGAGATGTGCATCAGGCCTTGTAATATGAAAATTAATTAATACACACATCCTCATTCACAGTTTTTCTTCTGAAGGGTATCATATATATATCTCAAAAATTAAAGGACATTTTATATAGGATGCTCTAAAAAGTAAAATGTGTGATCCATCATGCACTTGCTAGGATGATGATGATGAATGTTGACAAAAGATAATAATTATACGAGAGAAAAAGGACAAACATCCTTCAATTATTACACATACACATAATTACACAATAGTACATAAGTGATAGACTGTTTTAAATATAGTGATTATGAAAGAGATTAAAGTTGTCATAGTCAAAGTCATCCGAATTGACATTTCCATAAAGATTTTTTTCACCATATACTAGATTGTTCATGTAGGTCCTACGAATATTGAAAATATACATGTGGCCATGTACTGGTTGTTTCTTCTATGCTAATAGGAGGAGGTGACTTTGCAAAAGAGAATCTTGCTTTATTATTGATTTTCACTAACTAGTGGTCCTGAATTGGAATTGATGAAGGCATCATTTAAATAATGATAGGTCCTGCAGGATACAAAGATGTGGTGACAATTAGTTGAATATTGCAATCATAACCATTTAAACAATAGAGAAAATTTTTCAGTCTTCTTTTGTCCTGATCTTCATGAATGAGTTCAAAAAAATTTCCCCCAACTTTCCTTTGTAAAATAAATCTTGCTATAATAAAATTATTTATTGGTTGTTTCTTCTGTGTTAATAGGAAGAGGTGACTTTGTAAAAGAGAGTCCTGGTTCATTATTGATTTTCACTGGCTGATGATCCTGAATTAGAATTAATGAGGGCATCATTTGAACAGTGACAGGTCTTGTAAGATACAAAAATATGGTGGCAATCGGTTGAATATTGCAATCATAACCATTTAAACAGCAGAGAAAATTTTTCAGTCTTCTTTTGTCCTAATCTTCATGAACAAGAAGAAGTACATGATGAAACAATCTTTGCTTTTGAATATGAAGGTTTTACTGATTTAAGCTCTAATTCTTTAGAACTTTCTAGCAATGATTTTTTTTTCTCTATGTTTTCTATTCAAGGAACTTCTTCTGAATCATCACAGTTTCCTTTAACTAATGAGGTCATGTTTTGAGAAAACATGGACTGTTTATCCTTTTGTGATTGTTTTTAGTATTGTTTTTGCCTTAGAGAATGTGTCTCTGCTTCTATTGACTCAAAGAATGAAAGGCTCTTTTTGTGTGCTAAGTTTGATGAGGAAGAGGACGATGGAAGACTTCATAAGTCATTTTGACAGGATTATAAGTATTAACAAGTAGTAGGTAGAAAGAATAGCGAAATAGATTTGAAGACTCAGAGAAGCGGCACAGAAGCAGCAGAAATCTGAGCATCATCCAGAATATTAGAATATTTTACCAAATTTTCTATTTTAGATTCTAAGACTTTTTTACAAGAGTCTGGAAGAAAAAGAAAATAAGATAAGCGTACTACCGTGAGCCCAATAACTGAAATGGACAGATCTTTTTGTACATAAGTAATTTCTTATAAAAAAGAAAGAAATATTAGAATTTAAAATCTTGATCTATTGTACTATAAAACAAATATTCTTATTGGACTATTAGTCTAATGCCTTTTTTTTTTTTTTTTTTTTGTACACTATATTTTTTGTAGTTTCCCCCCCAAAAAAAAATGAATATAAACTTTTATTATTTTTATTTAATATTAAAAAATAAAAAAAAAATCAATGATATTGTGAATTCATGACAAGAAATTAAGAATAGCATGTAAAACTAACATATTGGAACACATAAATAATTCATTATTTTTCAATTTTAATATTTTGATTTTATAAATTTTTTTATTTCTTTTAATAATCTTTTACAATGAAATAAAGATAGCAACACCAATAAAGAAAAAAAAAAAACCCTAAAATAATGAATTAAATGCATATTCTTATGCATTTATTATTAGATATATAGTAATTAAATTGATTGCATCCTTACTTGAGTATCCATCGTTTTCTTAGTACTAAGTTCTTACTCTTTTGTAAAAAAAAATTGACAAACAAATGTTCTTCAATATCTTCCCATGAATATTGAATAGTCACCAACGATTACTGGCTTTGATTGATGACACAAACCAATTTGATAATTGATATGATATGCAGCGATAATGACTGGCCATTTATTATTATTATGTATCGTTGGTATAATTAAAGAATATATACTATTGCCACTCATAAACTTAATAATTGAAAGCATTATAAGAATGGTAATGAGTACTAGGGATATGTTTTATTATTTTCATTATGAGTTAGAGAATTAGAAAGAGAAAACAAATGTGAAATGATATTTATGTGTTCTGTGGATTGCTTTTCTTATTCGTGCTTGCTTGATTTTGAACAATCTTGCTGTTTTTGTTGGCAGACTTAAAATCAATTCCTCTTAATTTATCAAGGCGTGACGTTCTTAAGATACAGGTAAACTTGAAATATGTATAAGCTTTTCATTTAAAAGATAAGGGATAATGACAAAAAAATTTACCAACTTCGTACGTTTTTTAAATTATAACTTAATCTTTAAATCTTGGCGATTTCGTACAAATATTTTCATTTTTTTTTATAATTTTTGCACAAGTTATAATTTCGGTCTAAAATCTGATAAGATAAAATAACGTGGCATATAATAATAATATAGTTGATAAATCAACATCTTATTTGGCACTTAAAAATAAGGATTAATGTTAAAAAAAAATTTACTAATTTTACATCTTTTGACTGGATTGATGAATTGGAGAATTTTTTTCAAAAAATGTAAAATTTGTGAATTTTTTTTATCATTAATCATTTTTTTTCAGTGCCAAATAAGATATTAATTTGTCAATTATATTATTATTATATACTATGTCATTTTATCTTACTGAATTTTAGACAAGAATTATGACCGGTGTAAAAATTGAAAAAAAATAAAAGTATTTATATCGAATTGTCAAGATTTAAAAGCTAAGTTGCAATTGTAAAAATGTGTAAAGTTGGTAAATTTTTTTATCATTAACCAAAAGATAAATAAAATTCTATATATATATATATATATATATATATATATATAAAAGCAAAATTAACCAGGCAAGATAGAATTACCTACACTATTCATCTTCGTCCTAGTTCAACTATTTTTGATGGGGTCAGATTTTAGATTTTTTTATTTTGAAGGTTCAATTTTTCTAATATTAAGAGGAAAATTTATGATTTTTCAACAACTTAATATTCATCTTATCATTATTTATTTATTTAGCATTGAGAGAGGGGATAATCGAATTTAATCCTATTATTTAAATTTCACATATATTTATTGACAGTAAAAGTGATAAATTGGTTCTTTAATTTTACTATCGAAAACAATTAAGGACGAATTAATTTTTTTAGATAAAAAAATCCCAAAACTTAACGTTCAAAGACACTGAATTCCTATAGCTTAGCTGAGTACTCATGTGAAACTCACACATAACTAATGTGGAAATAATTTTTTATGTATTATTTTCTTGTTGTAAATCATTAAAATAAATTTTATATTTTCTAATAATAAAAGTTTCAAAACAACTATTTAATATTTTGAAATTATTTTTTAATAATATTAAAATTATATTAGTCATGGATCCGTACATTATGTGGATATTAAAAAATAATTTACATTGATTTTTATATATTTAATATTAATCCAATATGGCAATCGTGATATGTCAAATTTCAACTTATTAGATTTATTTTTATTTTATATTGACTCCTTTAAAATAAGAAACAATCCCCTACAATTATTGAAAAAATATCTAATACCACCTCTAAGTTTAGCATTATACAATATTCATAAATCATAATCACAATTTTTCATGTTACTAATTTTTTACTTTCATTTTTTTTTTTGTCAATTTTCACCTTTTTTTTTTTTATTTTTTAATGTAAAAGAAGATTTATTTTTAAATAAAAAATTATTTATCAATAATTTTATATTTATTATATAAATTAATACATATAAAATCTCAAAAGATGCTCAAATTTATTTTTTAATACAAATCATTTTAAAAATAATTAATATCCACGGATCCACAACTAGTATAATTTTAATAATATCAAAAATCAATTTTAAAATATTAAGTAGTTAATTAGAAAATATAAAATTTATTTTAAAAATAAATATTAATATTTTACAATAAAAAAATAATATATAAAAAAATTAATTTTCACGTGATTTTAGTTATGCTTGAGTTTCACACGAGCATTCAGTTAAGCTATAAGATTTCAGCTTCTTTAAACAGTAAATTTTGGAAATTTTTTATGAAAAAATTAATTTATCCTTAATTATTCGGACAATAAAATTAAAAGATTAATTTATTGGTTTTACCATTCATCAACGCTTTTAGATTATAACTAAATATGCAAATTTAATTTTATCACTACATCATAAAACCTCTTTCGAGAGCAATAAATGATATGAATAAATTTTCTCCTTGAAGTTCCTCTCTTCTCTCTTTAAAACACAGTTTTTTGTTAACTAGATCCCAGGGAGGGCCTTTGTCTCCTGTCAATTTGGCCGGTGACTTCCTCTCCTGTGGCTCCCATTTTCCTTTTTCCTGTCAATTAAGCATGGAACATTTTGTATCCAATTAAATGAGTATTTTTGCCTTTAATTTCAAATATAGAGAGACTCTATCTACTGAAGCTTTCAAACAAGCGTTCTGTATGGAAATTTGGAGAGTATAATTAACTGCTAAACAATTTCTTCCTTTTTCTTTTTGGTTTAAGAACTACTAGTTAATTTGAAAGATGATTTCAAAGTTCAACATCTAGATTATGACTATGACTTCGTGTTTATATACTTGTAATTTATTTAAATTTTTATAGATTTAATTTTATTTGAATGAATTTTTTTACTTTTAATCTTTAGTTCTTTGGATTTGTAATATCTTCACTTACAATGATTATTTATCATTTTCGTTGAAAAAAAAATTTCTTTCAGAAGACACGGAGGAATCTTCATGTCGTTATATTTAAGTTTTGAAATGCCACTATGAGCAGCAATTGATTAATCTTGAGAAATAATTCAAGAGAGTAATCATTGTTGTTCAACTCAAATCTTAATGACCATTTGCCGTCACGTAAGTGTATATATATATATATATATATATATATATATATATATATATATATATATATTATCCAAATAAAAAATCTCATACTTTATAAAATATCTTCATATAATTATGCACTATGTCACACTTAAATTTGCCAGAACCAATCTGTGTAAAAAGTTGTAAAAAATCTCATCCTGTGCTTCACCAACTTTGATTTATGCATCCTGTGAAAAAATTTCATTGAAAAATGATTAAAGATTAATAATACTTTCATTGATAAAAGCAATTTATTGGACTCAGAAAGAACTTCTGCAATTACAGTAAGATTTGATAAGAAAAAATTATTCATTTCCTTTTTTTTTTTTAATAAAAAAATGAATCATAAAAAAAAAAACACTTTAATCTATCATAATTCATAAGATTTTGATTAAAAATAAATCATTTACGTTCGTATTAAAAAAATTTACAAATAAGAAAAAATTTCTTAATTTTTCATGATCTAATTTAATATAATAAAAATAAATTAATTTATCAAATATGATGAGGAAATCTTATATACACATAATATGTAAACTTGTTCAATATAATAAGAGTTCTTATATCATGAACTCAAACTAATCTTACACTATGAATTTGAGTTCAAAATTTACTGTTTCATTAAATCTCCTATTGTCTTCTTCTTCTTCTTCTTTTTTTTTTTTTTTTTTTTTTTTTTTTTTTTTTTAAATTTTTAATTAAAACATAAAATTCAAAAACCAAAAACCGTCCTCTCACTATTCATTTTCTTAGTGCTCCATATCCATTTTCTTTAAACCAGAAACCTTTATTTTTTTGATTTTCCAAAATATTTTAACCGCTTAACTCAAAAAAGCATCCACCACTACACTATATCAACTACTTCCTATTAATTTCATCATTTTGTACAAAAAAAACTCAGTAATTATTCATATTATCATAACTCTACTTCATTGTGAGTAAATTTTCTACAACTATTATTTTTTTTTTATTTTTTTTGTGATTTTTGTGCTAAATCTTAGAGCTAATTGTTGATTAATAAAAAAAAATAGATATTATTATTGATTTATAATTATGAATCTAGCAGTAATATATAATGAATTTATATGTGATATATGATGAATCTAAATGTTTTATTTAATGAATCTGATAGTTATATATAATAAATCTAAATTTTAAATCTAATGAATCTTATAATTATATTTGAAATATTAAATGATGAAAATTTAAATATGAGAAATGAATAAAATTAAACATAAAATAATTAAATATTGAATCTGGCAGTAAAAAATAATGAATCTATATGTGATATATGATGAACCTTAACATTATATCTAATGAATCAGATAGTTATATATATGATGAATCTAAACTTTAAATATAATGAACCTAATAATTATATGTGAAATATTAAATAATGAAAATTTTAAATATGAGGAATGAATGAAATTAAATTATAGAATAATTAAATTATGAATTTGGTAGTAAAAAAATAATAAATTTGTATATGATGTATGATGAACTTCAACTTTATATCTAATGAACCTGATAGTTATGTTTGATGAACCTAACCTCTAAATCTAATGAATATGATAGTTTACAGTTTAATATTGAATAATAAAAATACCAAGCAATTGAACTCTAAATAAAAAAAAAAAAACTCAAAATATCGAAACAAATAGTATAAAAACTCACAAAAAATGAAGATTATAAAAGAAATATCAAGAATAAGAAGACAATTTCAAAAAAAAAAAAAAGAACAAAAAAATAAAAATAATTTTGAAGAAGAAGAAGAAGAAGATCGGGCTTCACTATTTCGAAGAAGAACAGATCGCATATCCACCAAAAGAAGAAGAAGAAGATCGAGCTCGCAGAAGAAGAGATCTTGTTGTGATATCATTGTGATCTTTTATTTTTTATTTTTAATAAGAACGGTGCATTTTGACCTGAGACCATAGTGCTTTATGGTTCTGGATCTACAATATAAATTGCCATATAATAGTTATATATAAAATAAAATTTGATATTTTTTCACTAGATAAAAAAAATAGACATATAAGTTATATTAGTTAAAAAACTTTTATTCATTATTTCATATTCTTAGTTTGTAACATTTTGGATCAATTTATATATTTATCAAATTACTAAATATATTTCTTAATGAGTATTATAAATATATATTATCACACTTGATTTATGTATTAGAATATCTTCTAATATTGATTCCACAAATTAAATACTAGACAATGAGGTAAATGTAAACCAAATTATCAATGTTATGCTGACATTATACACAAGCAACTATAAATTAATATGAGTTTGGGTTTCAAATTTTGTTTGATTTTCCAAGAGGATTGAAACAGAGAGATAAAAGTGACTTCTTCTCAATTAATATCAGTACACACATGTGTATTTATATAAGAGACAAGTGTTAAATTAGTTACAATAGAAAAATAACATTTTTACACTTAGTTACTCAATACACGCCCTCAAGCTAGACTTAGTGTCAACAAGTCTAAACTTGGAACAAAGATACTTAAGTCTGTTAGAAGCCAAAAGTTTAGTTAGAAGATCTGCAGGTTGTTCTTCTGTTGGTATATATTTGATATCAAGTTGTTGAGTTGCAACTTTTTCTCTTATAAAATGCACATTAATTTCTATATGCTTTGTTCTGGCGTGGAAAACAGGATTAGATGCAAGAGAGCTTGCACCTATATTATCACACCATGAAGAGAGGGTTGTTGAAGAGAGAATCCCAACTCAGAGAATAAAGATTGCAACCAAAGCAATTCTGTAGTAGTTGAAGCCAAAGCCCTATACTCAGATTTAATGCTACTTCTAGCTACAACTCTTTGTTTCTAAGAAGACCAAGTAATGAGATTTGCACCAAGAAATACACAATATCCACTAATGGACCTTCAATCATCAAGATTGCTACCCCAATCAGCATTAGAAAAACCTTTTAGAAATAAAGAAGAAGAAGAGGGCTAAAAATGTAAACTGATAGTTCTGGTTCCTTGCAAATACCTAAGAATTCGTTTACAAGCTACCCAATGCAAGATAGTAGGAGCTTAAAGGAACTGACTTAATTGATTGACAGCAAAAGAAATGTTAGGTCTAGTCATGGTCAACTACTGAAGTGTGCCAATGATACTTCCAAACAATTTAGGTTAATCAAACAATTCACTATTAGTGGTAGACAATTTCTACTTGAGACACATAGGAGTAGGACTAGGCTTAGCTTGATCTATATGAGTCTTGAGTAAAAGATTAGAAATATACTTTGATTGTTTGAGATATAATTGTAATAACCAAGGTTCTTATAGCTCATTAGAGTTATAATAATACCATAGAATATGAAATTTTTATGAATATATTACCAATGATATAGTAATGGGATGAAAGGAACCTTTTTTAGTGCTAAGTGTATGATTGTGTATTTTTGTGAAGTGTGAATGTTCATGTATATTTTATTGAATTAATTTAAGGCAATATGTCTTTGTTTGAGTTTATCATGATATGGGAAGGTAGGATTTAAAATGCCAAGTGGAAGGGAAGAGAAAAAGTTACGAAAAATTTTTGAGTTCGGAGAATGTGTTCGGGTGGGCTTGTTAATGAGCTTTTGGACTCAAGGCCCAAGCCCAAGCCCATGGAAAGGCTAGCCCACTAAAGCCCATAATTTGGTAGAGCTTGATTAAACTAAGGTTAGAATAAATTAACCAAGGGTTAGGGTGAGGTTAGGTTAAATTAGTTACCATTGTTGACTTTTGTCAACTTTGACACCTAAGCTACTTCACCATATGATGCAAAGTCACCATACACCTAAGGGTAATCTTAACCATCTATCTTGATCAATCTTAGCCATCCATCTTAGGCAAAATGTGACCATTGATCTCGTAAGATTAAATCACCACCATTGATTTCAATTACATATAAAGTGAAAATATGTTAATTCTTTTCATTTGTAACCTAGCACCAAAATCACATTCTCACCAAAGACTAAAACCTCTTAACTTGTTCTTTAACATAGGACCAAATTTAAAGCATTTCAAGGTAAGATTTTATGTTTAAGTGATTCTTTCCTTGTTCCTAACCTAAGAGTGATGGATTACTAGCAAGTATATACTTTTCTTTTGATTTCTATGGTTTGATTTTGGTGGAGGGATTTAAGGAAGGATTAGTTTTGCATGTTAGTTGAGGGAATATGAGGATGGGAGGAAAAAATTAGGGTTTAATAAGTGAGAAATAACAAAGAAAGCATGAGAAAATAAATGGGAGTTAGACAAACACGGGTGACCACACCACTGGGGTTCCAGCCGTGTGATAAGGAAAATTTAGAAATTCTTCCAATAGTCTCCCACTGGTGGAGGCACAGTTAGGATTCCACCCGTGGGCAGTTATATTTCTGGCCATATTAGGATAGTTGTCCTAGTGTTTGTGACTTATTGCTAGATTATTTCATTTAACGTTTTTATAAATTTCCTCATTCATGATCTTATAATAAGATCATTGAGAATGTAATTAGATGTTAGGATTACATGTGTTTCCTTAATTATGTTATGGGGGATATTTAAAAGATATTGAATTAGTTTATGACATGTGTAAGCAAAGGGTAAATGATATGAGACATTGATGAATGATATGTTTATATGAAATAGTTAGAGTTCAATTAGAAAGTTAAAGGAATAGAATTTGATGTACATTGTTTGGGTGTATTTGTAGAATCAAAAGGCAAAGGCATTGCTCGGGATACCGAGGAGTCTCGCTATAATTTGTGTTAAGTTTATCAATATAAGAGCTAAAGAGTTAGAGGTGAGTACTTAATAATATAATACAACTTGTGCCTTAAATATGAGCATTAATGTTTAATCATTTCCTATTTGAAATGCATTACAATTTTTTGGCAAACATTATTTGCCTTTTTGATTATTAAGCCAAATTGAATAAAAATATTCCTTTATGGCACTTGGCCAAATGAGTCTATATTGCTTTGATCCTATGATGTGATCAATGATGGGAACCTAGTTGTTTATTGATGTATTATCCATTGAATCATTTCATAGATAGAAAGGTAAAATATTATAATGATACCATGATAAGCAGAATACCCCTCTGATGTGGGACAATACATCAAACTTTGTGCACAATGGTAATGGACCCACGGATAGGGTAAAGATTATCCGAACCTTAGCTGGGAAGAGTTTAAGGTCCCCAATACATATGACCTGATCAGTTGTACGTGTGTCTAGGCATGTGGAAGTGAGCAAGGCATATGCCGCCACTTGATTGATTATTGGGGAAACATACTGTTTCCATGAAAGAAAATTTTATGCTAAAGATATAATACCTATTATACATATGTGGGGAAATTTTTTCATAAGAAGAATTTCTGATCCGTTTTACCTTATTGCTATAAGGAATCACCATTGAATCAAACATCAATTGTTTAACCTATAAAACATTATTTTATGCTCACTGAGTTTTGTCTTATCCTATAATTATTTTTTATTTTCAAGACCAGCTGATAGATCAGCAAGGTAAATTTCAAGTTATGCTTCTTCGCTTGGAAATTGCATTGCTGCATTTGGTATTATGATGTATATACTATATTGTATTTTGGAAGTTTCACTCTAGAGCTCTATAGATTGTTAAGGTTTGTAATAATGATATAATTTAAATTATTATTAGTATGTGCATGGTTTGGTAATTTATTTTCACAGTCCAAGTACTTAAGTAATATATGGGTGAGTTGTGATTAAAATAATGGAAAATGGAGTTCCAAAGCGATAAGCATGAAAATGGATTTAAATGATGAATGTTTATCTTGTAGATACTTAATATAGAAATCGATAATAAGGAATGGTAAATTTTGGTTTCGATCTTGGGATAAAGGTAATATGATATTTATTGGCACTTAATAGGTTATAAGTAAGTTCTACAGGTTTAGGTAACCTTATGTCTCCCTATACCATAGGACAGTCATAGCTCAAAGACGGGTCATGACAATAACCCTGTATAATCCCTGTAGAATCCCTGTAAGCTTCAAAACTAAGAAAATAGTTAATAAAACCAAGATTCTTGAGTGCAAATTAAGTGTGAAGATCCTGAATAACTTGTTGAAGCATTTCAGCATCCTCACCAGTAACCACAATATCATCAACATACACCAGTAAAATCACCAATTTCCCATTTTTTCTACAAATAAACAATGAATTATCTAAAGCAGAATTATGAAAGCCCCAGGCAAACAAAGCTTGTTTAAGATTATCAAACCAAGCCCTCGGAGCTTGTTTCAAACCATAAATTGCTTTCTAAAGTTTGCAAACAAAATTAGGGTATGTGGAATCAACAAAATCCTCAAGTTGAGCCATAAAAATAGTTTCCTTTAAGACTCCATTCAAGAAAGCATTATTGATATCTATTTGTTGAATTTGCCAATTAAAGGTAGCAGCTAAAGAGAAGACAACTCTAATTGTAGATGGCTTAATAACAGGACTAAAAGTTTCAAAATAGTCAACCCAGTCGATTGTTGAAAACCTCTGATAACTAACCTAGCCTCATACCTTTCAATAGACCCATCATACTTATATTTAGTTTTAAAAACCCATTTGCTAGTAATAATGTTCATATAGAAGTGGTAGGTACTAATGTCCATATGTTATTCTTGATTAAAGCACCATACTCAGCTTCTATAGCTGCTTTCCACTCAAGAATAGAAAGAGCTTGAGTGACAGTAGTAGGTTTTGAAACAGCAAAAATACAAGTAGATAATACAACATACTTAAGATTAGGTTTGAAAATTCCAGATTTGGATCTAGTTTGCATGCCATGCGGAATGGGAGGAGGAACAAGAGAAGGTATAGAAGAAGAAGAAGAAGATGATGATGATGATGATAAGGTAGCATAAGAATTTGACAAAGAGGCTAAAAAAAGATTATTGGAAGTATTGAGAAAGCTTGATGTACTAGGATTGGAAGACTCAGAAAATTGATTAGAAATTGAAAAAGAAGAGTGAGGAGTAAAAGAAAAAGGAACTAAGGTAGTAGAAGATAAAGAAGAAGAAGAAGTAGACTGAGAAAATAAACTGACGTATGGAAAAGAGGATTCATTGAAATCAACAGACCTTGCAATGTATAATTTTCCATAGAGATGAAGACATTTGTAACCCTTATGTTTAGGACTATATCTCAGAAAAACACATTCTGAAGTTCTATATTGAAACTTATGTGAATTATAAGGCCTAATATAAGGATAACAAGAACAGCCAAAAACCTTAAGAAAGTGATAATCAGGGTTTTGTTTGAAAAGAACTTGATAAGTAGAAGAATTTGCTAAGGTAGGAGAAGGTAATTTATTAATGGTATAAACAGCACACAAAAAGGCATCCCACTAAAATGAAAAAGGTAATTGAGCTTGAGCTAAAAGAGATAACCATGTTTAACAATGTGAAGATGCTTTCTTTTTGCCCTACCATTTTGTTAATGTTGATAAGGACATGGATGTCTATGAATAATACCAAACTTAGTAAGATAAGCAGTGAAAGGTCTATATTTACCACCCCAATCAGTTTGTAAGCATTTAATTTTGCAATAAAATTGTCTTTCAACGAACAAATGAAAATTTGTAAAAATAGATAAGGTTTGAGACTTAGTGTGCATAGGATAAATCTTTGTAAATTTGGTATAATCATCTACAAAATGAATATAATATTTGTAGCCTCCAGTAGATGGATAAGGAGAAGGGCCCCAAATATCACTATGAACAAGTTCAAAAGGTTTTGTAGTTTTAGATGTAGACAAAGGAAAGTGAAACTGATGCATTTTTCCTAATTGATAGGCTAAGCAAAAATCTGAGTTAGAAGACTTGAATGGAATATTGATACTCTTTAAAACAAAATGTAAAACAAAGGATAAAGGTTAACCTAATCTGTGATGCCACAACACAACAGTACTAGGTTTCTTATGATCATCACAAGATGCAACTATAGTAAAAGTAGTAAGAGACTTAGGCATAGAAGAAACAGTTTGAGGCTTTAAGATAGAAACAGAAGAAGCAACAGTAGTAGAGGTTTTATTTAGATCACAATCACATTTATAAATAGACACAACTTTGGCCTGATCAGTAGAAGACACAGGACTAATCTTAGAAACAAAAATAAAATTATCAACAAAATTACAAGAAGCAACAGAATCATAAACTGAATTATTACTAGTAGAAGATATAGAAAAAATTTGGGGAAAAGACTTACATATAGAAGACAAAGTCTTTGAATGAGAAGGAGAATGAAACTTGGAGAGCTGTAGTTGGTATAGACATCTTTAAGCACCCCCTCCAGCAGTACTCTTAGAGTTTTCTTGTCCTTGACCAGGCATATATGATCATAAAATTCAATTAGAACATTGTTATCTTTGGTGAATTTAGAAATACCAACAAGATTTTTGGTAATGTGAGGAACATGCAAGATATATTTAAGAAATAAAGGATGAGTAGAGGATTTAGAATTATATATTGCATGACCAACATGTAAAATTGCAAGTTTAGAACCATTACCTACAACAAGCTTATCCTTTCCTTTGTATGTAGTAGACTGAAGTGAAAGATTACCAAAGTCATTAGTGACATGATGAGAAGCTCCACTATCTAGATACCAATCAGTATCCTGTTCTAGAGTCGACAAAATTGCTGGCTGAGTTGATGTTGAAAACTGAGAGTGAGCAACATTAGCTTGAGGTACAGAATACTCAACACTGTGAAAATTGACATCAAATAGCTTGAAACATTTTGCAACCACATGATTAGGCTTACCACATAATTGACAAACAATACCTCTACTAGAACGACCACCTCTAGGATAACGATCACCACGATTATTATATTCACCTCTATTAGAATTATAATAACCACAATTGGAAGAACCTCCTCTTCTATAAGCAAGATTAGTGCTTAGAGTAGTAGAAAAATCAGCAGAAATAGAACAATGTTGTTGTTCAAGACACATTTCATGAGTTTGAAGAGAAAATTGAACCTCTTGCAAAGTTAGGGTTTCAGCACGAGATGTCAAATTGACAACAATTGATTCATATTAAGGACCAAGGCCACTAAGAATATATAATATAAGATCTTCATCACTGAGAAATTGACCAACAGAAGACAAATTGTCAGCAATACCATGCATCTGAAGAATATGATCTTCAATAGAAAGAGAATCTTTTCGAGTACTTTGCAAAAGTGATCGCAATTGCAAAACCCTAGCTCTTCTTGTAGTTTGAAAATTGCATTCAAGAGTAAGCCATACATTAGTAGCTTTAGTACAACGGGAAACATGCCCTAACATGGACTAAAAATTTGACGATAAGAGCCAACTCATAAGAAATTGATCATAACGCATCTAGAGAAGATAATTGGGATTAGGAATTAAAGATCCTAGAAGAAATTGTGGTGGTGAAGCAACAGTACCATAAAGAAAACCATCCAAACAGTGCGCTTTGGTTGTAGAAAGAACAAGAGCTTGCCAATAGGAATAATTTCCACGATCAAGTCGAAGGGTTGGTGGATGTAAATTGTCACAACCCACCTTTTTGAGCCGTGACGGTCCTAGGGCATGGGTAGCCATAAGGGCACCAAAACCCGTAGAACCCATTCCACTCATAATCAATTGACATTCATTACATTGAACCATATCCCAAGACCGTAGCCTAATCACATTTCCTTAATACCCATTACTTGCTATCATTTCCACTTATAATATCATTTACACATATAACTTGTAAAACCTTTAAAGTTTCATTTCATGTCATTAACTCAACGTTCAATAGTTCATATATAATCACAATAACAGTTATGATATGAATCATATTATACAAACATCCTTTAACATATTAATGCTAACCCATTAATAACCATTCATGTTACATATGGACCTTATAACTTTCAATAACCATGGAGCTCTACTTACAACACCGAAACTTAACAAAACAGTTTCTAAGCGAAGGATGGGCTTGGGACTTTTACTTTGCTAACTCATTGACTGTACCTGAAAAGTTTAAACCACTAAAATATGAGACAGAGCTCAGTGAGTACAAAATAATACTATATAAAATAAACAAATGGTAGGTGGTTTAATGATAATTTCTTATAGCAAAGAAGTAAAACGGGTCATGAGTTACTCTTATAAAATAGTTTTCCATATACAGTAAATATTGCATTTTTAGCAAAATATTTCCCTTATGGAAACGGTGTGTTTCCCACATTATCATTATCATTCGAGTGGCGGCTTACGCCTTGCTCACTCCCATTTCAGTCACACGCACAACTGATCGGGTCGTACATACTGGAGGCCATAAACCCTTCCCAGCTAGGGTTCGGATACTCTTTACCCTATCCGTGGGTTCATTACCATTGTGCACAAGGCTGATATATTGCCCCACATCAGAGGGGTATTCTGCTTGCCACGATATCATTAAAACATTTTTCCTTTCCATCCATGAAATACTTCAATGGATAATATATCAATAAATAATCAAAATTCCCATCATTGATCATATTAGGAAATGAAGCAATAAGGCTCATTTGGCCAAGTGCCATAAGGGATATTTAATTCAATAATTGGTAAAACATATCATGCATGCCAAAGAATTGTAATGCATTTTAATTAGGAAAGTGATCCAACATTTAGGCTTATACTTAAAGCACAAGAAATGTAATATTACAATGGATAATATATAATATCAATTGGGTTCTCATTATTAATCATATTATAAGATCAAACAATATAGACTCATTTGGCCAAGTGCCATAAAGAAATGTTTGGTTCACTTTGGCTCAATAATCAAGGAAGTATTATATCAACGGTTCAATATTCAATAAGCAGATTAAGCTTATCAAGAAATCAAGATTTTGGAATATCAATGAGCCATTCAACTTTTCAAGGCATAGAAACAATTCAACCATTAAGGTTGGAATAATAAAGGTTCAAGTATATGAAATAAGGAATATTATATTATTAAGTACTCACCTTTTGCTCCTTAGCTCCTATACCGATAGTTCTAATGCAGATTATAACGAGGCTCCTCGGTATCCCGAGCAATGCCTTTGCTTTTAGATTCTACAAATATACCCAAATAATCATACATTAATTCCTACTCCTTTAACTTGCTAATCTCATTCTAACTCAACTTAACATTAACTTCCTACTACTAATCACCAAAACATATTCCAATACATTAAACAATACATACATAAACACATTAATTATTTACTCACTTTATTCCAAAATCCCATGTTGTCCAAATCCTTTCATTAAAACAATTAGGTCCCTTTTTCCTTCCTAATTCCTTAATTAAATTTTATGTTTATCAAACTAATACTCAAACAATCAACATTCATTTACCAATTGAAACTAATCTCTTTCAATTCCCATAAATCCTAACTTTACCAAATTGGGATGATTTGGGGAAAACCCAAAATTTCTCAATCAAATCTCAAATTGATCTTGCCAAGATGAAATTAATGCCATGCAAAGCCTACCACAACAATCAAACATCAAACTACACTTCATATTACATACTTTCCTTATATCATGCATTATGCCTTCAAGAATTTCAATTTTTGAATAAAATCTCTAAATTCAAATTTTATATTTTTAAACCACTTTTCAACATCCCAAATAACCTTAGATATTGTTAAAAAAAATTTTGGACACTTCCCCTAAAAATCCTAGTTTGGCGGAACCTTATGTAACATTCTTCCTTATTGATCTTTCATGCTTCCCTTATTATTATTCACCTATTAAACCCCAAATCCTTAACCCCAATTCTCATATTTCATCACTTAACATGCCAAACTAACTCTCCTTCAAATCATTCCACCAAAATCCAATCATAGAGATTAAAAGAAAAGGGATAATTGCTAACAATTTATCACACTTAAGCTAAAGAAAGAAAGGAATTACTTAAGCAATAAATCTCACATTGAAATGCTTCAAATTTAGCTCTAAGTTGAAGAATGAGTTGGGAGGTTTTTGGTCTTTGATGGGGGTGAAATTTTTGGTGTAGGTTACAAATGAAATGGTTTAACACAATTTCATTTTATATACAAATAAAATCAATGGTGGTGATTTAATCACACAAGATCAATGGTCACATTTTTGCTTGAAATGGAGGGCTAAGATTGATCAAGATGGATGGTTGAGATGGCCCTTAGGTGTATGGTGACTAAGCATCAAAATAATGAATACCATCATCACCAAAGTGAACGTAATCATGGTGATGGAAAAGTAGGAGGCTTAGGTGTAAAGTTGGCATAAATCAACAAATATGGCTAACCAAATTCCTTTCTCATCCTAACCCCTAATTAACTTGTTCTAACCATTCTTTAGTCAAGCTCCACCAAAATTTGAGGCCTTAGGGCCGGCCACTTCATGGGCTTGGGCTTTGAGTCCGAAAGCCCATCAACAAGCCCACCCGAAACGTTTCCCGAACTTAAAAATTTTTCGTAACTTTTTCCTTTCCTTTTCACTTGGCATTTTAAATCTTACCTTCCCATATCATAATAAGCTTAAACTAAGCCATTTTGCCTAAAATTAATTCAATCATACATACAATAAATATTCCTATCTCATAAAAATACACACTCAAGCACTTAACACCAACAAGAGTCTCTGTCATTCTATCACTATGTCATTGATACTATACTCATAAAATTTATATTTTATGGTATTATTATAACTCTGATGAGCTATAGAGACCTTGGGTATTACACAAATTGATCTGGAAAACTTGAAGAGAAGCAAAAGAAGTAGCCATGGCTAAGTCCGGAGATTGCAACAAAGTATGAACAGAGGAAGGAGAAGAAGTTGAAGCCATTAAAAAAAATTAGGTTTTTAGATCATCGAAGGCTTTATGCTTTGATACCATGAAATAAAGAGATAAAGGAGAGAGAAAGAGAATTTAGAAAAGTGACTTCTTCTCAATTAATATCAGTACACACATGTGTATTTATACAAGAAACAGGTGTCAAATTAGTTACAACAGGAAAATAACATTTTTACATTTAGTTACTCAATAAGGATCAATAATTTTCATTACAAATTAAATTTATTGTCAAAGTCTTTTCTTCTTTGATCCAAGTCTTTTCTTCTTTGATCCATTTTGTTTCATTTTTTTTTTATGTACTTTCAATTCCTTCATTTAATCTACTTTCCTTTCTTGCAAAATGAGCTAAAAGCAAACAGGAAATGTGAAACCATATATTAATTTTTTCCATATAGCAAACAAATTGCAAAGCTTGGGATTACTACAAAGTGGCCTTCCACATCAACTATTTAATTATTTACGTCAAAAGTTTTACACTTTTTTTTTAATAATCATCTAAATCAAAATAGCCTCAAGTGATGTTTCAAAAAACACTTTGGTTGTTTTCTTTCATTCACTTTCATGAATGATTCTCTTGCTTTAGCCAACTTTCAACGTACATGAAAAAAAAGGAAAATTCTTATTTAAATTAAGATTAATTTTAATAGGCTGTAATAAAATAAAATAAAATATAATAATATATATCCATTTCTAGTATAATATTTACACTAGAATATATATTTGATTATATTATATTAAATTGTATGACGGTGTACTAAATATAATTTAAGTGCATAGCTTTATCTCATACACTAAATTAATGAGTGATGGAATATTTTAGCCAAAATTATTATTATTTTTTTTAGCTTAGTGAAAAGGGTGATACTTATTTTTGTTTTATAAATTTTTATCTCATTATATTGATGTAAAAATACAATATAGACAAGATCTAGCTGGAAAAATATATGTATAGAAAGACAAAAAATAAATTAAAAAAAAAAGAAATACACTATATTTTTAAAATAATTAATATGCTTTACATATTAAATACTAGATGTGTCAACATTAGAATGCATAATTTGGAAGTGGGTCTCTCACAAATGTTGATTGATTGGTCCCAGTTTTATTGATTCCTTCTTTCTCACATTGCTTTTTTTTTTTTTTTTTTTTTTTTTTATTTCCTCTTTCGAAGTTTGCCGATTAGAAAAGTAATCCATTAGGGACCTTTTGAGAGAGACACACCAAGTTACAATTGAATATTATTGTAGCAATGAATGAGAGATGCGACTAAAACAAATGCAATTTGTACAAGTGAAAGAGTGTTGCTTCTTTTTGCATCTCCAGTTGCCAAACTTGCTAGCCATGAACTTGCCAATTCTGCTCCTTGTACTGCCGCTCCAGCCGCTTCTGACGACCCTCCTCCGTCTGTCCCCGTTGTCTTCGGCGATGAATCTCTTGCAGATTTTAAACTGCACGCACAATACATTTCAATCCCAAATCAAATACTACAATTATGTGACAAACAATTCATTTAAAATACTTACTCCCTCTATTATGAAAAAAGTGACTATTAAGAAAAAATCACAATTTTTAAAATAGTAATAACTTTATCATAAGTTGTCAAAAAGACTTTTATTAATTACAGTATAAATTAGAGAAATATCTCTCATACTTGAAAAATAGAAGGGTAAATTAGCCATTTTACTATTTTTTTATTGGATTGCTAAATGACCACTTATTTATGAACAAAACTAATTTTTTTAATGGTCAATTTTTTTAAAATAAATAGAGTATCTTATAATGTAATTAAGAAGTTAAAAATAAATTTGTTCATTTTATAACTTTAATCGATTAGACATTTACTAATTGCACATTCAATAATTAATTATTTATCTCATAATGTAATAAATCAAAAGTTTTTACTATCAAATCAATAATTATATTAGATAAATTACATGCAAAATCACTAAATTTTGTACTATTTTCTAATTTAGTTACTAACCTTTAATTTCTTACAATTTAATTACTAAACTTTATTTTTTTTTCATGAAAGATAAATCCGATGAAAAATTTGAAGATTAGTGATCAAATTAAAAAACTGTGTAAAGTTTAATGATCAAAAGTTTATGATTTGTAAGAAAATTAAAAATTAGTGACTAAATTAGAAAATAATATAAAATTTAATGATCAAATTAAACCTGTGAAAAAAATTAAAATTTAATAATTAAATTATAATAAATTGAAGGTAAATAATTAAATTAAAAAACAGTATAAAATTTAGTAACTTAGCATATAATTTACCTAATTATACTGTGAATTTAAATAATTTCATCTTTTTTCTAGTTTAGCAGTATTTTTAATTTTAATATTTAAAAGAAAATTTAATATCGGTAAAATAAAATTTTAGCGTCAACTCTTAAAGTAACTGTAATTATTTTTTTATGAGATTAAATTGTAATTTTTTTAAACTTGTAATAAATGTACTATAATTACATTAGCATGAAATAACTTTTTACCTGGGCAAATTAGGGCAAAATGTGATGGTATAATCAGCACCAGTACAGGTAAAAGTACTGGAAGCATCATCGAAGGCATAACTATATGATTTTGGACACGCGCTTTTAAACATCTCCGAATACGTGGATGGTTTGCATGTCGACGGTGAATTATACGCGCCGCTACAACAGTACTCCGGATTTCCAAACGCATCACAAGCGCTTCGGCAAGCTGCGCCACCTTCAACTTTAAGTTCATTCGGACACTTCCTATTAAGATCCGTCACGCATCCCGTCGACTCACAATGACCGGAGCCTCCATTTACTTCGACTAACATAGCCAAATTATAGCCATCCACAAGGCTAACGTCGTAGAAATCTTGTGAACCAGAGCCGAGTGTGAATTCAGCTAAGGTGGCTGGCGGTGTAGCAGTATTACCGTTGCATTCGAGTTGGCTAGAACCACAGTCGGCGGTGGAGCAAGAACCATGGCCGGAACTGTCGAAATTGCAGCCAGTTCGGCCCCAGAAACGACCGGACCAACCGGTCGGAGCTTGGAAAGAGCGAGAGCTGCCTTTGGGAAGTTCAAAGCCAGTTGTGTCTAATTTTGGACTGCCTAAAATTCCAGGCCAGACTGTGTAGTCGCATTTGTTAACAAGTGTGAATGTAGCACTTGAAGCACCTGAAAAAATATAAAATATATATAATTTAATTCAATTCAATTTTAAAATTCAACTAATTTTAGTTATTAATAATTATAAAATTGAAAATTATTAGCCTAAATATTTGTAAAATGATAGAATTAATTAAATAAGAAAATAAGAAAATTCACCTCTAAAAATGGAGAGAAGAGTAAAGCTTAGCAATATAGTGCAAGAATAGGAGAATGAACCCATCTTGAAGAACCCTCTGTTTTGGTTAGTGGAAGACACAAGAATTGTTTTCTTTTTCAAGACTCTGTTTTTGTTAGCGCAAGAACAAGAAAAATGGGGATTCTTGTTTTCAAGACTCTGTTTTTATTTTGTATACTTAGTGAAACAGAGAATGGCATTGGTGATACATTTCTTGATATTGTGTAAAGAAAAAGAGATTATCAAAGAAAGAGGAAGGAGAAGAATAAGGACAGATAGCAAGAAAAGAGAAGAAATGAGCACCCATAAAATTTAGCAGGAAAATTTTCAAAAATTATATTAACCCTCCACTCTCTCTTTCTTTGTCTCTCTCTTTCTATCTCATCATTTTCTGAAAGAGGGAGTGGATGGAAAGAGGCTAGGTAAGTGAGTGGTGGTGGTGGTGGAGAATCTCAATCATCAGCTACACAACTCCTCTATTTATAAAGAAAAACTTAATATTATTGTTAATTGATTAACTAATAACCAAAAGAAAGAACAAACAGAGGACACGTACAAAAAACAGAACACCCCACCCCACTTCACAGTTAGTTTGAGAGTGATAAGGCTTAGGGTCCCTCACCTGACACATACCCAATAAATTCTGGCATTTAGGAAATCACAAGGAAAATCAGTTCTCTCCCTTCTGGGAAAGATTCTTCTTTTTTTTTTTTTTTTCCTTTTCCTTTTTCAATTATGTTATGAAAAAAAATTCATGTGAACATCTTTAATGAATTTTCATGTACCAAAAAAAAAGAAGAAGAAGAAGAAGAAGGTATCTGTTTGGTAACACAAGTTTTAATTTTGACAATTTCAATCCTTTATTGAATTTCAGAAAATACCAAAAATAAAATTCTTGGTGTAGTTATCTTTATATATACTAAATCAATTATTTATTAATATTTTAAAATTTTATTGCAAATATTTTTATTATTTTATTAGTGTAAAGACATCAATACCATCATTACATCCATATATAATTTTCCTATTATACTTATGTATACATTAATGTAATTAAATCGTTCCCATACCAAAAAATGAAATTATGCGACAAAATTTTTGTGAAAATCATATTTTATTTTCATCTTGTTCCATTCAATTCAATGATTTGGTTGCTATTGAATTAGGCATTTAAAAACCAATAAACCTCAGTTTTGTAAAGTCATATCTTCTACCAAAATATTTATTAAAGAAACAGAAAGTTAAAAATTGAAAATTTCATTTTAATAATGTTGATTAAATATTCCAAATTGATAATCAAGAGTTTAAATATATAAAAAAAAAAAACTAATTTTTAAACCGAAAAAATCAACTGAACTAATATTTTTTTTTTCAATTAATTATTTTTATTGAAAATATGAGGTCAGTTCAATTTTATTTTTCATGAATTTTAAATATTTTAATTAAAAATTAAAATAATAAAATAAAATAAAATAAAATAAAATTATATTATTGGTTTGAATAATATCTTTATATACCAAAAAAATATATTACATAATTTTACATAATTTGTATTTTTGATAATTTCAATTTTTTAACTTTACTATTATTATTATTATAATTATTATTATTATTATTATTATTATTATTATTATTATTATTATTATTAATTTACTTCAATTCGATTTCTAACAACATTCAATTTGATTTCTCATTAAAAATCTCAATTATTTTGATTTTCTTCAATTTCACATTGAATAGAAAAAGATTGAGGTTCATGTCTAAGTAATCATCTTAATTTTATTCTTGCATTTACGAGGTTTATTTTTTACAAATTTAAATATTATATATTTTTTAATACTAATTTTATCAGTAAAATTTAAACTATAACGTTGATTTTAAGACATTGATTAATAGATTATACGTGTTTGCTAGTATATATGTATATTATATTTTAGTGCATGTCATGTACACAATATTTTTTTTTTTTTAAGAATATGACTCTAGTGTAGTGTTTTAAAAACTGGATTAGACCGGCTGGTTCAACTAGTTGAACTGAAAACTATTAGTCAATTCAGTTCGATTTAGTTAAAAAATCAAATTTCTTGTTCAATCACCTTTTGACTTGTTGAATATCCATAAATGAAAACTAATAAAAAAATTAAAAAAAAAAAGAGAAATAAGGGGATTTCATTTAGTCTGTTTGACTTTCAGTTCAACTGATTAGACCGGTTGAATTATAAATCAATAATCTAATCAGTTCGATTATTGGTCTGATTTTTAAAATACTGCTTTAGTAGATTACGTGTCATTATTTTATTACGTGTCATGCAAATATTAATATAATAATTTTAAAAACTTTTTAGCAAAATCTTGTCGGTTGTAAACAAACTCTTGTTACTCAGCTGCACCAGATTTTTTCCCCTTATTCAACGACATCGTTTTTTCTCGACACACCTCGGATGGACAGAAAAAAAGGGGGAAAAAAAAAAAAGGAAGTGCTGCTGGATATTATTTTGGCATGATATAATTATCTGCCGTCTTTTTGTGTTAACGAAAATTCCTTTTATTTATTTTTTTAAAATATTGAAAGAGTAGATTCGAGTCTGAATATTTTATTAAGTCATTTATAATTCATATTAGAATTTAAGAAAATATATAATATTAATTTAAAAGTAGTACAAATGAGCCTCAGACTTCAATAATTTTTTAGGTTTTTTTTAGAATTATGAGATTTTGAATTTAAATTTTATTAATTAAAATTGAATTTATTTAAAAATAAATTAATTTAAATTTAGTAAATTTTGGTCCAGTATTTAAATTCAACCTGAATCCTTTTTTTGTACTAAGAATATTTCTACTAATGCTATTTATTTTAAAAAGTATATTTTATTCAATAGAAAACATCTTACTTAATAAAGAGTATAAAATTTATTTAGATTTATATTTTGCTTTTTATTTTACTTTAAGCATTAATTAATTTAATTTTTCACTTTTTTATTTTTTAAGTTTGTTGAATAGAAAAATATTATTAAAATCATATACTCTATCTGTTCCAAATATATAGATTCACTTTTCTTTTTTAGATGTCCAAAAATATAAGCATATGTCCTCTTTTAAAATATATTTACTCTTTTAAATTCTTAATTTACCCTTACTTAATACTACCACATAAGTATTTTCAATTTATTATGTGAGTATTAATTAAATTAATCGAAAGACATTTTTGGAAAGTTAAAATAAAATTTATTATTTAAACTATATTAATTTACTTTTATTAATAGGTGTGAAAATAGAAATAGACCTATATATTTAAGATTGAAAGAGTATATTCAAAAGTCAAATAAAATGCATTTAAGATTTTTGAAGTGTATTCAACCACTCCCTAAGTTTATTAAAAGTTAAGATTTGTTTGTGGATTAAGTTGCAATTCTCAATTTAGAAAGAAAGTTATGAGCCAAGCAGGTTAAACCTTTGAAAATTAAAATACTAACTTGACTCATAAATATTTAAAGTCAATTCACATATATAATTTATTGAGTGAATCCAAAATTTGATTCATTTTATTTAAAATAAATTAATAAAAAAAATTAAGTTAGGAAAAAAAAATAAAAATTATAACTCAATTTACAACTCATAAAAATTTACAACTCATAAAATTTACTTGAATTTAATTAGGCAATCCAATAACATATGACCTGTGACTATACAGGTTAAGGGTACGGTACTATAGCGGTACAGTAGCAAGAGCCATTGGCTTAACACTTTTTTTTTTTTTTTTCCTTAGGGTAAAGAAAGGCTGATCAGTCTTGTATAGTCAAAGGATTCAACAGGTGTATATGGGAAAAAGGAATCAGGAGATATGGGATTGGCATTGCTTTGAAAGAGGAGGCAAGTCACATGCTATCATATGGTAGGTTCTGTGTTTTGCGACCATTAAAGCTATTCTTCTTTCTTCTCCTCTTCTTTTGATTTCTTTTTTTTCCCTTCTTTTCCTGTCTTATCTTTTTCTTTCAACTAATTGTGAGATTTCAATGGCTTTTCTTGCACCATATCTTTATATTGTTTTAGTGGATACCACATGCAGTTGAAATTAGAAAGTGAAAGATTTTTCTATTTAAGCATCCCTTAGTAACTAACTATTAAAATTCTTATAAATGGAATATGCGTGAAGAGATGTCTTTATTTGTTTATCGGTTGCTCTAACAGTGTTATAAAAATTGGCACTAAATAATTTCCCTCTAAATAAAAAAATTTTTAGGTGACTTTAGCCACATGTTATATTATATATGGATTATTCAATCATGATCTTTTATATTAAATAATAACTACTTTACAAGTTGAATATGATAATTAACTATTTAAATTATGAGATGTATATCATAATAAATACGTCGGCATATCAGATCATTATTGATAATTTATATGCTGTCGTGATTTCTCTAGTTAATTGTATATATTCCCATCGCAATAGCATATTTTAATTATGAATATATATATATATATATATATATATATATATATATATATATATATATATATATATATATATATATATATATATATATATATATATATATATATTCCCCTCCATATAAAATAAATCCTGACGAATCGATATGAAATAAAAATCAATATTGCATCTTTAATATAAATTTCATCTTATAAGTATTTTATGCAATAAATCATAATTAAAATTTTTTGACATATATATACATATATATTATTTAAATAAAATTTTAGATAATAAGTATATGTTCTATTGAAAACTTATTCTTTTATATGAAAGGTTACAAATTCTTCCTTAAGTGTGAACTTTCACATTGAGCTTAGGCTTCTCCTTGAACTGAAGTTTCAAGTATCTATGGTAAAGCACTTTAATATTCCACTAGTAAAGATGGACTGGGAGTCACCTTGCTCTTCCACGTGAAAGGTATAACCCACGGGGCTTGAACATTATACAATACCTTGTCTTGTCGAGCTGTCGACTCTGATACTACTTATTAGGGAAAACATATAAGAAAATAGAAAAAAAAATAAATTTTAACATGGTTCAGCCTCTTATTATACCTACGTCCATAGTTTTTCGAAAGAATAATTCACTAAATTAACATATTATAATTTTTTGGACGGATAAAATTATAAACTTTCGCACAATATCATTATTAAGACATTTTATCTAT
Source organism: Reutealis trisperma (assembly GCA_947687605.1). Taxonomy (NCBI): domain Eukaryota; kingdom Viridiplantae; phylum Streptophyta; class Magnoliopsida; order Malpighiales; family Euphorbiaceae; genus Reutealis; species Reutealis trisperma. The sequence continues at coordinate 687,869 of CANTUT010000222.1, read as the reverse complement.
ACATTTTATGTCACACTCTATTAATACACTTTATGTCACACTCTGTCAATGGGTGAAAATCCCAATTCAACTATTGAGTTGACGGCTCTATCTCAGCCTATATACATTCCAATTCTTTGATTGACGGTTATCTTAAACTTAAATATCATATATCTGACGAGTGACGTTGACAGTTCTGACAGCCTAAATACTCAACTTATCATATTATTATTTCTTTGCGCAAACCCTAAATTTGATGTTGACGGTGATTTGACACCTATATTCAATAAAATCTAGGTTTATCTCGCTGATTATTCAAATATAAAATACTATAAAAAATAGTAGAGTGATACTAAATCCTAGATAAGTACAAAAAAAGTACCAGAAGTAGTTATTCTTACTGTAAATCCCAGAAAAAAGTAAAAAAAAAAGTTATTACAAATAGTGGATTTTCAAATTTTATCAGTACTGTAATAGAGACTCATATTAAAACAATTTAAATATATTTGTTATTAATTTTAGCTAGCATACAGAAAAATGTTTAGATTTATTTTCTATTCATACTGAATTGTGAGTAAAATTTGTAAGTTTAATTCTCTATATTTGTAATAGAAAAATAATTCATAAGTGAATTAGAATCTCCAGGGGCCAACAGCTTCTTTTATAAGCAGTCGTACTAGTACTTAATCGAACCAATAAGAGAATTTTATTGGGTTTTACTTCTTTAGTAAGTTTAACTCTATGAAGACTAGTTTGACTCTATGAAGACTTTTGGCTTGTCATTCATTTTTACCAATTTTCAAAGTTATTACAATTCGACAACTTCCTTTGCAAGGTTTAGACCATCTTAGAAATAAGAATGGAACATAGCTTGCAAGCCTTTCCTTCTTATCTATATGGAATTATTAGTTTTTTGTTTTTTTTTAATTTTCTAAACATTGAACTTATTAATTGTCTAGTCATGATGAATGAATGAGTAAATAAATTTTCAATAAGATAGCATTCTCTTCCTTATCTATATAAACTTATTAATTGTATTGTATTAAGTAATTAAATGATTAATTATAAATTTTAATGGATCTGACAAAAAAAAAATCTAAATTATCCTCTGATTATTTTAGTAATAGTATCAAACTTTTTAGTCCAATTGATTGTAGTTGTTTTTTTTTTTTTTTAATTGGAATAATTTAAAATATTCAAGAGTAATTATTTAAATAAAATTTCCTCTCTAAATGTTTATCAAAATTGAGTTCTCTCTCCAAATGAGTTTTAAGGATGCACTTCTTGTGTAAGAATTGTACCATAATTTTTTTAAAATGTATATAAACATAAATATACATATAGGGATAGAGAAATAATACATATACACTTTAAAATCATGGTAGCTGTATCATAATTAATAAAATGAAAATTAAATTTACTTATCAATTACTCCCTTCATTCTGGAAAAAGTGGTCATTAAAAAAAATCACAATTTTTAAGGTAGTAATAACTTTATCATAAATTATCAAAAAAACCCTTATTAATTACAGTATAAATTAGAGAAATATCTCTCGTACTTGAAAAATGGAAGGGTAAATTAGCCATTTTACCTTTTTTTTTTTTATTGGGTTACTAAATAGCCACTTATTTATGAATAAAATTAACTTTTTAATGGCCTTTTTTTTCAGAATAAAGGGAGTAAGTTAATTGTTGGAGTTAATTTGTGATTGCAAAATTTAATACTTTTTCCGTTTCAAAAAAATTGTCTACTTTTTTTTTTTATAAAATTTAAGAAAATATTATTAATTGCTTGTTAACTCATAAATTTTATTATATTTTTCTATTTATACATTTGTATAAACTCATTTATTACTATATATATTATTAATTTTAAAAATATACACTTTTCAATTAATAAGGATAAAATGGACGAATAAATATATCTATTTTTAAAATGGGCAAATGTTTTAGGATATTCTAAAAAAAAATAGTGAACAATTTTTTTCGACAATGATTAATTTAGATAATTTTAATGGGTTATTGCCGTAAAAATAATGATTAACAATAAATAACTTAGATAAAATTAAAAAATAATTTTGAAAATAATTTTTTTTTGGGCCAAAATTTGAATATAAATTGAAAGGGAGAAAAACTTACTTATTAATTAAATTAATTGTTTGGCGTTTGTGGTTGGGAAACTTGATACATATTGTAAGCAATAATGATTAGTTTAGATGATTTTAATGGGTTATTGTCCTAAAAATAATGATTAAGTTATTGTCCCAAAAATAATGATTAAAAATATATAACTTAGATAAAATTAAAAAATAAATTGAAAGGAAGAAAAACGAGAATTTTAATTTTAACCTATCATTATTATAACTAAATATAATTCCATTAAAATTTTCATTTTTTTCTCATTTAACTTATTTTTAAATTAATTTAAAGGTATTTTAGTATTTAGTCCCTATATTTTAGGTAAATTTATGCTTGAATTCTTTTATTTTAAAAAGTCAATTTAATCATCTTTATATTTTGAATTTCTTAACTGTTTAGTTCTTCCATCTAAAATTTTTTCACTTCTTTGTTAAAAAATTAAAAATTAAAAAAAAATCTTAGTGGACCAAAATGCCCTTCTCCCTCTTTCCATTCTTTGTCTTCACAATCACTCATATCTTTTCCTTTATTCTTTCTTTCCTTCGCCTCTCTCTCTCTCTCCATAAGCCAGGCTAGGTTTTTTTTTTTTTTTTTTTTTTTTTTTTTTAATAGTTGATTTCTTCATAAACATTAAAGGTAGAGATTAGAGGAAGGCTATATAGAAATACAAATAATCAATCACCCATAATATAAAAATCAAATCTTGAAAAGCAATTGCCAATATTATCCACAACAGGTAACGAATTCCTCTTCATCACATTGATTAATTACAATACTAGTTAGATAAAATAATAATTAAATCCATCTTTCTAAAGTCCCAAAGCAAAATAAATTCAAAAGAAGCTGAAGAAGTGTCCAGTGTATGAGCAAGGTATGTGAGCACCAACACCATGAGCATCCTTTGAAAATGCAGAGCATGAATGGAGAAAACGAAAAATTGCTTTTAAGATTATTTTGGCTTCTAATGGCAAGAAAGAGAAAATTTAAGATGATTTTTACTTCTAATGGCAAAAAAGGAAATTTTAAGGGAAAATTTTAAGTTATTGATCTTAAAAATTTTATATATGAATCGTTCATGATCTTGATTTAGGCTTTTCCTTTTCTTTATTTTTTTTCATATTTAAAAAAAATATATATAATAATGGCATATTTTAGGAAAATTTAAGAAAAAATAAGGCTAGATTATACTCATTGTCCCTAAATTTATACCCATATTTCATCGTTATCCCTAAATTTTGATTTGCAATAGAAAAATACATGAACTTTGATTTCGTTCCAGTGGTTGCCCTAAGTCACTTTTCTGACTTATAGTTTGCTGAAAATTTTACGTGGCAATCATTTTACACATTTTTTAATGTTTTTTACCATTTCCAATGACACATCACAATCAAATTTCATATATATTAAATTTTTTTTCACCTTTCCGTTCTTGTTGTTGTTCTTCTTTTGTTCTTCATTTATGTTGAACGAAGCGGTGGTTTCATTTTTACCTCTTTTGCCTTCTTCTTCTTCCTTTTTTTTTTTTTATTTAATGAAAGGTTTATGTAATCGACTTTATCTTCTTGTAAATCTAAGGTATGCTCTTGATATTATATTTTATCAATTTCTTCTTCTTCTTTCATTTCCTCTTGGAGTTGTTATTCTTGTTGTGGTTGATAAAGTTGTTGGAACTCTAATATGGATATTTTTCAATGTTTCTTGAGATATAGATAAATTAGAAGCTATGAGTTCTTGAGAAAAGTAGTTGTAAAGATTAATAAACTTGATAAGATGAAGTATAAAAGGAGATTTAGAAAAAAATGGTTGTTTTTGGTGGTTTTCCTCCTGAGTGGATTGTTGTAAAATGAAATTATAATCAAATTGGAGAGGTTTTTCCAATGGTTATAGCAGTGGATTTTGAAGATCTATGAGTACAAAAGTTTATAAATTTAATACTTTAAAGGATATAAGAAAGTTTAGATAATCAGTGGCTTTATTAGTTTTGAAATGTCTAGAAAATTGAAGAATATGAGATTTATGAATTTATTGTTTATGGATATCTAAAAAATTATTTTCTTCTTCATTTTATTATTTTTAATATTTCAATAGAGGGAGGAGAGAGAAGGATTCAATTGTTGGGGCATTGGGAGACGTAAAAGCATGGATTAGTGTGTTTGAATTGAAAAATGATTAGGTGATATATCGTTTAATATGAAAAATATTAAAAAAAGTTAATAAGATTGCCACGTAGGATTTTCAGCAAGTTATAAGTCGAAAAAGTGACTCAGAGATAATCGTGAGACAAAATCAAAATTGATGTATTTTTCCGTTGCAAAAATCAAAATTTAGAGACAATTATGAAACACAGGTATAAGTTTAGAGATAATGAATGCAATTTAATCTAGAAAACAAATGGTATTATAATCTTTTCATTGCATTTAATGGTAGAAATGGACGGAAGGATCAAACAATTAATGGATTCAAAATATAAGAATGATTTAATTGAATTTTTAAAATAGAGACTTAAGTATGAATTTGCTGAAAATATATGGATTAAACAATAAATTACCCTTAATTTAGCTTGAAATGACTGCTTTTTAATTAGTGTCTTGAGAGTTTCATTAGAAATCCAATTTTAATAATATTTAAATAATTAAAAATTTTGTATAAATTTTTTATATATTATTTATATTTATTATATTTATTATATGTGTATATATAAAAATTTTTATGAATAAAAAATTAATTTTTTATTGCAATAATCATATTTTTGTCAATCGAGCTTCTTATGTAGGGCCATAATTATTATTGATGTTGAAGTTCATCACCACAAAATTGATAAATTTAAACGAAAACAGATAGCACTAGTTAAAAATGATGGATTGACTACTTCACAAAAGGGGTAAAAAAAATTGATGGATTAACTATCTTGACGCTATGTGGCAAAGGAATAAAATACTAATTCTCCAAGTTCCCTCAACAAAAGAAGAAATGATTGTGTTGGGATATGATATGTCTATTGAAACTGATCAGTGAACTCATATCAATTATGAAAAGCCTGTAGTCAGAATTACTTTAATCTGGATAAAAGAGAGTCCATTATGTGAGGGTTGTGATTTAAATCCTGTTAGACAAAGGAAGAAACGTAGCAGAGACCTATCAAGACTGATCCCGGGAGAGCCACAGAAATTAAAGACAAAGGATTCCCAGAGAGATTTCTGATTGTTTTGAGTGTGGTTTTGAGAGAAATCTCTTACCTTCTTTTTTTTTTTTTTTTCAATTTTTGCATCAGAAAATAAATTATTATTAGACTTAATCAAATATAAAAATTTGAGTCTTTTACATTAAGTACGTTACTAATATTATATAAGAAAACATCGTCCATGTAGTAATATAAAAAATTTTGATCTCAATTTGGACTTGTTATAAATAAGAATAGACTCCATGTTAACAAGTTATAATTTTTTATAAATTCTATTTGAAGAAAATTTACCCCCACATAGGAATAATTAGACGTTTATACTTCAAAATATATGCTAAATGTCTAAGATGAAGTAGAATATTTATGTAAATTTGTTTGGCACAATAATATATTCTTTAGAATTGCTATCACATTTCTAAACTTGCGGATACATTATAACTCACGATTGTCATAATTTATCAAATTTATATTAGGAAAAAAATTAGAGAATATAAAATTTCAAACTTTTAACATAGACTTTGTATATTTTCAATATTACATAGTTTGAGATCTCGCTCAAGCACCAATTTAATCTATTTAGGAATCGAAATACTCATTAGAAGAAATATTACGATTGGAACTCGCTATGAGTTTAGAAAATTGCATTGTGTAAATTGCTATTTGCAAAAAGAGTCGCTACTTTAATTTAATTTTATTTCATTTGGAAAAATTAAAGAAAAAACCCAATTTTATTGACTCTAAAATTATACAATTCAACCCAAGAAAAAATACTAGTTCTCGAATGACCAAAGAGGGTTCGAAAACTAAGTTTTGGTTAAAATAAATTAAGAAATTAGTTTGATTTAAACACAAAATAACTTTTGTAGAAAAAGAAGTTTTTATGTATGCATGAACATATACTACATGATGAATGAACAAATACTATTCATACAATGTATGACAAATATTAAGCAATAATAAAGTGAAATAAAAAAAATCCACTTAAAACTATTACAAAATCAAAATGATAAACTTAGGAGATCTTTTCTCTAACTCTTATGGCTTCCAAGGAGAGCATACATTCCCCAAAACTAATTTAAACAAACTAAAGTAGGTAATAGTAACAATCTAAACAATTGTGATAAAGAAATTAAAGATAACAAAAAAGAAAATTAAAGTTTTGATTTTTATCTAAGAAAAATAATTTAAGTCCTAATTATGTTAAAAAAGTGATAGAGAGAATAAGTTATTAATTTTAGTGTAGTTATTAATTTTAGTGGAGTTAACACCTTAAAGACAACATGCCTGCGTATCTATTTAAATGAGAATCGAACCCCAAGTAGTTCTTCTTTCTTGTGAAGGAGGAGGTTTTTAAGTTATACCTTTTAGTATCATATTTTGATTGATTTTCAGAGCTTAAAGATTTATTAATTAGATCATATTTTAATTAATAAAAAGTAAGATCTTTTTAGATTTAAGTCTTAGAGAAAGGTAGAAAAGAGTGAATCTTAAATCAAAATTGAAAGGAAAAGGAAAGGACTTTACTTTTTATTTTCAATGATGAGGAATGTAGGAAATGAACTTGGCACTAAATCTAAGTTCCACCTTGGCTTTGGAATAGTATGAGCTCTCCTATTAAGAAAAAGAACTCTTGAATAGTACAAACTCTTCTTGAAGCGAATGACTTGAATCACACATTTGCTTGATTAAGAGATTAGAAAATAGGATTTTGGGTTATTTGAAAGATTAGAAGGCTTAGAAATAGGATTTTGGATGATTTGGAAAGATTAGGAGGCTTAGAAATAGGGTTTAAGAAGCTTTAGATGGATAATAGAAGCATATAACAATGTGTGAAAGCTATTAGGAGGTATAAGATATTTATAGAAGGAGTTTGTGGGTTGAAAATATAAAATTTTCAATATGGGATTCTATCAAAAAGTGTTGCGGCAACTGGGTCTGAACTGCAGTAGTAGCAAGGTCCACTGTGGCAACCATAGGGCCGCATGTGGGAGCCTATTGGCGACCACAAGGACACCTGCAGTAGCCACATTAGCGACTATGGTTACCGCAGCCAACTGCAAGTTGCCACAACATTGCCACACCCAATTTTTTGACCTGTTCTCATTTGTTTCTCATTCTTTTTTGTGATTCTACTTGTATGGTATTCATTATCTAATTTCGGATGATCTAATGGTGGTTTAGTGGTCAAAGGGATAGGTTTCAGTTCCAAAGACTTCATTTTTTGGTTTTTCAATTTTGACAATTTTGGCTTTTAGAGGTCTATTTATCGAGTTTAAGTGTTTTTAAGGTTCAAATGCAAGTTGGAGGGTGCAAAATTAAGGAAATTTATTTTTCAATGGGGCGTTGTCCCTTGACCCTTGTCCACTAATATGTTAGTGGGATCGCTGTACTAGTTTTGTGTAATGCACTAGTTTTAGCAGGTGTCAAACTGCGGCTTATTGGGAGAGTGTAAAATTAAGGATTCACACATAAATAAATGTAGTATTTTTTGAAATTATATTTATGTCTTTTCAATGTATCAAAACAAAACATACTCTATTAATTAATTAATTAATTATATTTACCTGTACACCACTTAATTAAGCCAAAATAAGAATTTTTGTGATTACCTCTCTATTATTCCCTCCATTTTAAAAAATATGTCATTTTAGAAAATTTTTTTTTCAATTTATTTGTCGTTTAGGATTTCAATAATATATTTATTATTTTTTTTCAATTTTACCCTCTATTTACTCTTCTACAAACCATTTGTATTAGTTGCATTTATTTTTCTACATCAAAATTAATATAAGAATATTTTAATCTTTTTATCTTAGAATTATAACAATTTAATAATTTTTTAATTCAAATCAGTTTGGTCTCAACAATATGATTGTAGAGATGTTTTACAGTATCATAACTTTTTGAATAAAAGGTTTAAAATTTAAATTCTAACAATTCTTTTTATTAAATTCTGATTAATTAAATTTTAAGTCTGATGAGCTCTATGTGAGTAGGATCTTAGAAATATAACTTATTTTTAAACTTTTAAGTTCGAGTTTTTAAATTAATTAAGTAATTTCTTGGTTTTTTTTTCTTAAAATTTAAAATTTACTCTATCTATTAAGTCAAATACCTGTAATTAAGTTTGGTTGTATTGGATCTCTCAAACTGTGTACTAAATGCAAAATTTCGATATCTGAAGAAATTATAATATGTTACTTCTTTCCAAAGCAATGGGAACCTAATTATTTTATTGTCTCTTTTTGTCTCTTACATCTTCTTCAAGAAACATTTGCAAATTGCAAGAAAGAAAGCAATGTTTTTCTGAAGCCAGCAAGTCCACTTGTATATATGATATATTCGACCTGTAAGGCACCACAACATGCATATGTCTCATTTTTATTTGGAAAAAAAACTTTATAAAAACAAGTATAAAGTTAATGGTCACTGCACTTCTCACTTCATTTGCAACTTGCATTGAAGTTCGTTGGTCCTTTCAAATCTTTCCTTTATATTCTAGTCTTCTTCTTTTATTACTTTTTAGTGGGACACTGGCCTTTTGTCTTAGCTTTTGCCAAGTATAGGTCGTGATGAGAATGCTTCTGCTATAACTAGTTATAATGTGGAAGAAATTGGGTCAATTTGTGCAAAATGCCAAAGTTGATGATGGCTAATAGCAACAATTTGAAGGGGGAAAAAAAAAAAAAAAAAGGCAGAAGATGAGTGTGACGCGTGCAGCCCATGCATGGTGATTTTTCATGGCTAATTTAATAAATGTCATAGGTCAGCAAACAACATTTTTAAGCCGTCAAATTTAAGTTTTAATTATTAAGCCCCTAAAAATTTATTTGTATACATTAAATACTTAAATTTTTATATTTTTTACTCTCTTCATCCTATTTTATTTTGAACATATTTTTCACAAAGTTTAAGAGTACTGTTTTTTTCTTTTATACCCTTTATTAAATACAATCCTTATATTTTCCTATAAACTTTATAAAGAATTATTGAACTATAATATCTGAGGATAAAATAGGTATAAAGAATAAAAAATATTAAAAATAAAAATGAGACATACTTTTTTGAGCATTTCAAAAAAGAAAATAAATAAAATGGAATAAAAGAAGTAATGTATTGAAAGACTTTTGAACAAGATTATCGAGGGTGTAAGACACATACATCAAAAACGCGTAACAGCATAGTAGACACATGACTAGGATTAAAAAGCTGACTAGATTGAAACTAACTCCCAAAAAAAAATTAAAAGGAGAAAACGACACCATTAAAACCTTTGCTCTCCAACCCTAATTCCTATCACTGTTAAAAATGTATCTATCAATTTCTTTATTTTATTTTCTCTAACATAATATCACCGTAAAAAATGTATCTATCGATTCTTTTATTTTCTTTTCTCTAATATAATCTTGAACATAAGAATATTACGTAAAATTATAAGAAATGATTTATTTAGATATGCTGGACTCATTTTCTTTCAATATTATGTATGTATTGCCTTCTAAAGTACATTCATATATTTATATAAAATCTATAATTATTTTGTATCATCAGTCTAATTGTATTATACATGACGATTATACAATTTAGATAATATTTATTATGCATAATTATATTTTTGTTGAATTTTTAGGTTTTCACATGAAATTTAACTTAATTTTGATTCAATAATTAAAGTGAATTTAATAATCAAGTTATATAAATATTTTTTCATGAAAATTTTAAAAGTTGATCAATAAGATTTTTGTCTTATGGTGTTTATTTGAGAAGTTTTATATCATTTTAACTGAAAACTTTACTTAATATAAAAGTATATAATTTTATACCTAAATAACAAAAAATTGATCAATAAATCTTTAATAAGGAAAAAGTGAAAGTTTATAATAAATATTTATATATCTAATGAATTGTAATGAGTCATAATGAAGATCAACGTGCGAAGTACGTTAGAATAAATCTACTTTGTGTGTGTGTGTGTGTGTCTATATGTCACGACCCATCTTTGAGCCATGACTGTCCTAAGGTATAGGGAGACGTAAGGTCATCTAAACCCGTAGAACAATCTATAACTCATAAGCTATTATTATTACGTTATCCTTAACCCAAGATCGTAGCCATAATTGTTATTCCCTATTATCAATTACCGTGTTAATTACCTATGTATTAGTCACTTATCATTTAAATTCATTTTCATGCTTATCGTTTTTGAACTCCATTTTCCAGTGATCTAATTGCAACTCAAGTGAATATTACTTATGTAAAGGTAATATTCAACCACACATATTAATGATATTTTAAGTTATACCATTATTACAGACTTTAACAAAACATGGAGCTCTAGAGTGAAACCTCCAAAATACAACATAATATGTATATGATGATACCAAAATGAGTAATGTAATTTCCAAGCGAAGACTTAAAACTTGAAATTTACCTTGCCGAACTATCAACTAGTCTTGAAAATAAATAACAACTATGGGGTGAGACAAAACTCAGTGAGTACAAAATAATACTATATAAAATAAACAAATGGTATGTGGTTTAATGATGGTTTCTTATAGCAATAAAATAAAACGGATCAAGAGTTATTCTTATGGAATACTTTTCCATATATAGTAAATATTGTAATTTCTTAGTAGAACATTTCCTTTCTTGAAAGCAGGGTGTTTTCCTCATAATCAATCGAGTGGCGGCATACGCCTTGCTCACTCCTCCATTCTTAGTCACACGTACAACTGATCAGGCCGTACGTACTGGGAACCTTAAACCCTTCCCAGCTAAGGTTCGGATAATCTTTACCCTATCCGCGGGTTTATTATCACTGTGCACAAGGTCTGATGTATTACCCCACATCAGAGGGGTATTCTGCTTATCATGATATCATTATGACATTTCATTTCTCTATCCATGAAATGATTCAATAGATAATATATCAATAAAGAATCAAAATTTCCATCATTGATCATATTATGAGATTAAGCAATAAGGCTCATTTAGCCAAGTGTCATAAAGGATATTTGATTCAATAATCGATAAAGCATATCATGCATGTCAAAGAATTGCAATGTATTTTAATTAGGAAAATGATTCAACATTCAAGTTTATATTTAAAGCACAAGGAATATAATATTATTAGGTACTCACCTCTTGCTCCTTAGCTCCTATACCAATAGTTCTAATGTAGATTATAACGAGGCTCCTCGGTATCCCGAGCAATGCCTTTGCCTTTCAATTCTACAAATACACCCCAAATAATCGTGTATTAATTTCTACTCCTTTAACTTGCTAATCTAATTCTAAACTCAACTTAACATCAACTTCCTGCTATTAGTCACCAAAACACATTCCAATACATTAAACAATAACAAACATAAACACATTAATTATTTAATCACTTTTTTCCAAAATCCCATGTTGTCCAAATTCTTTCACCAAAACAATTAGGTTCCTTTTCTTTCCTAATTCCTTAATTAAATCCTATATTTATCAATGGAAACCAATGCAATTAATTTTCTAACATTTAGGGGAATTAACAAAACTCAAAAATCAAAATCTCTAATTTGGTATATTCCAATTAGAGTTGAAAAATCATTTTCATCAACCACATTTCAAATTGACTTCATAAATATCAAATTGAATCAATTGCAAGCTTATTTAACCAATAGATCTTAAAAATTCAAGTTTAAATCTTGAAACTCCCAATGTGACTCAAAACTCCAAGATTTAGGAAAAATTATCAAATTCATTTTCAAACTTCAAATTAAACATGGATTTATCAAATTAATACTCAAACAATCAACATTCATATACTAATTGAAATTAATCTCTTTCAATTCCCATAAACCCTAACTTTACCAAATTGGGATGATTTGGGGAAAACCCAAAATTTCTCAATCAAATCTTAAATTGATCTTCCAAATATGAAATTAATGTCATGCAAAGCCTACCACAACAATCAAACATCAAAATACTCCTCACATTATACACTCCCCTTATATCATTTATTATGCCTTCAAGAATTTTAATTTTTGAATAAAATCTCTAAATTCAAATTTTACATTTTTAAATTACTTTTCAACATCCCAAATAACCTTAGATAGTGTAAAAAAAAATTTGGACACTTCCCCTAAAATTCCTTGTTTGGCCGAATCCTACCTAAACTTCCTCTTCATTGATTTTTCATGCTTCCCTTATTATTATTCACCTATTAAACCCCAAATCCTTAACCCCCATTCTCATATTTCATCACTTAACATGCCAAACTAACTCTTCTTTAAATCATTCTACCAAAATCCAATAATAGAAATTAAGAGAAAAGGAATAATTGCTAACAATCTATCACACTTAGGCTAAGGAAAGAAAAGAATCACTTAAGTAATAAATCTCACCTTGAAATGCTCCAAATTTAACTCTAAGTTGAATATCAAGTTGAGAGGTTTTTAGTCTTTGATGATGGTGAAAATTTTTGGTGTAGGTTACAAATGAAATGGTTTAACACATTTTCATTTTATATACAAATAGAATCAATGGTGGTGATTTAATCTTACAAGATCAATGGTCACATTTTTGCTTA